>KQ030505.1:247768-453176 GCA_000956045.1 Hirsutella minnesotensis 3608
CCCTGTTCTCGGGAATGCCGAAATAGTGAGCTCGCTTTCCCTTGGTGACGATCAACTGGTCTTTGCCAACCCCAATGCGGAAGCCTGTCTCGTCCATGTTCCAGATATCGTCAGGTGGTATTCCATGCTCTTGGACGACTTTTTCAAGGGTTTGGAAATAATTAGTGACTCGGGTAAGGTCCTCCGACGCCTGCCGCTCGGCATGAAGCTTTTTCTGGAGCTTCTTGAAGTAGCCGTGCCGTTTCAGAAAGCGGGACGTCCATTTGCTGCCGATGATAAAATCGGCTTGACCAGACGGTCCAGACCGCTCACGCAAGATATTGTTTGTCGCGTCGGTGACAAATCCCGGGCGCACAGCAAGGTTCATGTTATCTAGGCGATCGATGTAGCGACACAATGCTGCTTCCTCTGGACGCGATAACTTCAAATTCGCAGCTGGCCGGCCTGCTTTAGGATGATGGCCTTGAAGGCGGGAACGCAGTCGATTGCGTGGAATGCCGAACTCTCGGGCTACACTGGCGATTTTCGCTCCAGGAACATCACGGATATACTGCACTGCCTCTCGAGTACGAGATTCCATGTCGCACTGTCAAGATAGAAGCGGAAGTGGTGGAATAGAACGGCCTCAAGACGAAGGGGTCGAAAAAGTGGCTCTTGCGGTGTCCTGGCTGTTGTGGTGTCCAGCACCACCTTTGTGCTCGTGCTCGAGTTCCAAATAAAGTGGGACATGGCACGGGTAGCTCCGTCTGCAGCTGCTGGACTCCGGCGAGAGCCACGTGGGAAGCGGGGCCCGTCTCTTTGCCGTGCGACTCTTCCTTTCTTTTCTTCGCGGCCCGAGCGGCAGCTAGCAGGTTTCGAATTGCTCCATGCCGCAGACACGCTATGCTATACCATTCGCGATCCAATTCACTGAACGATACGCTGAAGACCGCCCAAAAATCGGACGCACTGCACGTTTCCGGACACAACATCAGAACCACGCGAGCTACCGATACGCAAGTTGGGTCAAACGATTCTTCAGACTCAGGGCTTCACGTAGGTACAATTTTTATTGCGCCGCAATGCGCAGCCGTCGGGCGCAGGCGTCGCGTTGCTGATATCACCAGGAAATCCGGGATATTACGGGCTGGGCCGTCATCTGCGGGGTCATCCGCCGATCACGCACCCAAAAGCCCCTGCGATATCCACTAGATTCCTCCTCCATCAATCCCTACCAAAGACCACATCGTGCTACAGAATCTGCGCCCTCGTCCCAATGGCGAGCCCGTCTCCGTCTTGCCCTGCCAAGCTTTCCCTCCCGTCTTGGCTCCCCGCTTGCCAAGTCTCCTGATCGTGCACCCCTGTCACGCCGCACCCCAGCCGTGTCGCCGCCGGATGCACACAACAATTCCCGCTTTGATCAACATCACCTCCTTCAACCACCACTCTACGAAGCTTGCCCAACTCCCGGGGCAGCGACCTCGGCGGCGAACACCCATTTTGCACTCGATTGACCCGCATCTCCAGAAGTCTTATTCCCAGCTAATCGTCGCCTTGGCTGCCTCCCTTCTTAAGCGACGCCCAGGTATCATTCAGAAGCACGCAAAGAACCCCCCAGCTATCTGCGTTGAACTTGAATCTCAAAAGCAACCAACCCATGCGGCCCAACCAACTCCAAGACGTACAATGCCCATTCCCAGTTTTTCTGTGTAGACGCCCTCTAGATCCAGTCTCCGTCCGCGTCTGCCTCGTCGCTTGTCGCCACGCTCTGCTTGCGCGGCCGTCCGCGTTTGCGCGGCTGGGATCCAGATCGCGCCCGCTTCCTGCGCCCCCCGGGTGTTGCGCCTCCCTTACGCTTCCGTCCTCTCTCCAGTCCCTCATCGCCGTCCTCTCCTTCGCTCGGCGTTGCAGGGTCCACGCCCATTTCCTCGTCCTCCTCCACAACCTTGAACTCCTTGTCGACGTTCATGAGCTCCACAAACTCCCGGCACTTGCGCGCCATCTTGTCTTCGCTCTCCAGCCCGCTCATGTGCGAATTCAGCTCCTCCCATACCTTGTCACCGTGCACACCCTGTACCTTGGTGGGTGTCTTGTTGAGGTCCTTGGCCAGTGCCTTGGCTTTGCTGTCGTGACGATTCGTCCCCATGCCGTATAGCTTTCGAAGATGCGTCCGCGCTTCCCAGACCGAGAGCAGGATCATGGAAGCCGCGGCCAGTTGGCGTAGTCGTCGAGGTTCCACCGACAGCTCAAATGCGGGTCCAGCCGGTTGCCCCGCCTGCCCTTGCCCGGCGTCTCCATTCGGAGGAGCCGGGCCCTCCGTGCCCAGGCCGGCCGGTGCCTCACTCGACGGCGGAATGTGGCTTGGAGCTAATTCGTCAATGTCCATCCGTACGTTAAAGACTTCAGACTCTATGGCCTGCGCCACCGTTGCGCCTGTGCTGGTAACTAGCTTCTCCATCGTGTTGACGACGCTCTGCACCTCGCCTACCGTTTGGTAGTCAAAATATGTCACGTTCTCAATAATGAACCTCGAGAACCCGACGTGGTGCGGTGGGTTTCCTGCCGCGTCAAGCTTTCCGAGATCGAAATTGACCTGGCTGCAGAGCTTCTCCAGGAATCGTTGCCGGTTCTTCATTTTGCTGATCTTGAGAATCTCCATCAGGAGATGAAGCTTCGATTGGAAGGGCTCCACCGTTGCACCGCGCTCCTCCTTGACAATGTCTCGTTGATATGAGTATGCCGACTGCACTGCCTTGACATATTCTCTCTCAAGGACCGTCTCATGCTTTTCATGCAATGCGCGATGCTCCATGTATGCCAGCTCGGCAATCTTGCGGTTGGCCGACGTCTCGAGTGTGATGAGCGTAACGCCAGTTTCCTTGGGATGTGTCAGTCCCTGCCGGTTGATGCTTCCCAGGACTTCCATGGCAAGGAACGCTAGCTCATCCTGACTCGACAATGCAATGCGGGTAATGTCTTTGAGGAAGCGCTGCGTTGTCGCACTCGCAACGTCGTCAAAGTTGGTTCCACCCATGACGGTCAACTCCTTCTTCTTCTCCCCTGAGCCGGCGTCAGCCCCGGCCTCGGAGCGCTTCTCCTCTGTCATGAGAAACTCCTTGAATGACCGGAGAATCAACGTCTCCAAAATGGGTACTTGATCTTGGAAAACTTGTTGGAATGCCGTGTAGACCTTGGCTAGCACGTAGTTTCGGGGCCACGACTGACAGACAAGGCCAATGGCTTCGATGGCTGCCTTTCGTGCTTCCAAGGATTGTGATGGAGACGTAAAGTGCGAAAGTATGTCGACGATCAAACGTGGCACTGACTCACCCTGCCAACGCGGAAACTTGTCTCGGAAAATTTGAAGCTGTTGGTCCAAATCGCAATGCTTGCCAACACTGCCAACAATGATGGCATAGGCGCAGAGATGATTTAGCCTCTTATTGTCCAATGGGCCCTTGCCCAGCTTCTGGATTCCCATGAGACTGGAGGCCACCAGATTGGCGAGAGGGCCGAAGTCTTTGAGTAGCTCGCACACAGTTTGTGCACACGCTATCAGGTCGTCTAGGGCTCCGCGAGAAGAAATCTTTCCGATCCCTTTGAGAAGCTGAAGGCGGATCTCGGCAAGAAATTCGGCGTGTATGTTGAGCAGTTGAGGCAGCACCCTTTTGTAAATCACAGTCACGGCTCGGAACGCCGCAAGCTCGTCGCGGCCAGTGAAGCTCGCTAGTTGCGGCTTCAGGAGACGAATCTGTTCAAAGTTGAATAGCTTTGGGTCGGCTTTTGCAAAAATGGTGAGCACTTGCAGTGCATCGCGTCCTGACGGCACAGACGTGTCTTCAGAGTCAGGGTTGTCTATCATTCCAAACATGGTTGCCACCAATCTTGAGCAGACAGAAAACGGTCCCTCCAGGGACTTGTTTTGGGGCCGGAGTATAGTCTGGAATACTTTGTCGAGAACCTCGGTGACGGTTCCAGTCTTGACCGTTTGGATGATGAGTGCTACATGCTCCGTGAGCGATGTCTCAAAGGCTGCAGTATTGTCGTTGGAATAAAAAGGCGCGAACCAGACTTCTTCAATCATTTGCCTGGAAAGATCGCGCACGCTCTCGTCCGGATCTTGCACACGACGGAGCAGCCCATTCGCTATTGCGCTTCGGAGCGCCTTGCTCCGATTTCGCAGGTAAATGTCGCGTGCGAGCTTCATGGCTCTCTTCCTCACACCAACGCCGGCATCCTGGAATCTCTCAATAATTTTGGGCGTCAAAGATGATTCAAGTCCCGGACGCATGCCAATGCAATTGCCCAAGAGACCGAGAGCAGAATCTCGCACTTGCGTTGAGGAATCGCTCGAGCAGTCGAGTATCAGCTGAATGACCGTAGAGTCGCCGTCCAAAATCGATGGGTCAGTCTCCAGCACTTGGTTGATGCTCTTCAAGCTCTTGCTTCGCACGGTTGCCTGGTCACTGGCCATGGAACCCAAAAGGATGTTGACAATTTTGGCAAAGGCTTCGCATAAGGGAGAGCGCAGCAGAATGATTGAATAGGCAAATCTCGATTGGCTCGCCGAAACTGCTTTGAAAGAGTACTCGTTCGAGAGCCATTGTCGATCTTCAATCATCATCCTGAGCCGGTATGCTAGGCGACCGAGCTCTTCATCCCGCTCGGCATCGTCTTCTGAAATCGAATCATAGCCGGCATGGGTCTTGCTCCCCCAATCCGTGATGAGATAAGAAACGGCGCTCACCAAGTGAGGATCATCCGAGCAACGCTTCTGCAGATACTCGAGCACAACCCGGTAGGGTCCCGACCAGGTCAGAATGTGCTCGATTTGACTCTTCTGCTCGAGGACATGAAAGGCCAAGTCAGCGAGATACTGAGATAGTTCACCTGCATCGCTGCCTTCAAATGAGCTCGCAGTCTTTTTGACGTGAGATCGAAGTCGCGAGATTGCGGCACTCATAGAGCCAAGCAATTCCAGCGCCATGTTCTTGGCGGGGGCAGCAGTCTTTCCCGCCTCGAAAAGCTGTACCATCATGAACATCAAAAGACGTAGAAGTAGCTCCGCGGACGGCCAATCGGGAGAGTCCAGGCAGGTAGTGAAGTCGTCGACAAAGAGGTCGAGGAGATTCCTGTAGGGCGTATCTCCAGACTTTGTTGAGCCAATGGCGCGCTTGACGATAAAGTTGATCACGTAGGAAGCGTTGCGACTCGCAGTATCGTTCAGAGGTGCCGCGCTGGCCTCGAGCTCTTGGATGGCCACAGCATGTTGTTGCGCGCCATGCGATTCTGATGTAATGGTCGCTGGTGCTTGACCCTTCTTGGCGGCTCGGAATTCCTCATCTTCGGCTCCGTCGCCCTCGTCCAGACTCCGAAGAATGGCAGTACGCCCGCCCTCATCGCTAGCGTTGGCTCTACCAGAACTGGCCTGTACCAGACGCATGATGAGCGCCGAGACGGGCTGAATGCTGCCACCGTCCGAGAGCTTGAACTGTCTTGAGCTCTGTTTTCCAACAGGAAGTTTTTCTAGAGACGTCAGAATGTCATCGATGATGCCTTGCCTTTGCTCTGGCTTTATGACAAAGATTTGGCAAAGCATGTCCATGGCGACGGAGCGTATGCCGTCAAACTTTTGCACGCCGATAGCCGAATCCCTTTCGAAATAGGCATTTTCGACAAAGATGAGTTTAGACGCAGTATACTCCAGTGTGTTGATGACAGACTCTGAGAGCTCAATTTTGGTGACTAGCTCGGCGAGCAGTGCGAAAAGCTTTTGACAACAGACAAATGCGGAGGAAACGACCTTTTTGTGCTTTTGTACGGCTTTGAAAAGGCCAGACGCAGAACCCGAGTTGCGCAGTTCAACCAATGGTATGACTACGTCCTCGGTCATCGTCTTGAAGAGGTCCACACAACGTTGAATGGTCGTTTCAGAGTAAAGCTGCCTGTCCTCGCGTCCGCCCGAGAGTATGCGCAGGCATGTCCGTGCTGCCTTCAACGCCGTCTCAATGTCGCCGAGCTGCTGTATCCAGGAGTCTACAGCAGACTCGTCCCAGCCCTCATCAACCCGGACTTCCAGACCATCTGCCTGCTTGAGGCTCGCGTCACAGAGTTTCATGACGTGAATAAGGTTCTCTAACGGAACGCTGCCAAAGGCTCGCAGGCCGATGACCTTTTGGACCGCGCCGTGTAATTTCTGTTGCATCGCAGAGGTAAGAGCTGGTTCTTGATCTGTCGTTAGGGTAACCATATGCTCAGCTCCCGGTTCCATTGCAAGGGCGTTGCCGACGGCGACGAAGACGTTCCTCAAGAGTGTGTCGAGTGCATCTAGAGCCGCTTCGCTTCTCTGGCGCTGATCCAAGCTCGTGACAGTGACGCCTTGGCTATTTTGAGCATCTAATGCTTCTGATTTTCGCATCGACAAGTTTTGCGGAGCGTCCAAAGACTCAGCAACTTCGATATACTCTTCCTTCCTGATATTCACCTTGGGCAGTTCTATGCTGAAGGCTGCATTCTTACCCGACGTCTCGGATGGGGACTGCTTGGCGGGGGTTGATGTCTGCCTGTCGGACGTGGCGACCTCGATTTCGTCGGCAATCTTTTGCGGAACAGGAACAGGAACAGGAGTCCGTTTTGGTTCCGCAGGTTGGTCCGGCCCAGGAACTTCAACGTAGGAGGTTGGATCGAACGCTCTCTTGGAGGGTATCGCCACTTCTATCCTGACCGAGGGTGACCTATACGACTCGCGCTGTTCCGGACGGGCGCTTTGCAAACGAGGCGAAGCCACTGAGGCTTGCGACGGAGATCCTCTGCTTATTTTGGATGACTGATAGGCCTCGCCATTGACCACCTTGGGACTTGCGAGGTTGGTCTTTGTGGACTTGAAGAAGCTCCCAACCCTATCGTACACACTCTTAGTGATGGGCGATAAGCCGTTTGAGAGACTTTGATCGGTATGCAAGTCGGAAGCAGAGCTAGGGAGGCGTGTCGACAATATTGGGAACTTGCTGGGAATGGTCAGTATGACATAGGGCGGCGGATCGACAGGACAAACTAATGGGTTCTTTGCGAGGGCTTCAGATCGTGCAGCACATGATCCGCTATCTGCTTGAGGCTCTTGGAGCCCTGCGGGTGGTTTGCGGCCTCGTTATTGACTCTGTCGTACTCGTCTCGCGGAAAGAGGTCGGCGATGCGCAAGGCAGGCGATCCGGAACCAAGGCAAGGATCTGGGATTATATCTGAATGTACAGCTTAGGTGAGCTCGTGGGGTTCCGTGGCGAGGACGTCATCACTGACCAGGAAGAAGAGGAACGGTCGACGTCTGCGGTGAATAAGGCAAAGACTCTTGCAGCGTGAACGGCCGTGACATGGACGGATAGGATTGTGCCGGGCCCTGAAAGGCCTGGGCGCCGTTTCGAGGGCCATTTGCAGCCTGTTGCTGCACGTTCGCCATATTGTCGTTCCTCACAATAGCGACTCGGCGCCTCAGGCATGGCCGACGGAGCTACTAGGGGGGCTGAACAGATGGCATCGAGGGCTCCGCACAGCAGTTCGGGGCTAGTCGGGTCGGACGGAGGTCAACACGGCGGGAGCTTTGAAGTCGACTTGGCTATGTAATATCGGTGTGCAAGATGAGCTTCTAGCGGGTCAAGGTTGGCTTGCGGATCAGAGAAGCATCGTCGGGTCCGGGGTTGCGTTGGATCGTGAGCCGGAAGCAGAAGCCTTGCGCGCCTGCCTTCCCTGGAATCCCACGACAATCCACGGCCAGAGTGCTAGAGTGGGTCCTTGCTGGAGACGGCGGTCACTTGGCGCTGGCGGCGCCTATCCCTATTGGTGGAATGCCGCCATAGGGGACCCCAAACTGGCCTCCCAAGACCTGCAGGTACCAAATCAAAGCGACGCTGCACGATAAGTTACTCCCCTCCTCAAGCACAATAGCACCGAGTGTGAATGACGGCGATGCATCTCGGCCAAAATGACGAGATGCATTCAGGCCCATTGGAAAATTTGTGATGATGGGGTTGCAATGAGCCCCTGATCTGATGGACAGTCAGAAATCTAAAAGAATCATGGGGCTGAAGCGGCAACACTACAGTATGCCGTTTGTCACAGAGCTTTGCCAGCTTGCGCGCCCATGGCTCTTGGGCAAAAAGTCCTTCAACTGTAATGTATCCCCAATAAGATCCCAGAGCAAAAATGACATTGGGCCGATTATGACCAGCTCTTTCCATGCATTCATGAGTGTGGGGACCCGCACAAAGGGACTTGCAAATACTGAATCGGATCGATACGCGACTCGCCTGTGATGATCCCACTGCAAGGCGACTGAGCAGTCTAGCAGTCTCGAGTAAGCGCGTCCTAGCTGCTTAGCGCCAATAAAGCCTCGACAACCGAGAGCTTTGCTGGGAGACGGCGCATCTCAGCCCTCATCGTATCCGAGCCGGGCTCTTGGGATCTCGCTGTCCCCGTCTTGGTTGATTGCCAGAAGATTCTGTCGGCAACACTATTTGCCTGACATCAGAGGGCTCAAGAGCATACTTGCTTTGCGGTTGCGCTCGCGACCTCTGGGATCAAGGCGTATTCGGTGTCGGCACTCTTCTCGTACTCTGCCATGTCGAGAGCCACGATGACGCTCTCCCGGACCACTTTTTCTTTGTCCTGGAGGAACCGCTTGAGCGTCTCCTCTACGCCCTCCTCCTCTCCTAAACTGCCGAGAGCCTCTGCGGCCTCGTGCCGTACCATACTAGCCTCGTCGACGTTGCTCAGGGCTGCGGTCAGGGCAGGGATCGAAGCCGGGTGTGAGAGCTGCCCAAACACAAAGGCAATCTCGTGGCGGAACAGGGCGGATTCGTCTTTGAAGCCCTCTGCCAGAGCGTGGACTGCGGGTACAGCCGTGGGCGCGTCCGGCGGCGATGCCAGGTCGCGGAGCGCAAACATTGCGCGGTATCGCAGGAAAAGCGGCAGCTTGACGTCCATGAGTTGCTTGCCGAGGTCTGGGACAGTCGTCTCGGACTCGGGCAAGGGAGGCGCTGGGTCGACAGAAGCAAAATCACTATCGCAAGTCAGCATCGACGCACGCCAATCACTAGGTAGGCTTGTTGTCCGTTGTTTCTAACCTCTGTCGCAGTTTCTCACTGAGCCTCTCGGGTGAGTTCTCCCAGCGTATCCGATCAATAGCGATTTCGCACGTCTCCTTGACGACAACCTCTTCTCCCTCGCGGTCCCGGAAACGCTCGAGAATGTCCAGGTTGTCAGCCTTGCCTAACGCGCCCAGGGCTTCGGCGGCCTCGTGTCGACACATGGGGTCTTCGTGCAAGTCGGCGAGCACGTCGCGCAAGGGTTTCACGGCGGCATCTTTGCCAGTCTGTCCCAGGCAGTAGGCAAGTTCGTGCTTGAGCAGGGCAGACGGCGACGCAAAGGCGGCGGCAATTGCATCGATGGCGGCATCGGCAGTTTCGTCTTCGGACGTCTTGGCCAAGTGCTTGAGCGAGAAGAGGGCACGAAATCGGACGGGGAGAGGCGTCGACTCGGCACACAGGCTCTGCCGCAAGCTGTTGACAGTAGCGTCGGCCATTGTTTTTCCTCGTTGCGTCGGGTTCTCGCAATCGCAGTTGGCAGCGCCAGGTTGCGAAGCGGCGAGCCAGCGAGTCTTCCTCTGGCTCCAATACATGCACGACTCAGCGAGCCGTGGGGCAAGAAAATTTGGGAGGGTCCGGTCTGTGACCCCACCATCGCACTTGATCCGACCGACAAAACACCCACCTAGTTGTTAGCTATATAGTACATAATAAGAGCCCCGCTTCCAACAGACCATGAGAAGTGGATAACCACTTCATCGGTTCCATGGTCTAACGGTCATGACTGCGGATTCTGATTCCGCCAGCGAGGGTTCGACTCCCTCTGGAACCTTTCTTTTGCCATTTCGATCTATCTTCTATTTGTCCACGAGTTGAAAGTCGATCATTTTTTTTTAGAGCTTTACTTCACTCATAAGCTGGCACGTCATAAGCTGGCACGATTCGTCAAAATGTTGAGTGTACTTCGTAGGTCTGTACGGTTTGCCTTTTCCTTTGCGCTTATTGCTTCCGGAATCACGGTAGACGGATGCCACTCAGAGCGCGATTCTGCATCCTGTGCCGCGCCGCCAAATCTCAGCTACCCTAGAGCCAGGGGCCCGCTGCGAATTATTACTGTCATCCAGAGTTGAAGCAGGTGCACAGTTCTTTCGCTTGGCATTGTTACTAGGTCGCGTAGCCGGCGTTAGCTCTGCATTTTTCTCACATGTGCGAGGTGGTGTTCTAGTCGTGGGCTTGGGTTGGACTTTGGCATTATTAAGCCCGACTTTGGCATGAACAAATGCCGAAGCAAGCGGCATCGCCACAACCAACTCTCCCACATCACACCCACATTCACCAAACCTCGCCATCTCAACCGCCACCATGGCCCCTTCTCTCGAGGAGCCGGAGCCCGTCGACGAGGTCCTAGCAAACCCAGTCAAGCAGAAGCCGCAGCTCGTGGCCCCGGAACCCGAGCACTGTCCGGGCCCCGAGTCGCAGCAGGCCGGCAAGGCCGACTCGTGCGCCGAGTGCCCGAACCAGGCCATCTGCGCGTCGGCGCCCAAGGGCCCGGACCCGGACATACCGCTGATATCGGCGCGCCTGCAGCACGTCAAGCACAAGATCCTGGTGCTCAGCGGCAAAGGCGGCGTGGGCAAGAGCACCTTCACGTCGCTGCTGGCGCACGCGCTGGCGACGAACCCGGACAGCGCCGTCGGCATCATGGACACGGACATTTGCGGGCCCAGCATCCCCAAGATGATGGGCGTCGAGGAGGAGACGATCCACGTCAGCGGGTCCGGCTGGTCGCCCGTCTGGGTCATGGACAACCTGGGCGTCATGAGCATCCAGTTCATGCTGCCCAACCGCGACGACGCCGTCATCTGGCGCGGGCCCAAGAAGAACGGCCTCATCAAGCAGTTCCTCAAAGACGTCGAATGGGGCGAGCTGGACTTCCTGCTCGTCGACACGCCCCCCGGCACCAGCGACGAGCACCTGAGCGTCAACTCGTTCCTCAAGGAGAGCGGCATCGACGGCGCCGTCGTCGTCACCACGCCCCAGGAGGTGTCGCTGCTCGACGTGCGCAAGGAGATTGACTTCTGCCGCAAGGCCGGCATCAGGGTCCTGGGCCTCGCCGAGAATATGAGCGGCTTCGTGTGCCCCAAGTGCAAGGGCGAGAGCCAAATCTTCCGACCGACGACCGGCGGCGGCCGCGCCCTCGCCCAGGAAATGGACATTCCCTTCCTCGGCGCCGTGCCGCTGGACCCGCGCATCAGGATGGCGTGCGACTACGGCGAGAGCTTCTTCGACTCGTTCCCAGACAGCCCGGCGTGCATGGCTTTCAAGGAAGTGGTTAAGGGGGTCGCGGTCCAGCTGGGGCTGGACGCACAGAGCGTGTTGCCAGACGACTGAATAGAAGCAAACATTGACCAATCTGCCATGCCAAGCCTCCTGAACGGAGTCCGCCGGCGCCGGGCGCCTCGTTCACGTTTACCCGTCCTTGCAGCGCAACCATCTATCTGTACCAAATCACACATCCCAGCCTCGCATCCTCACTCGGCCCTCAGCTTGCTGGGAATCTCGTCCAGATCGTCCAGAGACTCAATGTCGATTATCCGGCCGACCTCGCTCGTGTTGCGCATCAGCTCCTTGGCGCCAGCGTACAGCATCCGCATCTCGGCGTTGCAGGTATCGGGAAGGTAGTATAGCAGTACGTACGGGACCGACATGCGTCCGTCGGGCTGCCAGCGGCAAGGTCAGCCGCCCGGAGGGGAGAACAGAGGACGGGGCACGGGCAGGCTTTTGGGGCAAGACGAACCATTGTGAGAGGGTAGCTCAGGAGCACGTAGCGGGGCGCATGGTCCGGCAGGTCGTCCCCAATCTCCTCGAGCGACTTGTACACCGTCTTGTTGTCGACTTGGCGAATCTCGTGCGTGTTCTTGTCAATCATGTCTGCGCGCGCACGCGGGCGGCGGGGAAGCGTCAGCTGAGATATCTAGTTGCGTGCGGCGACGTCGGGGGAGAGGAGAGGCATGTCGCTGGGCAGGAGACGCACAAATGACGGCCTGGGGCTCCTTGGCTCTCGAAGTCGTCAGGCGAAACTTTCGCAAGTGTTCCTTGGTCTCGCCCGAGAACTTGAACAGCCTCGATTCGGACGCCTGGGAAGCTTCCTCGTCAGTCGCCAGAAAGCTGCGGAGAGGGGGGGAGGGGTCGGCGGCTGAGTCGTACCATGATCTAGAGTGGTTGCGGCGTCGACGGTTGTCTGGGTGAGCCTAGAAGGAATCAGTCGTTGCTTGTGCTAGAACGGCGTTCCGGACGCTCGGCAGAGCAATAAGACGACGTGTTTGCGATGGATGGATGGATTCTCCAAGTGTTTCTAATCCGAGCAACCAGCGGCGGCCCCGCCGTGCAGTGCGAAGACGTGCCCGCAGCTACTTTGTCTGCTTGTATATTTCCAGGGACCCCTCGGCCAGTTTCCGGCGTAAGACTCGGGCCAAGATACTCGAGCAGCACGTAGACGCGCGTGAAGCTCACGCAAACCCACATGCGACTTTTATGATTGCGTCATGAACCGAGCCTGGAACCTAGACGGCTCTCCAAGCTTCAATTCCTCTTCATCATGGCCGAGCAAGTCTGCTGACAGCTTTCCACGACGTCGCTCCCGCCCTATCGCCTGCGCACATCAGGCCCCGATGCTCTCTCGGCTATCTCACGCAACCAGGCTCTTGTCAGGCCCTACTCCCTCCACCTTTGTCCGAGCCGGCTGGAAGCCGTCGACGTTTTCGAGCATGGCCTCGGCTCAGGAGCGCAGCTCGCGCACGATCCATACCGCGGCCGGCCTCATTATTGGCGACGAGGTGCTCGGCGGAAAGGTACGCTTGCGCCTCTCACGCTCTTGCATTCGGTAGATGGCAAGAGATCTCCGCTGACGCGCCTCGAGACGGTGGATGTAGGTCACCCCGAAACCAAGAGAGCCCGCGACGCAGCCCGGCCTCGTTTCCAGTCACAGCATTGACAAATTGACAATGGTAGACAAACTCGGCGTACCTGGCAAAATGGTGCTTCTCGTTGGGTATTGTACGTCCGTCACAGGCCGCGGCCCCTTTCTCCCGTGCTCACCACAAAGCAGAACCTGAAGCGCATCGAGGTCATCGAGGACGACGAAAGCGAAATCATCGAGGCCGTTCGCCGGATGAGCGATCGTTATGATTTCGTCGTGACCAGGTAATTGAGGCTGGAGTGCTCGGTAGTTGCTGGATACTGACGAGCTCCAGTGGCGGCATCGGGCCAACGTGAGCATACCCGTCACCCGCTTCACGCGCAGGAGCAAAGGCGGGTGGTTTGCTGAGTTTTTGCGCGCAGACACGACGACATCACCTACCAGTCCATCGCCAAGGCCTTCAACTTACCGCTTAAGCTGCACAAGGAGGCATTTGAAAAGATGAAGAAGCTGTCCAAGCCTCACCCCTCCCAGCCAAATTTTAGCTACGACACCGACTCGCCTGCCTTGAGAGCCAAGTTGCGCATGGTGGAACTGCCCACGGACGAGTCGCGAGACCTCAGCGAGCAATTCTTGTTCCCTCACGAAGATGTCTGGGTGCCGGTAGCCGTGGTCAATGGCAACGTCCACATCCTACCCGGCGTGCCGCGGCTGTGTAAGTCAGGATGCGCATACAGCGCGTGAATTCTGAAAGATGACGCTGACGGAAACGTAGTCGTGCGACTGCTCGATGGATTGAAGCCTCATGTGCTCCCCCGGCTCGTCGATCCCGAAGGCAAGGGAATTTTCAGAGTCATCATCTCGACACCCCTGGCTGAGAGCGAGATCGCCGCGTACCTCACCGAGCTGGCTGCTGAAGTGGCGCCAAAGGGCGTCAAAGTGGGAAGTTATCCACAATGGGGCAAGGCGCGAAATACCGTGACGCTTGTGGGAAGGTAAGTCGTCCTTGACAGCCTGCCTATATGAAGCCTCTCCCTCACCTCATACGTTGCCTATCTTGGCCATCATAATCATGCACCGTTCTGGAGAAGTCGTCTGACTTTATTTTCCCTCAGAGACTCGGCGTATCTGGAAAGCCTGGTGGCTGAAGTAACGCAAAACGTCCAGGGTGAGCGTGTTGCAACCGAGGACGAGGGCGAGGGTTCCAATGCGAAGACTACCAAGAACGCCTGACGGCGAGGGCCACGATTGCACACCGGATCATCTCGAATTTGAAGCGGGTTGAGCACCGGAGACGCGGCAGTTGTGGCGGGTCAAGTCCATGTAATTATAGATCTCACCATACGCAGTGTTCAGGGCTGTCAGTGCCCCAATCAACACACCCGTTGCCCTGGAAAGGCGAGTCGGCCCCTCGAACCATTGCCTTTTCATCGGCCCGACAAGGTTTCGTACCGCTTGACGATGCCGACTCAGTTCTGTCTGTCGCATACATCCGCCCGGGTATGAGCGCTTGCCACGTTATTGAGAGAAGAATACGGATACACACCCCGAATTGAGCAATTTCGCAGCCGGCCAAAATAGCCGAGTCCGTACTTCGTAGACGTGGCAAACTTGAAATAGCTTTGAAAAGCAAATGTGTGGATTCTTCATCGAGACCCCTGTACCTTACGGCTCGTTCCCTTTGATAGAGCCGTTGAAATCCAATGAGCCAATGCAACCGCATGAGCGATCCGCCCTGAACTGTACGAAGAATAGAGCTCAGGGAATGCGCTCAAATCGAGCCTCATCAGCCAGAGCGATGGCGACATGCGTCAGAGGACCCATTGGTAACAGGCGATGCCGAGAGCTAAGTCCCGTTGGGTCTCGGTCCCAACTTTACCAGCACAAGGTCGGGCGGATCCTGGTAGTCGGTAATGTCCGGGTTCTGCTCTGACTGGAGCCGAGTCGACGGTTGCGCATCTGCTGATGAGCTTCTTGAGGTCTCTCGAGGACGACTCGAATCCCCTGTATAGCTCTGCCATGTCACCGTGTGGCTACCCGGCGTAACTTGTTAAACGCGAGGCAAACTAATTCTAGGGAACACCATTTCCGGAGAACTCATTGAGAGAGACGAGCCAAACACGAAAGTATGGGAGCAACAGCTTAATAAGGTTTCAACAAATCGTCAACACGATGGCCAAGCCGCTCGACTTGATCAGGACTCAATCCGAAGACCCTCGATTCGAGAACCTTTGCGATTCTTGATCGCCAATCAGTGTACTTGCGTAGCTCGTCGTGCTGAGAACAAAAGAGTACTCGTATCATAAAACTGATGGATCCGGTCTTGGCCGGGCTAGTGTTTCGACCTCTCGACGACTTGCGCCCCAACGTCGAGTGCGCACAATGTTCAAAACGCTTGTCGCAACAGTTCACCCGAGCACTGTCGGTCACAACCTTGATGGGCAGCATACTGTACCGTTAATGTTCTGGGCTGATTGTGCGGGTCCGGGTCGAGAGGAAATTGGCCTCGAGGTTGCGTACTCCATACTTGGGTGAGATCGATAGGGCATATCCCTGAGGCAGGAAGCTCGGCGTAGCCTCGCAAGCTCAGCATTCCTTTTGGCGCCGATTTGGCAATTGGTATATCGGCGGGCCATTGCAAGAAGCTGTTTGAATTATGATGCAGGCGCGGTAACTTCCTTTCGCAGCGCAGTCGGTAAATCCGCAGCAATGTGGCTGACATACCTATCGCAGTGTGCGGAAATAAGCCCTCGGCCACACATCCCTCTTTGGATCGGTGATGAGAGCCTGGTCCTTTTGGCTCCAGTCGGGTCGAGACGGCAGGCCAGGTCGAAGGTTTGTGGCCAGCAGACGTTCCGGGGGTGACCGGGGGTGGCATGCGAGGGCGTAACGGTGGGCCGAAGTCGGTTGTTTTTCGAAGCCGATTGCGAACGGCTTGCTCAAACGCCACGAAGACGGTATTTTGGGCCCTTCCGAGTTCGACAAGAGATACTCGACGCATACATACTGCACTGTAGAGGTAAGCAGTCCTTGCTTGCCATGCTCCGAGTGCATGCATCTGGGCATGCGCAGAACCTTATGCAGGCACGGTCACTGTACTTACATATGCGAGGGATATAATTTGCCATCTTGTCGCTCTTGCGACAAGGCTTGGAGAGCGCCATCTGGTTCGGCGACGATCACCAAAAGGCACACGGCGTGCAGCGTGCAGCTTGCCGGGGTGTCGCGCACGCGCAAACTACATAGGTAGCCAGCCATCAGCCATGCCAGGCCCTGCCATCCTCGGAACGCGTCGCAGCCACTCATACGTTGCCGTCGAGCCGAGATGCCATGGCGGCGCGGACGATTGACCACAAACACTGTATTGATGATGAGCGTGGCCCTTAGTTGGATGATGTTGGATCTCTCTGGGCCGTCCTTTTGCGTTCGCGAACCATGAGTGACATGGTGCACATGCTTTCGTACTCCCTCCCGCTGCTGAGCCAGGTGAGGAGGACGCGCTGAATGCAAGGACGTACGTGACACGGGCTCCATTCTCCGGCGATTGGGCCGGCATCCCGTCGGCCTCTGCAGCCGGTCCGCCTGTGTCACGGCATGGTGTTGTGTGCCTCGTCCGCGCGCCGTGAAGTCGATCTGGTCGAAGCATCGAGGTGCGCCTCGCACTCCAAACGTGCTTTTCCCCCACGTCCAGGAAAGCCGATACACCGGTGGTGGAGGATAAGGGAAAATGTTGTTGAAGCAATTTCTTGCCCTTGGTAGTAGCTGCTGCTGCTCCTTCCGCAGAAGGGGTAGCATCCTGCAGCGCACCTACCTACCTTGATGAGCGCAACACCTTCCGCGTGCAGTCGTGCCAGAAGGAGCACTGTGCAATGCCCCTGTTGCGCGAGGTTTGCTGCGATAGGAAATGTTTCTGCACAGTGCACGGTTTAAACTCGTACCCTACCTCGTGGCAGCCTGCCGGCGCAGAGTGCCACCGTCCACGTGCAGCCAGTCGCCTTCCCCCTCAAAAATTGGACGACAATTTTTTGTTGTTGGATAGACGCCCGAAGACACCATACGGAACCCAGCAGGTTCGCAATGGACGTGTGCCGCCATTTGCCGCCAGAAGCCTCGCGAGCTGGGCGACTTCTTGGGCACTGTCCCAGCACTTTTTGTCTTGTGTTGCCGCTCGTGCCATTCCTTTTGCGTGCTCTTGCTTTCCTTCTTTCTGCCAATTTCTCGGACGGGGTGCATATGACACTATGATTTGCTTTCTTTTCCTCCACGCGGCTACTCTCCTTACACAAGTGCAGAGAATGGAGCAGAGCTAGGCTGCTAGGCACCTACTGTAGGCTAGATATTCGGTCGGTAGGTTCGATTGGTGGTTTGCTACCACGCATGAAAACGTTGAACCGGGACCAACAAGTGATTGACTAGGAGCCTACTAGAGGTATTGAGGAGGTGACGACGTTTGCTTAAAAGAGTCGGGGTGATGGCTTATCATGGTGGAATCGTGTTTCCAAGAGAAAACCGAAACACAGGCGGCACATGTTGCTGCATGGCCTCGCTGCTACCAGATGGCCACCGCTGTGCACGCGTGCTCGGGCGTGCTCAGCTCGACGGTCGGTGCGTTTCCAGCCTTCAGGACCGAGCGCAAACCAGGGAGCAGCAAGACGTTGCCGCCGCCGTTGTTACGCGGTGAAAAAGACTGCCCTTGCACCTTGGTATCGCCAACTGTAACAAAGGGGCCGGACAAGACGGCGTGCCATGGCCGTCTGCAGACGCGGCCAACCCAGGACTTTTGTGGTTGGCCGTTTTTGCCAGGCTAACAGCGAGACGCGACGGCGCCAGCTGCAGAAATAGCTTAGGGTAAGGGACTTGGTCAGAGACGGCCTCCTGATGATGATGATGATGATGATGATGATGATGATCTCCAGACCCTTGGGGAAAGGAGCAAATGCCCAAATCGTTGCAGGTTGTACGAATACTTTGCGAGTACGTACTGTACGTACGGCCACCAATAAGGGTCCCTGCAGCGTCGAGAGACATTAAACAGGGCACCGGGCCTCGCCCCGATCGCCCCATCCAGCCAAGCCTGGCTCAAGGGATGGACCGATTCTTCTTCCATGCCTTCTCCACACGCACGCAGAAGAAGAAGCTTCCACAGGCACACATGTGAGCTTCCGCACTCCATTGGACATGGCAATTGGCCTGGCCGCGCAGGAAGAAGGGGGCCCCCATCGATGGACCTGAGCGATGGATGGCCCTGGATGGCCCCTCTGATGCGCCCCCGGCGCTTGGCCCCCCTCCCTTCCATCCTCATTGCTGCCTCTGGGAGCATCCAGGAGCACCAGCAGACAGAGGAGACGCCGAGCTGACGACGTGGAAACCACTCGACATGGCCTCGATGGATCCGACTGATCCTTTCCGCCCCCTCATCTCTTGGTGACAATGGCCTTTCGCGCGTTCATGCCGCCGCGGCTTCAACTTGGAGCGTCGTCGTATCTCCATCTGGTCGACGACGCGGCTCATTGCGCGGATATTCAGCGCGAAGCACTCGCGGTATCGAGCCGATCAACTTACCAACTGATTCAAATCCCGTGACTGTTGCTAGGCGGATTGTCGGGGTATTCCTCGGTGGGCAGCGCGCACCAAGTGCTACTGTAGCTCGCGACGGCAGCCAGCGCAATCGCATAAGCCGTCTGTTAGTGCGAGACTTGGCCAATGGTCCCTTGACGCAGGATTACGCAGACGACTACTTGGGGATACCTCGGCCTTGGCTGGTCTGCTCCGGGACTAGCTCCCCCAGTCCGCCAGAGGCGAGCTAAGCTCAGGCAAGCTAATGTCCGCCTCACCTGGCCCTGCGGAAACAAGAGGGTCGCTGGTCGGTGCGAGGTACGGGATACAAGGCTGCGCCGTAGATGCGACGCTAGGTACCTCCCGCTACCTCGCACTCACCACCTCCCGCCTGCCTGTGGGTACCTCTAGCCGCCAGCGCCTGGACCGGCGCCCACTCTTTCCCCCATCCTCTCTCCCAGTCTCCATCCTGCCATCCATCCATCCACCTCCGCTCTCCGTTCTCCGTTCTGCATTGTCCGGCTTGCCGCCTTCGCATTCGACGCCTCGCCATCACCATCGCCTTCATCCTCCATCCCCCCTTTCGTCCTCGAAGCCCGCCGCCTCGTCGCAGTCTCTTGTAGCCCGCGTGTCCCGTATTTCCCTGCTGCCGCCCGCCACCGCCCTTTTGGCTGCGCACTCGTCGCCCCTGCGACCCGAGACACGCCTGGCCCCGACGCAGGCCGTGCTGCCCGAGTCAAATTTGATCTGGGCCCATCTGCCGTCCTCTCTCCTCTCCGCTCCGGCCTGCGATTCTTCATCTTGCAGCAAGCGTCGGCCGTTACAAGGTGCTTCGATCTAGCCGCAATGGCCTCATCTACAAAGGTTGGACCGTCTTTGATCCTCTCTGCGACGTCCGCATACGCTGCGATCCGCCGTTGCCCGCTACGTGCCGCTGCTCATGACGCTAATCCGCTTCGCCTTGGTCCAGTTCCTGCGGGAGTATAAGCTCGTCGTCGTCGGAGGAGGTGGCGTCGGTAAATCTTGCCTTACGATTCAATTGATTCAGAGCCACTTTGTCGATGAATATGATCCGACGATCGAAGGTTCGCCTGACCCAGCTCTAGGGCTTCCTTGCCTCATCGATTGTCCTCGCTTGTGCCCATCAGCAGCTGACTGTCGTACTTTCGGCGCGCCACAGATTCCTACCGAAAGCAGTGCCTCATTGACGACGAGGTCGCCCTGCTCGACGTCCTAGATACCGCTGGCCAAGAGGAGTATAGTGCAATGCGCGAACAATACATGCGCACCGGCGAGGGTTTCCTGCTCGTATATTCCATCTCGTCCCGCCAAAGCTTTGAAGAAATCACCACCTTTCAACAGCAAATCCTGAGGGTCAAGGACAAGGACTACTTCCCCATGGTTGTTGTGGGCAACAAGTGCGATTTGGATGAGCGCGAGCGCGAGGTTACTTGGCAAGGTAGGAGTTACACCCGGCGACGCGCCTCACTTTCTCCCCCTCAACCATCCTCTGCGAATAGCTCTGACTCGTCACTGTAGAGGGCGACGCACTGGCCAAATCATTTGGATGCAAATTTCTCGAGACGTCGGCCAAGTCTCGCATCAATGTCGACAAGGCATTCTACGATATTGTCCGGGAAATTCGAAGATATAACCGCGAAATGCAAGGCTACTCTACCGGGAGTGGTGGTCATTCAGGCATGAACGGACCTCCGAAACCGATGGACATGGACGATGGCGGCAGAGAAGCCGGATGCTGCGCCAAGTGCGTCATCATGTGAGGCGTCGTGACGAGACGAGCTGGCGTGAGGGCTCAGAGGGGCCAGGCGACACAAGCCGATCACACAGAAACGCGACTGCTAAAAAGAAGGAGAGGGGTTTCAACTGTTTTCTGTTTGGGACGTCACACGAGCCGTGGTCGGAAAAAGAACGGTCGAGCCTCCACAAGGCAACGGAGGTTGAACATGGATGGCCACACTTGCCATGGCTCAACTGGAAGACGAAGCAGCCCTGACAGAGCGAGGGGAGAATAATACCACCAGCCCTTGTTTCATTGCATCAGACGAGGAGTAGGGTTCGACGGGGTTGCACGAGCGGACCCGTTGATGCAGGTGAGAGCACTCGGTTCGAAGAACAAAGCGCACGGGTTACGAGCAAGCGCCTGGCATGACTGGTCAGTCGGTCGTGCACGCGTTTCTTTTCCTTTTTTTCTCTTCTCTTTGCTTTTTTATCTTACTTTTGCCCGACAGAGCACGGTTGGGGTTTGTCTTGACCCCTCACGAGGAGGGCAAGACCGCAGGAGGGGGTCGAGCAGGATGAGAAATGGCCATGTACAGAAGGACGATGATGGCTCGAGGGCGCAATTGAGCGACATCGGACGAGCTCTGCCGATGAGCTAGGGCGAATCTAACCAAGGAACGGATTCGGTGAATGGTGAAGAAAGGGCATCTCTGCTGCAGACATGTTGCAATCTCGCGAGAGCTTCACCATCCCTCCCGGAACAGACAACCGGGCCTGGGGCAAAGGCGCTTCCCTGATGTCTCGCTTCATCCCGCCAGATGTCATTTAGGGGTCGCTGTCTTGATCCCCGCCTACCTATTTACCTATTACTCAAATACCTTAGATGCCGCTTTTTCATATACCGTAATTTCTAGACTTGCTTTCTGGGCGCCTCGGAGGAATGCCGGCGGACTATGGCGTAAATATGGATGGTTCAACTGGCCAGTCGGCAACTTCGAATGACGTCTGCATCTACTGCTGGCGAATCCATGCTCTGGGAAAGACGATGATTCTCATGCCTCCAAGAGAGGCCGTCGAGCCGAAGCACTTGTTTTGATACGGGTGCGTCATGGAGCCGGTTACTCGGGACGCGCGAGGAAGCTGCAGAGGGTTTCACGTGACGAGTCTGACGATCAACTTCAACTCCACGTCCCGGCAGCCAGGCCCTCAACCTTGGACTGGTGATCATTTGATCAATTGCGTCGAAAATTCAGCCCAAGTCGCTCTCATTCATTCATCAGATATCAACGCTAGCAATGCAAAGTTCATTTATAATCCATGCCTCTCCCTTCGCCCAGAAAACAATACTCAAGACACCAAAACACCGCAGCAATGCGTCGCCCTTGTCGACGTCCATGAATACAAACAAGACCCGCAAGTATCCCTTCTCCTGCGTTATGGCAGATAATGACACAGCTCGAGCAGGCTTTGATGGTCCAGCCACCCAAGCCTCGTGTGAAATCGCCTCCCGCCAGCCACAAGACTCGGCTAGGGACAGTTTCCGAACATGCCCTCACCACGACTCCTTTTGTAGATTTGATTAGACACTGACTCCATTTCGGTCCAATATCTGATGGACGACATGGAGATCCAGGGTATCAGTTTCGAATTGGGCGCGGTATAACTCCCTTGCCCGAGTTGAGCATAAAGGCGCCCCATGGTCGTTGAGCTTTGCTCGCGGATACATGTCCTTGCAAGCATATATTAAGCCTAGCTGTCACGTCTCTGCTGACTTTTCCCCTTATGGCAGGGGCGGACGCGAATCTCTCGGCAGTCGTTCGCTGCCAGGAGGCCGTCGTATTGGGCCGTATATGCTGCATGGCCAACTCTTTCGCATCTGCAATCTTGGTTAGTATAATTATCCCGAAAAACAGCGCGAACGAAGACGAGAGAGGATCTTACCAGTCGAGATGGCGGCATATACTCGCCCACCGTCGGGAATTCGGCATTTTCTTGCAGTGCGTTTCGTTGAAGCTCCGCGGGGAGAGGCTCCTTTCCCCTTTCTTACCCTCCTCGCCTGTATGAGCAAACTCTGCTTACGCATTATGTCCATTCTGCAAGACGTAGTCAAGCATCACGTTCAGCGCATCCTCTGCCTGGTTTGCCGCCTCGTCGTCACCTTCCGCCTGCTGCTCGTCGTTGCCGGCAATTACATCATCGCCGTTTGCTTGATGCGAGCCGCCCACGAGGTTGCTTCCTCCAGGGCCGGCAGTACCACTATGCCCGGGATGGTTCCCGGCTTGCCAATACTGGTCAATCGGAGGATGCATGTGATTGGGGTTTGAGGAGCCCCAACCGGTGTTTCCAAGCGCAAGGTTATCCAAACCCAATGGATCGGCCTGGTTGTCTGCAGGGGGATTGGGAGCATGACTGGCTTGTGCACCGTTCCCTTGGAAAAACAGACTCTGGTTGTGGTCCTGTCGCCTGAGTTGCGGATCGACCGCGCCGCTGGCAGGCTGGTCAGGGGCGTCGAGTTGCTGCTGGTCAGCAGGCGCATAAAGCCCAGCACCGTACCCAGAACCACCGGAAGCCGGTGGAAAAGCAGCACCAGGATAGCCGGCGCCCGACCAGCCAGGAGGCACTTGGCCCGCGATCCCCGGAAGCGAGGGCAGGGGAGGGGGAGCGAAGGGAACAACAGGAGGATACGGATCTTGCTGTCCAGCCGGGACTGGGGGAAGCAGACCATCGAGAGGGTACTGGTACGCGGGCTGGAGATGGTACTGCAGTGGGGGATAGGCATGCTGCAGAAGGTCGTCCTGCGGGGGGTCATCTTGCGGATGGTCGTCCTGCGGATGGTCGTCCTGCGGAGGGTCGAGCTGAGGCTCTTGAGGCTGAGCTTGGTGATGCTCTGGAGGAGGCGCGGCGCTGCCTCCATATTGTGCAGGAGCTTGTTGGACAGCTGCACTGCTGGCCGCGCCTCTGTCCTTGCGGGTGCCGCCTCGACCTCCTCGGCCTCCTCTTCCTCCCCTGCCTCCTCTTCCTCCCCTGCCTCCTCTTCCTCCCCTGCCTCCTCTTCCTCCCCTGCCCCCTCTTCCTCCCCTGCCTCCTCTTCCTCCTCTTCCTCCTCTTCCCCCTCGTCCCGTCTGTCCGCTCCCGCCGGCCTGGTCATCTCCGTCACCTTCTCCCGGGTTTCCGTCGTCGGCGTGGTCGGGAGAGGAGTCGTCAGGGGCCGCCATCCCGTCCGACAGCTTGCGGCCTTGTCTCACGTTCTCCCTCATGGCCTGGATATCGCTCATTGCCGAGATGTAGAGTCTATGCTGATTAGGGACTATAGCCTCCGGCCATGCCGCGACAATCATTGCCGCCAAATCCTGGGCCGTCAGATTGCGCAGAAGCCTGCCGTGAAGGCCGCCACCGGGCTTTCCGTTGGGGGGCCTGCCGGTAGGGAAGAGCTTGCGCCGAATGTGAAGACCGAGATTCATGACGGCTTGGGGGTTACTGTCGATACCGCCATCCATAGCGTAGATGGGACGCGGCGGACCGATCCAGTGCTCCATCTGAGATCCGTCCTTAACGTCGTTGACGCCCCCGGCGCCGTAGCCGAGAGACAGGTAATAGATTGGTCCGGGAGGAGGGTCGATGCGGCCGTTCCAGTTGTGGAACTTGGCGTTCCTCTTGACCTTTGGCGCAGGCTGTCCTGAGTCGTCGTCTGCGGGTGCGTCCTGGTCTTCTCGCTGGTTATCGCCATCCTCCTCATCCCCCTCCCCGGCTTCGTCTCCGTCGCCGTCTTGACCACGGTCCGGGGCCTTGCCCTTTTTACTGGCGGGCTTCTTGGCCTTTCCGTTGGCCTTGGCGCTTGCTCGTGCGTTTGCCTCCCCGTTTGCTCCCTCGTTTTCGTTTCCTTGATCATCGGCCAGGGAGCAAAGGTGTTCCTCTCCGTTCTCGACGCACGAATCACACGGCACCTGACGATCGCAATTGCGACCAGCTGCTTTGCATCGGTTGCAACGCTTGAAGGGCATGAAGTTGCCGAAGCCGACACGGCTCAGGTCAAACTGAGGATCGGCCGAGGCCCCGGCCACGTTCTCGACGCAATCGAGACCCATCTGCATACACCTCATGCAGGAGTACTCGGGAGTGGCGGCGAGCGCGCGGCAGTGGCTCTTTGAGCTGGCGCAGTGCTTGCAGTCCTTCTTAAAGGGGGTGCAGCCTCTGCGCTCAATGAAGCCGTCGCCGAACCTGTTTGACGCGCTCCAGCCATCGGGCGCGACCGGATCGGGAATCTGTCCAACGACGCTGCCCTGGCCAAAGCAAGCCAGTCTGAGCTCGACGCAACGAGTGCATGGGGCTCTGTTGCCCGTCCGGCTGTCAATCCAGCTGCAGTGGACAGTGGCTCCCCTGAGAAGTAAGGTCTGGCAGGCATCGCAAGCATGGCGAAACCACTTCTCGGATCCCTGACGGGGCCCGGGCCGGCGCTTCATCTGTTCTCCGTTGACGAAGCATCCTGCACCGGGTTTGCACCGACTGCAAGCGATCTTCAGCTTGGCATCTACGTCACAGCAGTTCGCCCTGTTGTCCGTCGTGCACTTGTCGCAGGCCGTGACCTCATATGCAGCCGGGTCGTTGTCGGCATTCCGCCTGTAGACATTGGCTCTCGTGCCCAAGCATGTAATTTCGATGTCCGGGTGGGCGGCGCGATAGTTTGTGCAGTTGGAGCATTCGACGTTGAAACTGGCATGCTGGATCGCGTTGCAGCCATGCTCAGCCGCCATGGCTTTCCCGTCGTCGTTGAAGGTGCAAAAGTTGCACTTGAAAGGCCCGTCTTTCCGAGCGCGTTTCTTCGACGGAGGGCCCTTTTTGTCAGGGTCGGATTCGTTCGAGTCGGATCCGTCGCCGTCGCCGTCGCCGTCGGGAGCGCCGGCACGCTTGCGCTTCTGCACCCCCGACGACGAAGGTCCGGCCTCGGCCGTGTTGTTTCGGTTCCTTGTCTGCCTCGAGGGCCCAGCCACGGCCGTATTGTTGCTGGATGCCGTGTTGCTGGACCCCGTCTTGGTACGCTTCGATCCGGATCCCCCAGCGGCATTGGCCGCTTCAGGGGTATCTTCCTCTTCGCCCTTGTCGTTTCGCTTTCTCTTCGATCGTGCCGTGGCAGAGGGCAGAGGGTTGACGGTGTTGGCATCGTCTTGCTCATGAGCCGTCGAAGTTGTCGGATGCTTGCTCGTTGGCGAAAGACGAATAGGCATCAAGGGTCTCGCGTTTCCCTCGGTCTCGGCCTCAGCCCCCTCCTCTGTCGCCTTTGCAATTGCCGCGCGGGTACGCGGACGGACGGTAGACGATGAAGTCTGGAGATTGAGCCGGGCAACGGCTGGCTTCTTGACTGCCGTCTCTCTACGAGGCCGAGTTGTCGAGGCCGCCGGCTTGGCAGCAGCTTTTGCGGGCTTAGGAAGGGCGTTTGCAGGCTTGGGAGCAGCTCTCGTAGGCTTGTGAGCAGCTCTTGCAGTCGTGGCTGCTCGAGACGTCGTCGAGCTCTTGCGGCCATTGCTCGCGGCTGTTGAAGACGGGTACGTGATGCCCTTGGCCCGGTTCCTTGTGACCCTGGTGGGCGGCTCGACCACTTCAGGGGCTTCACTCTCGTTACTCTTTACTCGCCTGGGAGTCGCAAGCGCGGACTGGGGGGGAATCAAGAGCTCCCTTGCCCGAGCGCGAGTCATCGCGCGGGAGACTGTCTCGACCATTGTAACGGGGTTTGAGCAGCAGTCTGTTCAGGGGTCAAAGAGGAAGCGGTTTGATCAGGACAGCGAGCCGACTTGCATGGACAAGTCGGATGTCGAGACTTCTGTAAAGAAGACAAAGAGACGGTTGTCTACCGATGATGATGAATCGTCAGCTCTGTTTTAACTCTCGAGACGTCCTCGCCAAGCCCTGACAGTATCCCGGGGCTCGTTGCGAATAGCTTCTTGTCCTTACCTATCCAGCAATGGGAGAGTGATGGTATCGGCTGTTCACGAGAGAGCCTAGAGTCGGAAATGACAAGGGCTCGAAAACGGATACAAAACGCCGACAAGACAGGGGAAAGTGCAGGCACAAAGATGACAAGAATTCGTAAAACAGTCAAGGTACGTCGCCAGGACGCAGTAAGAACGCAGAGTATGCTTCGTGTCGCTGAACGCTCGCGGTATGGACTCTTCTGCGAACAACGCCAGGACACCGCGATGCAATATATGCAAACTCCTCGCCCACCGATTTGCCCTCTGACCACACGGCGCAAGAGCCCATACCTTTCTTTCGCAAAAGACCTATACCAAGCCAGCTCCCAGACCACCCATCTTTTGTCCCCCTCTCCCCCGGGCCGCTCGATCAAGGCCATCTTTTTTTCCCCTGCCAAAGAGTGCGTTTCCGTACGCGAGCCCGGATAAAAGTCGTGCTGCTGGAGGCCCGGGGGTTGAGAGTGCATGAAAATTGTCCTTTTACTCCCCCCTCTTCCCCCTTAACGACTGAAATCAAAGAGGGGAGATTTAGAGGTCAAGGAAAACAAGTCTTTTGTGAAGGGTCGTGGGACAAAGGGGTCCTGGAGATTCTACGGAAGACGTGGGTAAGAGGGAGCGCGAGAGGGGCGCAGGGACGAAGCTGAGCGTCGTCCGGGGAGTGAAAGAAGAAAAAGAAGATACAAAGAGACAAGGGCCGAGGAGCTCGCATTCATCTCGGTGCCGGAATGCCTGGAGTCTAAGGAGAGCCCAGCATCTGCGGAGGATATTTTGGGGGGGTTTTTTTTTTGGGTAAAGACGGTTAAATATATCATGCCATCAATATCAATCTACGGCACTTGGAGTCAGTCTGGTCTCTTCGACACGCAAGTCTCTCTTTTCCTTTGTTTTGCCTGCCTCTACGTTTCCCGTGCCAGCTGCTTCCTTTGTGCCCCTGACGCGCCTCTTCCGCAGCGGCTTCCATCCTTTCCCATGCCCCTTTGCAAGCCCGTCCACCAGGTCGGAAATAGCCCATTCTCTTTCCAAACAGTCTCCAGATGCCGGGGCTGTAGGCAAATGCCGGCCACGCTGCTCGAAGCACGCGCAACCGCGTTGGCTCCCAGCCCGGCCCGCCCCGAAGCCATCGTCAGCGGCTGCGCCTAATGGTCCGTGCCTTGGGGCTTTCAACGGCGCTCGTCCGGAAGCTCGACTCGCCGGCGGTAAATCAAAAAGCCCTTCGATGGTCGAGAAAGGCGCCGCCGGCACGCAACCCGCAGAGTGGCCTGCGCTTGTCCTGGGCTATTTAGATACTGTTGCTTCATCATCTCGATTGCCTTTTCCTGGTGCAGCCGTCTCCCTCGTTTGATTTGTGACGAGTCAATACGTTGGATTGGTCGGTGCGTTGGACATCTACTGTTGTAGGTGCAGTGTGCTTAATCTTTAAAAATCGATTCACGCTTTGGGTCTTTGAGCTCGGCTTCAAGAATCCTCCATCATCTATGTAACATGATTCCGTCATTGATGCGCTTGCTGCATCGACATGCCTGTCGCCGCCCTTGGGGCGACCCCTGCAATTCTCATAGAGGAACATCGCACCCTCAATACTGCTGACGAGGATTGCTCGGCTGGTTTGGATATCCTCCTCTCCCTACGTCTCGCCAGTCCGACTATAGCGCAGAACGTCCATCGTATCAAAGCTGTCCCCTCGAACCCGCCAATTTGTCCTCTGCTCGACGCTTCCTCGTCAGTAGCGTGGCCGTGGC
The DNA here is from genome assembly GCA_000956045.1 of Hirsutella minnesotensis 3608. NCBI lineage: Eukaryota > Fungi > Ascomycota > Sordariomycetes > Hypocreales > Ophiocordycipitaceae > Hirsutella > Hirsutella minnesotensis. The sequence continues at coordinate 275,745 of KQ030505.1, forward strand.
ATGGCTTTCGCAGATCCCGATTAGCTATTTATAAAACGGATCGCTTGCCTCAGCCCGAAAACTGGAACCTCGTGGCCTCGAGCTGGCCAAGGCCGTCGCGTGGAGCCACATTCCGGCGACGATACGAGTTGGTAAAGTCTTGCAGTAGCCCTCGAACATGCCGCATCCCTCCCGCATCACCAGACTGCAGCTTCTCCTTAATCTTGGTGATCAACCGCTGGGCCTCGGCAGGAGACACGGTGCCAGGAGGAAGAAGCTGTATCGTCTGCGCAACCCACTCCGTTGTCTCGGCTGGAAGCAGCTCGAACAATGCCAAGAGGACGCCACTACCGTCCGCAAAGCAGTCTCGGGGAAAGGTGATCATCATGCCAGCCATGACCTGTTTCACCAAGCTTGCGCCGTGGCTCGTAATTAAAGTTTTAATGATGCCACGAATGTCGGCAGCCAATTGTTCCGGTAGACCCTCGCTACTGGCCGGATTATGGCCACCGTATGATAGCAGATCTCTCAAAAAATGAAGAGTCGAAGATAGGGGGTCGCGTTGTTCCAATGTCAAGGCGTAGATGGACGCCTCGAATATGGGTACCAACAGATGCGACGGGATGAGTCTCTGAGGGTAGTAGAGTAGCGAGTCGATGAGGAGCCGGAAGAAGTCGTCGATAACGTCTGGCAGTTCCCGCGGCTGCAGCTCCGTCATGACGCGCAGAAACGTCGTCGTTTGGGCCTCGAAGAAGGTGTAAATGTTCTCCGTCGTGCCTTGATCAACGTGCTCGCGATCCTCCGAAAACTCTCGTAGAATCGCCGAGGTGACCCAAAGGAAGCATCCCTCTCGAGACGTGTTGAAGCTGCCTGCGAGTTTATTGGCCATTTCAGGCAGCAGCGGCGTCATCGCCGTGCGGTAAGAGATGATCATGTTTCGCCAGCATCTGCAAATCCGCTCGCAAATAGGGCTGAAATCTAAGAAATTGTCCAAGACGGTGGAAAGAATCGGAAACACCTCTTGCCAGTATTTTACCGCAGGGTTCTCTTCCCCGGGACCAACGAGGGGCATCACATTTTGAACAAAAATGGTAATGAGCTGGAGGTGATCTGTCGCTTCACTGTTAGTCACGGTTCGCCCCAGGGGTCTATCAGATACCACGAACCTGCCAATGCTAATTTGACCTCCTCGTTTGTAGCACTGTTCGCCTTGGTCATCAGCCTTTGTACGAGCGGATCGCAGCAGAGCTTCAGTAGACGATATGTTTCCGAGACGGGCTGAACCGCAACCACGTTTGCGACGCCCTCGGTCATTTCCTCCTTGCTAAGGTCAGGAAGCTTGTCGAGAATCTGGTCATAGAATGTCTGCAGCTGTAGTATTTGGTCTCTGAGTAGGTGCTTGCAGTCGGTGCAAAAGAACTTGACAGACAGAGCCGCGGCCCTCATAATCTCGCGGGAATCCGACTGGAAGGAGTTGACAATGTAGTTGAACTGAGGCTCGAGATACTCAGGATGCGACGCCGTCCACTCGGTATACCTGCCAAGAACCATGATGGTGGCGAAGCGGAGCTTCTCGTGACTGGGTATTTGCACCAAGAGCGGCATCAGCTGGGGCAGAACGATGTCTTCGTCCTTGTCAACCATACGGCCAAGAGCTCGCATGGCGAACAAGGGCGCCTCGAGCTCTTGCCAATGTGGCACCGTGGTGCCAGAGACTTGGCCGGCGTACTTTTGCATCCAGATCTGAATGGCGTTGAGCACCTTGGTCAGGCAGTCCGTCACCCCCATGATGTCGCACGAGTCCTTGAGGGTGTCGCCCATTTGATGGCGAAACTCGCGAAACTTTTCCTCCTGCTCTCGATCACCGTCAAACAGGTCCGTCTCGTTGTCACCCTCAGATTTGGGATATTCCAGATGTTTGAGAAGAATGTCGACAAGCTTGGAATAGACATCGACCATCTCCAAACGGCCTTGGATATATCTCTCCAGCACTAGGTACTGCTTAAGCTCGTACCAGAAGCTGAAGGTGTGTTCGATGACGTCTCGGTCGTCGTCGCGGGCGGCGCATTCGAGGACGGCATCTACGAGGGGCTTGAACAGGGCTGGCTGACGAGCGACACCGACAACCCAGCTTTCGGCGGCGGAGGCGAAGACCTTTGTCAGAGATTTGAGCCTTTCCGTGTCCTGCTCTTCGGCTACCTTTTGAATATGAGGCTGCAATGCAATGATGCGAGGGAAAAGTGCCTGCACAACGTCTTGACTTTCGTCGACGTCGCTCGTCTCCCTCAACAAGACGCAAAGACACTCCGAAGCTTCCTGACTGCACTCATCGCTCGTGATGCCGGCGAAAACGACGTCGAGGAGTGGAGAGTTGACGACGTTCGCGACTGGGACCTCTCTCAGCCACGAGGTGATGCATTCCATCAGCTGGGGGTTTCGAGAAGCCGAAGCTACATTTTGAACATTAGACTCGACATGACCAAGGGCACCGAATCGGATTGGCATTCACTTACGTGACGATTGGGCGTAGTTGATTAGGAGGCGTACGACTTGTTCTGTGTTGTCGCCCAACAAGGCCTGCGTGCGGGCCGCAAGGTCTTCTTCCTGCGCCAAAAGATCAGTCGTGGTCTTTTCGTACATGCGATGATTCGACAGGTCGCTTTCTCAGGACGAGTCGATGGTTGGGGGGAAGTTTAGGATCCACGTACAGACAGTGTTATTTTGCGGCCTTCAGTCACCTCCTCTGGGAGGACTCGAAGGAAGTCGAGGATGCAAGCATGGCTATCGGGGCTGTCACTGAGCGACTGAACGACTGAAGGAAGAACGTCATTCCAATCCTTCATCTGAATGGCCAAGATGGCCAAGCATACGCAAAGCTGGACTCGAATCGGTTTGGGTCCGGCGGCGAAGTGCTTCAGCAGCAGCAGTATTTGGCTGCGGAGCTCCGGAAGCTCACCCGGCGAGATTTGAGTCGCAAGATCGTACGTCAGCTATGCGAGGGTCAGTATATAGTACTCGTGGAGTGATGTTCCAAAGGTAGGAGAATGAGCTACCTTGCCGCGAAGAGTGATGGCTGCGAACAGGGTCGCCTCGGGTGCAGCCTCGTTCTTGAGTATGCCCAAAACGGTCGCCCAAGAGTCTTGCTGTATAAGGAGCAAAGAGAACAGGTCAGCGCCGAAGCAGAAGCCCCAAGGAGAGCTGGCGGATGGGACGAACGGATTTCTGAAACTTTTCGAGGTACTGATGAGCCTTTGTCTTGCTCTCCTGCTCCCCGCTTCGCATCGTCATGACGGCGGCCAAGACGTCGGACGGCGCAAAGGCCGCCTGGGCGCCGTTTTCAGCCATTTCGTGGGATGTGAAGGGGGACAAGGTCAGGAGCCGGGTCGGTTATGATGAAGGATGAGCGCAAAACCGCAAGCGCATGAGGCTCGTGCGGTAACGAAGCGTAGAGGCGGGAAGGATTGTGCGAGATGGCGGCCTGATGATGTAATCAATGGCCGGGACAAGGTGGCTCGGCAGCTCGGGCAGCTTTCGGATGGGCGTCTGGGGCCAGGATCGCATGCGCCGGCGAAGTAGGAGATGGTTGAAGTCGGGGGAAATCCCAGGGCAAAAGAGGACAAAGCCCACCTCGGAGGATGTTTTGCTATGAAGGCATGGGTAGCCGTCTTTTTTGGCGGGGCACATGGGGAGGGGCCTGCCGAGACAAGACTGGCGGCTAAAGATTGGGCGGGACGAGCAGCCCGGCAGTCTGTTTCTCCGTTCCGGGCCTAGGCCTGTTTCTTCAACAAACCCCACCACGGTTGGACGTCCGTCAAGCTCATGTCAAGAATACTTGATACAAGGTGATGGAATAGTAGGTAGAGTTCCTGTAGCCCCGAAGCCGCATGAAACCCAGTCAAAAAGCAAACTCCTGTAGTAGATGAGCGTCATCGTCCAGGCGACCATCAATGGCAGATGATCCAATGTGTAAACTCGACTTGGTATAAGAATCCATCTAACGCGCCCCATTCTGCCCTTGCACAACATCACCGCCCAACGATCCCCGCCGCTCGCCATTGCCCAGGATGAGACCGTGCAATGGCCTGTCATGAAGATCAACGGGCACCTGCTCACCGGAAGCCGGAGACAAGAGCTGCTCCGACAGGGCGAGACCGTATATCAGGGGCGGTTGCCGGTCCTCGACGGCGGTCAGGGGGTCTACTTTGGCGAGGTATCGGTTGAGGAAAAAATCATAGAAACCTTTGCCGTGCCCCAGACGACGTACGCGGCCAGCATCATCAAAGTCAAAGGCCACGCCCGGCATGAGAACCAGGTCGAGAGAGGACAGGTCGGCTGGGCGACTGTCGGGTCCGCCGAGAACGCGACGGCGCCCCGAGACGGTGGAGGGGTCTACGGAGGGGATGCCCCAGCGATCCGGGCGGAGGCTCTCGTAGTCGTTGATGCTGGCGATGCTAACCATGTCCATGACACGGGCAGGCACACCGGGCGCCTCGATGGGCGGCTTGTGGAGGTAGGGGACGAAGACTTGCTTGCCGCAGCTCAGGGCGTGGCGGACAATGGCATCCGTCTGGACCTCGGCGGCGGGCATGGAGAGAAAGACGCTGATGCGGTTGGCGTCCTTGTAGGGCCGGAATTCTTGGAGAGCCTCGAATATGCGACGACCTGCCGTTGGTGTTGTGAGCGGCCATGGCCCAATCTGTCGCTAACAAGAGGTTGATGGAGCTATACTTTGCGCAGCGACGGCGTCTTGGGAAAGGGCCGACAGCCGCTGTTTCATGAGACTTCTCAGCTGCTGCTTTGCAGCGACCAAGGGAGAACTCATGTTGGGCGGCAGGGTACGTTGAGCCTTTGACGGCGTGTGTGACGGACGTGGGAGTCGTGATGTGGGATGAAAAACGGCAGGCATCCAGGTGTTGAGCGTTCGCGTCGTGTCAGAGAGGGCGAGCAACGGCCCCGCAGCCAGCTGGCGCGCAAGTATCTTTGCTACTGTCTGATGTGGGGGGATACTTGGTCAATTTCGACTATTGCGCATCAACGAGGTTGAAGAGGTCTCTTTTCCGGACGACTCGGACATGCAATTGCAAATCACGGGGACGTCGAATGCACCTTTGCTGCCGGCAAGCTTGGCTTGTCAGACGGCCGTTGCAAGACATTGTCCCGTCTAGCCACTCTTGGAAGGCGTCTCGCATGTCGACTGTTCGATGGTCGAGACAGACTCCAGAGCGCTGCGACAGGGATTGCCTCGCATTTGCGGTTATTCTCAACGAAGAAGCCCCCACGAGTCGTCGCTTGGAGGGCTTATCTGATGATTGACGAGACGGAAATGGGCGTCTCGATGTCGGCACAGCCGTACTGTACATACAATGATAGCCGTACTGTACACTGTGGACAGGCCGGCACGTCACTCGGAATTGGACCCTGCGAGGGAACTGTCATGCTGCAAAGAGGTACACGAGAATTTGCGTGTCTTTGCGCATCGGAGCAGGTACCTGTCTACTGTAGGGACGAACAAGGTTAGCTACTCCGAGCGCACCTTCCAATGGACGACGGGATCCTTGTCCGAAGCGGCTGCCCCAAACCCGCCTTCATCAATCAATTGTCACTCCATGCCGACAAGTCCAGACAAGTACGAGATATCTCATCGTTTCCCCCCCTGGGCCTACATCATCCCGAAAGGGTCAACACAAAACACGCATGCACACACACGCACTCGCACCGTCATTCCGAGCCAAAGACGGCCTAGGGCAGACATTTGACCAAGCGAGCGAGCCGACAGGACGCATCGCCCAAGCGGCAGCCCCGCCAATCAAGTTCCCAATGGATCATGGCCATGCGCCGCCCAATTCCGGTGCATCCTCGAGCCCAGCAGCATGACGACGACGACGACGCGGTGCCGGCCAGTGACTCAACCGACCCTACCAGTGGTGTCCCGCTACAGACCTTGGCGCCCGCTCCTGGCCCGTCCTCGCCGTCCTCGCCGCCCTCCCCCTCCACCATCTCGGCCTCCGTCGCCCCAGCTCCTCTGCAGTCCATTGTCTCGGATCGCCGCTCCTCTTCTACAGCCCAGCCGTCTCCCGCCCGTCGCGTAGCCCCTGACGTTAGTCTTTACTCCCCGAGTCAGACACATCCACTTATTCACCACGCGCCTTCAGCAACACGCGCGACGCCTTCCAGCGCCTCTTGCGCCGCCGTCACCGCCTCGCCCTCCACCAGTCCTGCTGCCAAAGCAGACGACGAACAGCAACAAGACGACGACGACGACGACGGCGACGCCTCTCCCTCGACTTCCGCTCACCATGTCCACGGATCTCCCGCCTCTACCGACCCCTTAGCGCAGCCAAACCACGGCTGCTCTCCTCCCGATGCTGCTGTCGACACCATGACGGCCTCGAGAAAGTCGCCTTTCCTTCTTGCCGGCGATGGCTCCGGTTCCAATCCCCCGCCCTACGGTTCCGTTTCCTCCGGCCCTGCACCCCGTCGCAGCCTTCATCAGCTCGACCGGGAAGCCGATCAGGACGACGACCTCCGCCGTCGCCGCCATGTTCACGACAGCGTCCGCAGCCGGAGGAGCATGAGCTCCAGGCGCTCCTTTGCCTCGTGGCAATCGCGGCGATCCGAGGATTTGGACGGCGCCGCCCTTGTCTCCGGTATCGAAGGCCGTTTCGGGCTCGCAGAGGCGCCGCTTCCAAGTGACATCCTCGACCAAAACTTCGACGATGACGAAAGTACCGAGGATGGCCTGCCGCTCCTCGACGACGACGAATCCTGCGACTCGGATACAGATTTCGGCGACGACTCGCCTCACGAGGCTGTTCGGGCCTCTGTCCCTCCGACCGACAACACGACACTCTCCATCAACACTCCCCGTATGTGGTGTCTTTCCGTCATCTTCTCCATTCTCGGGTCCTCGACCAACCTCTTCTTCTCCTTGCGATACCCTAGCGTCGCCATCACTCCCGTCATCGCCCTTCTCCTCGTGCACCCCCTGGGTCACCTGTGGGACATGCTCCTGAAGCGCCCCTACGACCCCGAAGAAGAGTTTGTGGACGGTATCAGGACGTCGTCCTCCCCCGCACCGCCTCCGGAGAGTCGGCAAGACCCGGCCGGCCGGCGCAAGAGGCCCAGTTCGCTGCGCTTGTGGTTGGCCCAGGGCCGCTGGAACGAAAAGGAGCACACTTGCGTCTATGTCAGCAGCAACGTCGCTTTTGGCTTCGCCTTTGCGACCGATGTCATTGTTGAGCAGACGCGCTTCTACAACCAAGACGCACCTATAGCCTACCAGCTCCTCCTGACCATCTCGACCCAGATCCTGGGATATGGCTTCGCCGGCATGGCCCGCCGCCTTCTGGTCCGTCCGAGCGGCATGATCTGGCCCGGCACCCTCATGTCGGCCGCCATGTTCTCCACGCTCCACAACCAGGAGAACAAGCCCGCCAACGGCTGGACTATCAGCCGCTGGAACTTCTTCTACATCATCTGGGGCGGCTCCTTTGCCTTTTACTTCCTTCCAGGCCTGCTGTTCCCCGCCCTGAGCTACTTCAACGTCATTACCTGGTTCGCGCCCAAAAACGTCGTCATCGCCAACCTCTTTGGCGTCTCGTCCGGCCTCGGCCTCTTTCCCATCACCTTTGACTGGGCCCAGATCACCTATGTCGGCTCGCCTCTTCTCGTCCCCTTTTGGGCTGCCATGAATGTCATCGGCGGCCTCGTCATCGTCATGTGGATCATTGCGCCAGCCCTCTACTACGCCAACGTGCTCTACTCATCCTACATGCCCATTCTCTCGGCCGGTGTCTTTGATAACACGGGCCACATCTACAACGTGACCAAGATTCTGACACCCGACTTTCTCTTTGACCGGGAAGCCTACACCAGCTACAGTCGTGTCTTTCTGCCCATCACGTACGTGCTGAGTTATGGCGTCCAGTTTGCCGGCCTCGCCGCGCTCCTGACGCATACGCTGTGCTGGCACGGGCAGGACATTTGGCGCACCATCAACAAGAGCCTCGAGGAGGCGCGTCAGAACGGCAAGCCCGCCTTCCAGCCCGTCGGCGGGTCCCGCGCCGCCTCGAGCACCTCGCTCGGCAGCGGCGACCAAACCTGGATGTCGGGCTCTACCTCGGGCGGCGAAGGTCTGCTCAGCCGCGAGGACGTCCACTGTCGCCTTATGAACCGCTACAAGGACGCTCCTCTAAGCTGGTATCTGCTGACATTTGTCTCCATGGCCGCCATTGGCATGTTTGTCGTCGAGTAGTAAGTGGCTTTGGCCGGTCCTCTGCTATTCCGAGTGTATATATAGAGCTAACCTTTTCTGCCTCCCCAAAGTTATCCCGTCCACTTGCCATGGTATGGCCTGCTGCTGGCTCTCGGCATCGGCGCCATCTTCTTCATCCCCAACGGCATCGTCATGGCCATCACCAACCAGCACAGCAGCATCTACCTCATCTGTCAGCTTATCTGTGGCGTTGTGTTCCCCGGCCGCCCCATCGCCAACATGGTCTTCGTCACGTACGGCTACATCTCGTCGGCGCAGGGCATCAAGTTTGCGTCGGACCTCAAGCTCGGCCACTACATGAAGATCCCGCCGCGCATCATGTTCATCGTCCAGGTCGTCGCCACCCTCGTCTCCTCCGTCACCCAGATTGGCGTTCTCAACTGGATGTTTGGCAACGTCGGCGGCATCTGCACCCCGGACGCCGTAAACGGCTTCACCTGCCCCATCGCCCGCGTGCACTTCAACGGCTCCATCCTCTGGGGCGTCGTCGGGCCCGGCGAATTCTTCGGCCCCACGGCCATCTACCGCGCCCTCGTCTGGTGCTTTCCCCTCGGCGCCTTCCTCCCCATCCCCCTCTGGCTCTACGCCCGTCGCCGCCGCCACAGCTGGCTCCGCAAAGTCAACCTGCCCGTCATCTTTGGCGCCATGTCCTGGATCCCCCCGGCCACGGGGCTCAATTTCTCCGTCTGGGCCCTCGTCTGCTACGTCTTCAACTTCGTCGTCAAGCGCCGCGCCAACCCCTGGTGGGGCAAGTACACCATGACCCTCAGCGCCGCCCTCGACTCGGGCCTCGCCTTTGGCATCGTCGTCGTCTTCTTCGGCTTCATCTATCCGGGCTGGATGCAGGGCTTCTCCTGGTGGGGAACCGAGGTCTACAAGCAAGGCTGCGATTGGCAGGCCTGCTCCTACAAGACCCTTCCAGAAGGGCAAAAATTCGGCCCTCCGGCGTGGTAGTTGTCCGCGACATGACTCTGCTGCATCATCATTGTCTTGGCCATCTTGCCCGCCCTGCGTTCTTCACGCGGCTCGGGGCCTCTTATTTAGAAGACGTTGGATAGAAAAGCGCTCGTCATTTTCGCATCTACAAGTGAGAATACTGTATAGAACTCTGCGTTCAGCTTTCTCTACCCGCGCTGTGTTTAGACCTGCTTGTACCGCTTGATCCTTGACCCGATCCGACCGCCCAACAATGCATCGTCGTAATTTACAGGACTAGATCATCAATGAACCAGCGGCTTGTCTTGAGTCCCGAAATCTCGTCTGGTCATGTCGTCTCCAAAGCTGCTCCAAGCCCATCATTGGCCAGCGTCCCATTCCGGATTCTATCCGAGAAAGTCAGTAACCGCACTAATGTGGGGCCAAATGCCTCGCATGAGAATGGCGTTGGTGGGGGGACTCACCTTTTTCAAGATAACCAGTCCCTCGAGCGTACTGCTCAAGCTGATGTATTCCTCATCTTCCAGCTCCGCGCGCTCACCATAGCCGAGGAGGACGGGCGTGCTCTGCGTCTGCCATCCTGTAATCGTCTTGGGTCGACCAGCTTGCCCCACAACGTCGACAGCCTGGCCCACGCGGACGTTCACCTTGAGCGGCTGGAGTTTCTCATCTAGGGTCACCAAGAACCGAGGGTGCATGGCGGTCACCAAGAAGTAGAGAAGGTAATGCGAGTTGGAGGTGGTGAAATCCTTGGGGTCGATCATTGCGACGACAGTAGTGAGCAGGCCAGCGGCTGCAACGTGCGAGAGCACCTGGCGATCTGTGTGGAAGGGGTTGATGGACAGAGTTCCCTTGCCCATGTGAAGGAGACCCTGGGCGATGCGGACCATGAATAGAGCGTCTTGGTCGCGGTGATAGTAACTGGCAAGTTGCCTCAGCAGTTGAGCCAAGCGAGCGTTGTTGGTGCCTGCACCAAGCATTCCCATGGCGAAGATGGCATTGATGGCGACTTCGGGGTCGTTATCGTGACTGTACCGGGAAAGCGTGTCGTAGACCTTCATTTGCGGGTTGCTGGGGCTCACCAGTCCCATAGCCAGGGGAACCGCGCGACGAATGTTTGCTTCGCCATAGTGCATCAAGTGCCCAAATTGCCGTAGAACCATCTCCTGCCCAACTTCTTCGCCCATGGCCACCAAAGCGATGCCGATGACGCCATACGCCTGCAACAGCTCGTCTCCCTTCTTATCGTCCGACTCTTCCTTGTGCTCATTGCAAATGTGCAGGAGCTCCTGGATCTTGAGGACGGCGCCTGTACCCGCCCATGCACAAATCTCTGCCATGACGGCCGTCGGCTTGGCCATCGGGTGGTCGACGGCCTTGAGCGTTTCCAGGATGACGTCGACTTCCTCTTGCCGACCAAAGAAAAGCAGGCCCAAACCGAGCGCCAAGAACCGCGTCCACTTGTCCGTCAGCTGGTTCCTGCGGTCGTCATCCATCAAGGTTGTCACAATGGCTTCCGAGACTTCAGGATGCGATGAACCAACAAAGATAAAACCGCAGGCCAAGGCGGCCATTGCGGAGATCTGCATCTCTTGGGACGAGTCGCTGATTATGGGCAGCAATAGCTCGAGCAGCTCTTCCTTATTAGAGCCGGCGTAGGACAAGCCAAGTCCCATGATGCAGGACGTTCTGATGAGAGGATTCGAGTGATGTAGCTTCTCCGCATCGCCGAGCAGCGCCAGAGCCGGTTCTGAGTCTATCACAACGCCCGAGTTCATGATGCCGATGGCGAGCATAGCCCCGGCCGAGATTTCGTGGTCCGCCGAATATGTATACTTGTCGATTTTGTCCAAACCATTGTCGACGTCCCAAAGGAGAAGAGTTCCCATTGACGCGACAGTAGACAGCATTCCGTCTGCCTTTGTCTTCCACACCCATGACTCTCTCTCGCCGTCAACCAGCATCATCTTGTCGTTGCCAAAGCCGGCGTTGACGAAGGCGTTGACGAAAGCCGCTGCTAGATTGTGCCTGGCCGAGTCCAGATTGGTCATGCCTGCTACTCGGCTGCTCTCTAGATGGCTCTTGTAAATGTCTTCTGTCGTCTTTGGGTCGAGTATGTTGAGCTCTTTGCCTAGGGATTTGAAATGTTCCGCCAACTTATGATTGGACAGGCAGTCAGTAATCTCATGATCTTCCTGGCAGTCCTCCGGAAATTCTAGAACAATCCTTTGGCGAGCGATCAAAAAAGCCAGTTGCTTTTTCAATGCGAAGCTCTTGGCCTTGTCAAAGCAGCCCCGAATGAGGTGGACGTCGTGCAGTCGAATTGCCAAGACCATGGCTTGCGTAAGTTGCTTGTACTCAATGTAGATGCTGTAGGCTGTGCGCAGAAACGTCTCGTTGTCGGGATACGTGAGCAGGTTGACCATGCTGACCATGTAGAGGCAGACTCTCGCGTAGGTGTTCTCGTCCACGAACTTTGGAATCTGCTCAATGATCTCTAGCTCGCTCATCAAATCAACAGCGTCGGCCTCGGCGTTGCTCTTGATAAACAAGGGCACAAGGACAAGAGCCAAATCAACCAGATCCTTAGTAGGCTCATCGGCAGTGATGCGCTTGACGTACACCTCGCCAATCTCAAGAGCCAGATGTCTAACGTATTCGTGACCCCAAGACCCGATATCCGAGGTAGGCGCCAGAAGTCTATACTTGAGGGTATCTTGTCGGTCTTCGTCTGAATAGGTCATGCCTATCACAGATAGGACATCGGCGAGGGATGTCTTGTTTTCGCCATCTGGCCAGTCGTCGTACAGCTTCGTCAACGTCTGGTAGTGCGGCCGCAGGAACTTGAGGGGCTTGGGTACTGCTGTCATGGATGATGTTGAGGTCTTGATGGATGATTTCATGGCCTCCAGGGCTGGCTTGTAAAGTTCGACTTTGGGTTCCTGTATGATGACGGTCAGCTACGGTCCATCGTGTCAGAAGCTTCGATATGGGCGAATATCTGACCGTCAACCGCTCGACCATGATATCGAGCTCATTCTTGAGCTGCTGATCCTCCTCGTTGAGCTCCTCCTCGGCAGCTATAGTCTTGTCAGCGGATAGCCTTCGAGGGAGACCAGGACCAAGCTGTGCAGCTGACCATCTTTCTTGTCGTCGTCCTTCTTTCCATTGAGGACTGGTTTCTCGTCCTTGGGCTCGTCAACAGCCTTGCCCTTGCCCTTGTCTGCAGCCGTGGGCGCGTCGCCGTCTTTCGCCATGCTAATGTTGTCGTCGAGGAGCTCGGGGAGAGCTTCACCGGAGAGATTGGCTAACGGCTGCAATGGCGGATGGATGGGGAACTTCGGGACGGCGAGATGATAATCGATCGAAGATGATTCGAAAGGCACCAGCACTGCCGAGAGCGGGTAGGCAAATGGCGCGGCTGGTCTCTGTGCGGGATGGTGGCAGGCAAGGGAGGTTGAATAGCAGGAAAGCTTCTCGAGTTGCTGCACGCAAGCGTTAGTAGCTCCGGTTACGACAAGTCGCTGGCGCCTGCAGGAGCTGCGTAGCGTGCCTTCCCAATCACGTGTGTGGCCATGTAGGTGCAATGTATCCCGGTACCTCCCATGGGCGTTCGTGAACCAGACAAGCCGTCACTACCGCCTAACCTCTGATAGGTTAATCCGCGATAAGCGCCTCTCCTTTTATCGATAGAGCAACTTTCACCCCATGCGCGCAGAACGCCTGTCGTACATCTTGCGCATCGTCGGAATTATCCTTTTCTCGACGAGTGGACGCTTCAACTCGAGACTTGCCAGCCGATACTATGAAGCTGGATACACGGGCATTGCGCCATTTGGCGTCTGAAGACTGGCGTGTCTTAACGGCGGTATATCCCTCCAATGCTGTTTTGTAAAAGGCCTTCTCTAATCGCGATGCGCAATCAGGTCGAAATGGGCAGCAAAAACCACGAAATTGTGCCAACGCCGTTGATCGAGAAGATCGCCAGGCTTCGAGGCGGTGCAAGCGGAGTCCACAAGAGTATATCAGCTCTTGCCAAGGTCGGCCTGATTGCCCGCGTCAAGGAAGCCAAATACGATGGTTATCGTTTAACCTACGGAGGACTCGACTACCTCGCCCTACACACACATTCTTCGCGCAAACATGTCTACAGTGTTGGCAACCGCATAGGGGTTGGTAAAGAAAGCGACATTATGGTGGTTGCGGACGAAAAGGGGGTGCAGCGAGTGCTCAAGATTCACCGTCTGGGCAGAATCTCATTCCGGTCTGTCAAGTCCAACCGTGACTACTTGAAGAATCGAGCCTCTGGATCCTGGATGTACTTGTCTCGGCTGGCCGCCATGAAAGAATACGCCTTCATGCAAGCGTTGCACGAGGAAGGCGTTCCGGTGCCGGAGCCGCTCGCGCAATCTCGACACACGATTGTCATGGCGCTGATAGACGCCTTTCCGCTCCGACAAATATCCTCGGTACCAGATCCGGCCATCTTATATGCTGACCTGATTGCCCTCATCCTTCGTCTTGCAAATCATGGACTTATTCATGGCGACTTCAACGAGTTCAACATCTTGGTCAAGGAGATCAAGTCGACTTCCGACGGCGGAAACGAGGTACTGAAACTGGAGCCTGTCGTGATTGACTTTCCCCAGATGGTTTCCATGGAGCACCAGAATGCCGAAATGTACTTTGATCGTGACGTCAATTGTATAAAGCGTTTCTTCGAGCGCCGGTTCCATTTCACTAGTACACAGCCTGGTCCTTTCTTCAAGGACGCCAAGAAGGCCATGGCCAAAAGCGGCGCCAAACGGCTGGATGCCACCGTCGAAGCTTCTGGATTCACCAAGAAGATGTTGAAGGACCTCGAAGCAGCCATCCAGGAGCAGGCTGCCAAGGGTGAGGAACAAGAGATATCGGAAGAGTCGGGACAAGAGTCAGATGAAGAGAACGGAGATCAAGAAGGCGAGGACGGGGACGAGGACGAGAACGCTGGTCCGGAGGCCGTGGCGGATCAAGTAAATGTCTCAAAGCTGACCATTTGAGCAAGCTCAACGATACCCATTGTTCACGAATCATGAAAATACAGTCGAATTGCATTGTATGGCTCAAAGCCAGTTGGTTTGTCATTATACTGCCAGGGTGTTTGCCCCCTGGGATACTGTAATAGTTGCCGTTCCCTAGAAATCTAGAGCACAAAGTGTAAAATGTGGCTTTTTTCCCTTCCCTCACAAAACTCCGCAGTAGCATCAATTATCTCGGACCATAAGATACTTTGCGAGGGCGTAACGCTGTCGTGACACCTCGATCTCATGGCTCCAAGAAAAGACCATCATCTAGACACAACAAAGGAAAAATGGCGCGCGGTGCAGGATTGGCGCATGATACACGAGAAGAAATTAAGCAGGCTGACTCGCCTCAGGAACTCACTGAGATTCCTCGGACTACTTGGCGCTTGGAGACCTGTGGACACTCTCGACAGCGGCGGCGACGACGATGGTCGGATCAGCGTGAATCGTGACGCCCTCGTCACACTCCGAGGAGTTGGGGGTAGAAACAGCTGCATCCGCACTCTCGCTCGTGGCCGCTCTGATTACAAGAGGTCAGTAGGAGCTAAAGATGCTCAGACGAGGAGCATACTCGGACAATCCGCGTCGGGTTCCCGAGTTCCTCGTTCCATGAACATCCTCGTTCGAGGAAGTCGAAGCACTGCTGCAGCGCTGGTCAGTAGTTGCGACTTGAGTCAATATGTACGAGAGACGTACCTTCGAGAGACGGGGACTGCGCGCCGCCACTGTGACTGCTGACCATACAAGCTCGGGCTCATGCCGACCAGGGACGTCCCGTACGCCCCGATGTTGTACTCGTTGGTGCGGAACTGACGTCGCTCTGCGGTGACGCGCTTCAACTCCTTCTGAGCTGGGGTGTCGGCATATCGAATGTTGATGAGCAATCCCTCCTCCCCAATGCTGACACCGTTGAACTTGCGAATGACTTCATCACAAACGTCTCGGCCCTCGAAACTGTACCGAAACAGTCAGTGGATGCACTGAGGCGTTATTGGTGTACTTACCGAGCAAACCCGACGCCGCGGCTGTTTCCCATGCTGTCACGGAGGATCTTGCTGGACAAGATAGTGTATCCGAGGAAAATTGTGGCCAATTCCTGAATGTGTTAGTCAACGCCACAGTATCTGATGAGATGCACACTTACCACCTCAGTCAGGCTCTTGGGCAAGTTGGAGATGTACAAGTTGGTAGAGCAGTCGTCGCCCTCGGCCTTGAGGCGCGAGTTGAAAGATTCCTGCTGCCGCCGTCAGATCTTGCCACGGCCAACCCCAACATCATCACATACCCGTGCAAAGCCAACTTCATAACCCAGGCGGTGAAAGCCACGAATGCACAGTTCCGAGTCCTGTACATCACAGAACTTGGCAAAACCGAAACTGCTTGAAGTCAGGATTTGGTCAATGTGAGCTTCGCATTTTGACGTACCCCTTGCAAGCACCCGTGTTGGTGTCGATGATGGCCTTGGAAGTCTCGACGGGCCCGAAGCGCGAAGCAAAGTCGTAGAGCAGGTTATCGTCGGTCGTGGGGTGGAGACCGCGGATGTAGACGTTGCGATTGCCCGGAATACGATTCTCCAGGCTTTGCTCCAGGCTCTTCATCTGGCCAACAGGCGTGAAGACGGCCGGAACTGCGCGGGGAATGGCCGGCTCCTTCCTGAGCAGGTCGTCAATGGAGCGATCAGATACAGCAGTGATGACGGACTTTGGCGGCTCAGTGTGAAGAGTCGCCATGCCCATCTGCTGAGGAGAGGGAGTCGTGTACGCAGAGCGGTCGAGGCTTGCGACTCGAGGACCCCCGTCGCGGGTCGAGACACCGGCATAAAAGGGAGTTGCAGGGGTCGACTCGGTGGTGGAGTAGGAACCGCGACGGTTCTCAAGGCCTGGAACGTCAGAGCTACCACGCTCGACGCGAGCTTGAGAGCTGCTGGGGCGGCCGGGGGTGAAGGGCATGATGGGGACAGGAAGTCCGACATAGGGTGCCCCGAAACCGCCAGTGGGGAGCCCAAAGCCGTGATATGGATTCTCTTGCGAGTGGTTCATGCCCATGGGCTGCGCAGCTGGCATGGGAGCAAGCATGAACTGACCATCAGAACCAAGCATGAAGTGACCTGGCCCCATGGGGACCGGAGCCGAGTTGGCGGGCATGCCCATGCTGCCAAGAGAGAGACCGGAGAAGTGTCCGATCAGCGAGTTCGGGTCGGCACCAGCGTGAGCGGGACCGTGGCCGTGAATGTTGCGTCCGGCAGGGTTGTGGAGGTAGTGAGCGGCGATACCAGTAGCAGCGTCCATTGTGAATGATCAGAGTCTGATGTTGAAAGGCTGGGATTATCTGAGCAGCTCGTTAGTCGCACCCTATGACGTCGTGAAGTCAAGTTGGGCGCTCGTAGACTTACTTGCGAAGCCACAAATTGCTTCGAAGGATGGTTAGAGGTTGAGGCAATCCGTTAGGAAGGATCGAGATCTGAGAATGACGGTTAGCCCTGCATCCAAATTGGAGCTGTGAATGGTTTCAAATGACAAGTGAAGAAAATCAGGAAAAGCGGCCCGAGCCACCGTGAATCGACGCAGCAGTGAACAGCACGTGGGATTGAAACAGGGCAAAGACATAAATAAAGCGGCTTCGGACGAAACAGAGGGAGGCGGTGAAGACAGGGCTGACCTCGTTAACCGAGTCTTGGGGCGACTGTGCAGACGGGCTCGTGGGCAAGACAGATGCTGCTACCAAGAGGCTGAGATGAAGCGAGAGTAAGAGGGATAGAACGAGCTATCAAGCAAGATGGGGCTTGGCAAAGAGATGGACCGAAGGGTCAAACCAAAGGATCGCAACGAGCGTCTGCTGAAGCGCTTGTGTGATGCTGTGACCAGAAAAGAAGAGAAGGGGAGGAAGCGGATGTGGTGAGAGAAAAGAGGACGAACAGGGTGATGTCAACGAGGAGGAGGCAGAAGGCAGAGAAGCGAGCCGAGAACCTTACCTAAGGCTGGAAGGCGGGCGGTGCCAAGGTAGCTGCGATGGTTGATTTCCAAAGAAGCAGGAACGAAGTTGCAAACGATGAAGGTAGGGCGAGCAAGGTGAGGCAAGGTGAGGTGAGGTGAGGTGCGGCGAGGGCAGGAGTCGCAACTGCAGAGATTCCCAACTCGCAGGGTCCTGTGAAAAAAGAGAAGGAGGGTGTAGCTGGTGCAAGCCAAGCTAGAACGAAATGTGCAGAGTAAAGGAGTGGACGGAACGGTGTGGCTGGTTATCGTGCACCTCAACGTCTGTTCAGTCCTGGCAATGGGGGGCGAATTAACGGTAGCTGTTGCACCGAGAGGGTGAGTAGCACTCAAGAGCCGCTTGAAAGTAAGGGGCGATTTCGGCAGAGCGACGAGTCCCCGTTGCGCTGTTCCTGCGCAGTGTATGTAGCTGCAGCTCCGAACAACGGAAAGAATTATTCGAGGAGATCCAGGAAGGTACCTCGCTTGATACTGCTGTCAGAACCTGCCTCGAGGTAAAACAATGGAAGGCGTCCGGAGCGAAGATGGGCCGAAGGTGAGATGCAACAGCCACACTAGGATTTCCTTGACTCTGGCAAGATTCTAGCAGGCCGTGTCAGACACTGCGATGTGATGCAGGCGAGACCGAGCAGACGGCCGAAGAGACGACCGAAGGTTCCTTTCCTTTGACCGGATTTGACGAGGTTCGAAAAGCTGACGGTAATCTTGGTGTCACAGGGATCGATTCGGATACTGACGTTGGGGCCAGAGGTTCCTCCCAAAGCTTTGCGACTTATACGGACGGGGTTCAAGGAGTGACTTGTTCGGCGTCTTTCGAGAACTGAACTCGGACGAGCGATCAAAAATCGGGTTTCCTAGTTTGAGCGATATTCTCAGGACGCTCGGGCTTGGGGTTGCGTCGAATGAGCGGCTTTCTCTCGATTATCCTCTCGATATCCCACTGATGGTAGAATTATCGATGCTCTCCCCGTATCGATGGATGGGCGAATCCGGCGACGGCGATGCGCGAGGCAATCTAATTAAAGAATATTGAGCAAAGGATGATGAAGGGGCGGAAGGATAGATGGATTATACCGCGGCAGCTTGAAGAACGGGATCCAAAGAGTGAGAGGTGTCGGCCTTTAAGAGGACGCAGCCTCAAACGAGAACCCAAGAAAGTGTGTCGCGGCCCTTGAGTTCCGTCACTCCCCGTCTTTCCTTTTTCCCGGTCGCTCAGACAAGTTACCCCCAGTTGATTCACTTGCAAGTGTGCTAGTGATGGGTGCGGAATACCCGCACACTGGCTGATGCTCACGCAAGGCTACTTGGGCCATCATCGATCTTCCTTGGCTTCACGGTATTTTATAATCGATATCCAAGAGCCTCGGTACCGCTATTCGAGCCTCAGCACAAAAGATGCGCAAGACGACGTGGGAATGCTGGCTTACACGACTGCAGCCGCGATGGCGCTGGAGAGCGTCGCTCTTGTCGATGCATTGCGTCAATGGCCCGTCCGAACAGACCAAGCACCTCGTACACGGGTCCAAGTCATGAGCGATAGGGCGGTTAGGCCGGGCCGACAAGGGAAGAAGGCAGGTAGGGATAGCTGGTGCCAGACATTCCTTTCCAAAAGACATGGCCCTGTGTGTATTTGTCGACCAGCACTCAGACAGCAGCATTTGGTGGCGGCCTGCCCTTCCCTCTGGGTGCTCCAGAGACACTTCACATTCCCCCGAGTTAGTTCCTGAAGGGTATCTCGCGGCGTTGGCCCAGGCTACTAACTTAGTAGACAGGCGGGCTCCCTTGAGGGCCGCTCGTAACTCAAACGGGCGCAACCTCTAGGACACGGCCCGACGAATCCATCGCTCGCCCACGCAAGGGAGGCTCCAGGTGCGGCGCAAAGGCAGCGCAGGCTGCGCAGCCCGGAACCCACAATGAGCATACAGCAGACAAGTCGCCACTGCCCGGCCGGTATTGACTTGGAACAAGAGTTGGACAGTGGATCGATGGTATCGGCGGAAACACGACCCCACAGAGTCATGGGCGGCCGGGTCCCTGGTCGGCAGGGCTCTCTGGCTCTGGGGAAGAAGTTAGAACGCAATGCGAGAAGCACCCGCCTGCCATCTGAGACTTCCACTCGCCTCACAGCGCCCGGCACACATGGGAAGCAGGGAGCTAAGTACAGTAGGCCGGCCGTGAATCTCTTGGTTGCCCCGCGCACAGCCGCGCAACAAGGGATGGCGGCCAGCTCCCTTGGTCGTTGGACGGGGGGGCCTTGGCGCCGACGCCCGTGCCGAAGTGGCGTCCCGATTCCGATGCATCGATGGCTTCGACCGTTTTACATCACCTGCTGAGCCGCTAGGCCGGGATTCTGCGCTTCAAGCCACGATGCAGGCCTTGGGGAGAGAGAGCCGATGGAAGCGTCGTTACATCGTATTGTCGCCATTTTGCCCATCTACCAGGCCGTCGTCGGGCCATTGTCATCCGCTCTCCCTTGGTTCCCCTTGGTCCCCCTAATCCCTTACCCTAGGGTCTGGAACACCTTTGTTGATGCAAATCCGCTCCAGGAGCCAGAGCCGACGTCGTTCCTGGTAGCGTCCAGTCTCTGCCGATTGTTGCCTCGTTATCCAAGACATGTGGGGGCCACATTCATCACATTTGCCTGCTGCCTTGCAGTCTACTCCGTCTCCATGTCTCCATCCAAAACCGTGCAACAAAAGGGTTAGCGTCACAAGGGGAGGGAGGCAGAAGGGAGAAGAGCTGCCGGCCAACAACCCCTGCAATATCCCAAATGTCCCGTGTATGGCACCTCCGACCCTTCAAGACCCGTAATCTAGATGACGTTTGTAACTCGTGACTCTACACATGTCCGCGCATTCAAGGGAAGACCCGACAAAGAGAGGTCGCTCCCGTCTAGCAGAAACGCCGGGCCCAAAGAAGACCAGGCCATGCACACACCAAACCACGCTGACCATGCACCGACAATACGCCTTGCACGCAATCGCATCCCTCTCCCTTTTCATCTCGAGACCCCTCCCCTTTTCAAGACCACACATCCTCCTATTCAAAAGTGTCAGCCCCTTGTTTCCTTGCGCGACGGGATGACGATTACGTACCTGGTACTGATTCGCTGCTCTCATGTGCTTAACGACCTCCTCGCCCTTTTGCTCCGACACTCCACGGCCCTCGGCAATAATTTGGGCCAGGACCGTATTGACCTCGCGGGCCATGTTGGCCGCGTCGCCGCAGACGTAAAAATAGGCCTTTTGCGAGAGAAGCTCGTTGACGTCCTTGGCGCGCTCCTTGAGTCGGTGTTGCACATAGACCTTTTTGCTGCCCTCTCGGGAAAATGCGGTAATCATCTCAAACTTGTCGCCTAGGACCTTTTTGCATTCCTATACTGACAGTCAGCTCTTTGGCCCAGAAGATTCGAATCTTGGTGGGTGAACCGGGATCTGCTGACACGCATCCGGATGCATAGGGGGAAAATCTTACCTCCCATTCGGATTCATACATGAAATCCTCGGTGCGCTTGCGGCAGCCGAAGAACAGCAATGTACGACCAACCTCGACGCCATTTTGCGCCTGCTTGGCGCGCTCCTGGACGAACCCCCGGAACGGAGCAACGCCAGTGCCGGGTCCTATCATGATGACGGGCTTCGCGGGATCAGAAGGCAGCTTGAAGTTGGAATGCCGGACATGGACAGGCACGTGAATACCGTCATACTTGTTGCGGGGCCCGTCAAGCTCGTAACTCTGGCCAAAGGGCGTCGGGTTTGGATCGCCGTTTTGCCTCTGCTTCAGCGCCAGCAGATAATTGGTGGCAACGCCACGGAAAGGCTCGTCGCGGCCCGGGATCGCCTGCGACTCCACGACTGCCGTGACGGAAATTTTCTTTGGTTGAACGAGCGAAGACGACGAGATGGAGTAGTATCTCGGCTGCAGCTTGGTCAGGCCCTCGATGAAGGCGGAAAAGGGAATACTGGTCCACTTCTCGCCCTTGCCGACAGAAGCCAACAACCTGGCGATATTGTAGAAATGCGGGCTGGTCTTTTGGTGGAAATAGTCCTTATCGCTGCCGAGACGAGTCATCTCGGCCTTGATTTCTTCGTTGGGTGCGAAAGCGGCCAGCGTCGACACAAACTGACGTGACACGGGAGCGCAAATCTCGAGGTGGTAACGCACAATGGCGTCGTACGTAGTCGGCGTAGGGAAGGGGACCTTTGCCGTCGGCTCGAGAGCCTTGACGCTAATCACCTTGTCCTTCTTGTCGGTGAGGCCAGTGACGTCGAGGAAGCGATCAATCTCATCGCCGGGATTCGTCGGCCAAACAGCGATGTGGTCGCCGGTCTGGTAAGTCAGGTTGGAGCCGCCGACGTCAATTTCGAGGTGTATGCAGTTCCGGTCCTTGGCGGCGAAGAGCTCGCGAGACTCGGCAATGGGGGCAATATAAGGGTTGTGGGCGTTGTAGGGGCCCTTTGCCGTGCCCTCGAGGTGCATCTTGTTGGGCTCGCCGAGGTAGACCTCGACTGAGTCCCGGGTTAGGTTGTCGCGGTCCACGATATCAAATGTAGGCTCGTAGACAGCCTCACGCTCCTCGAGACCCATCTTGCTGGCCAGCGCCGCCCACATGGGATCTTTCCAGGCAAGGAAGTCTTCCTCCATGGTGCCAGCACCGTCGTCGCCCTCGCCGGCATCGCCAATACGGTGCGCGCCGAGCTTCTGGAGCGCCTTGTCAACGTTGCGAACCATGGAGTTGTAGTGCTCGTAGGTGTTGTTTCCGAGGCCAAAGGTGACATAGTTGAGATTGCCGAGGGCAGGGTCTTGACCCTCGGAAAAGGAGACGTCTTCGCCGCTAATGAACTCGTAGAATTCGACGGCGTTGTCGGTGGGCTCGCCCTCGCCATACGTGGCGAGGATGAACATGACGATCTTGTCGCTAGGAAAGACGTCGAGGTTCTCGAAGTCGTACTCCTCCAGATCAGCGACCATGGTCTCGAGGCCGAAGCGACTCTTGCCCTCCTTGGCCAGACGGGAGGCGTAGTCCTCGGCGGTGCCGGTCTGGGAGCCGTAGAAAATGACACAGTTTTTGCCAGACTCGTCCATCTTCTCGACAATGTTACGCGTGCGCCCGGCCTTGGCGCCGTTGGCGTTGGCAAAGGCATTGGCGTAAGGGTCCTTGACGACGCCCCAGTAGGTGCCCTTTGTGAAGTAGGCGACAGTCCCGAGCAGGATCGCCGCGAGGACGACGAGGTCGAGTGTATCAAGTTCGGCCATGGCTGCTGGTGCCTGGGAGGGGAGTGCAGAGGTTTGGACCGGCAGGAGGGAGGCTCGCGCGCTGGATCGTGTCAGCGGAAGCGGAGATTTGAAGACGAGCGAGGTGGAAGCCGAAAAGGGAGCAGGCCTGCGCCCAGATATCAACCCTGGCAGCCTGGTCTGGTGGGAGGGGGGTCGGGTGATGGAGGCGGAAGGAGGACCCGGGGTGGGCGCTAGAAAACGGAGCCTCAGGGTTCGGCGTCGTCGATACCAAGAGCCAGGTACCTAGGTAGGTAGGTAGGTAAGCCCTTTCGGGGTGGACGAGGCGAGTAACTCGGCACCTACGAATAGGTAGATTACTGGTACAGTAAAACACAGTATGCGCGCACGTGTTCTTTTCCGCGAGGCAGGTACGGAAAATTCTACTCTCGGACCATGCGGGAGGATGACAGATAAGGTACCCGACGAGCGGTCACGGCGAGGTTGAAGGAGGCCCGTGGCTTGAGTTACAGTGCCGCGGGGCGATCGACGCCGAACGGTGTGCTTCGATCCAGGGGCCAAAGTCCATGTCGCTGCTGGTGGACTCGCGGGCTAACTCGGGGTCCGAATACGGTTAGTAAACTCCGTCCATCATGCCACGGAGAAGCAAGGTACTGCCTAGTACTCGATACCGACGTACCAAATCCGTGGAATCGGCGTGGTCTGTAGGGCTGTACTTGTCCGAGTGCACCTGCTCCGTCCAATGTGTGTCTGTTGGCGGCTGTGTTCTCACTGTGCCACTGTTTGTGCGTGCACTTGAAGGTGAACCGCAGCTCCTCGGGCAGGAGCGGCATGAAGTGATTTTTCATCGTTTACTCACTCGCTTCGATATTCGTAACGCCATGGGTCGGCTCACGATATCGATGCTCAGTATCATCAGCACTCCATACTGTACAATACAGTACGGTGTTGTCCTCTTGTGTAGGACGCACGGTACTCGCGGATTGGGGAAATCTCCGAAGCGCTTCCCGGAATTGCAACGGGCGGTTCCGAACAATGACGCCCCAGGCAACGTCCACGCGGTGGGAGTGCCTGATTGCTCCCACGGGCAAAGAGAGAGCCTTGATTGGTATTTCGCAAGTCGAACCGAACTCTCGGAAAGAACAAACACCCGCCCCGGCCGTAGATGGCCTCGCCTTTCGATAATGCCACCTGGTGCCATTGAACTCGATAACCGGTGGCCATGACGGCCAGTTTGAGCACTCGTCAACCAAAAGGGATGTTAGTTCCGGTCCCGAGCTGCATGGACAAGCGAAATGGGAGCCCACACGGTCAGATATCATTGTTGGTTCGAGATGGCGGCGCATCCAGCAGCGAACTCATTGCGGCGTGTACAGTGCGGGAACAATTCCATGGTTGCGAACCAAGTACCCAGGCACGCCAATGGCTTCCACGACGGACGTTTCGTGGGGCTAGCGAATGACCTCAAGCTTCAACGGCGCCGCTGCAGCAGCCTTTTACTTAAGTGGCTTCAATGTTTCATCACATGCAGGACGATGAAAGACCAATGACGGGTTGCTGGCTGGCAGCAGGAAGATGCGGTCATCCAAGTTAGTCGCTGACTGCCGGTGCCGGGACGATGCCAACTTGCTGTAGTAGGCCCCTTTCTCTCGCCATGACGGGTCAGCGGCCATGGCCTTTCGGAGTGCCCGCGGATTGTGCATGCTGACAGCCTGAAGCGCCTCGGTGCCTTTGACAAGCAGCGCCGACGGCCGACACCTCGGCCTCTATCCGGCTTGAATCCCGAGGACGTCTGCACACGAGGGCTACCTACGCACACAGTCCGATGGCGAGACACGATGATGATAAGAATACACGTTATACTGCACGTCGTCGACGGAGCGATGCGTAGACTGCAGTCGCTCCTGTCGAGACCATCTACGCTGACTTACACCGCACTGTATGTACTGTACGTACCTACCTACAAATCGCCAGCCGCCGCCAGACCGACCGCCGCCGCCGTCTCAAACGCCCCCTTCCATCCACCCGTTGGTTGGTCGGCATCGGGGAAGCGCCATCACCGGTCGGAGGCTGCCCGTCCCGTCCATCTGTCGCCGTCTATTTGTGCTTCGTACGAGCCATCTACGTACGTAGTGTGATTCTTCACGGTGTCGGCATCCTCTCCCGCCGCCATCTCTACCCCCGAAGCATGGAAGAACTGCAGGCCCACCACTGTGAGGCGCGCGCAACGAGACCGGGCAAAGTCGCCAATATGTACACATCATGACGATGCATCTAGGTACTGTGAGCCCTGCTCAACGATTCCGCGTAGACGTTGCGCAACCCTCGAGCCGGCATACGTGTCTTCAACCGACTGGGATACACAGTGGCTGCGCCGTCATTGAGCGCCTCGCAGGAGCCAGCCTGCGGCCCTGCTTTGCTGCTGGACCATCTTTGTGATGGTGTGAGCCACATGATGCGCAAAGACTGAGGCCTCGAGACTGTGGCCATCGTACCTACAGTACTTGAATGTTTGGTAGCGTCCTTTGATGCTTATGTTCTGCAGATGATTGCTTTTGAGATTGTCACTGGGCATGCTTCGTACGTAGGTAGATGCCCAGACGCCCAGAGGCCGTGACTGGACGAACTGGACACGAGATGACGCCTTTCGAGGCAACCCGTCGCCCGGAGTCAGCCAGTCGAATCGCAAGCCCAGGCCGGGATGCCGGGATGCCGACCCGGTCGAGGCCAAACTGTTGCCAGGGGTGGACCTCGATCGCAGCAATTGACGCGGCGCGCGAAAAGTACGGGGGGACAGGGAGGGAGGCGCGCAATCGCCAGACCAGCCAGCACGCGGAGAGACCTGGAGGGGCCCGGCCATGGCACTGGGACACTGGAGAGCCGACCTGAGGCAAGCAGACAGCCCTCCCGAGGTACCCACCCGCCCGCATTGGCCTGGCACCACCAAAAGTCGACTTCGCAGCTGGTTTGATGCTTCGCGTCACAGAGACGTCTCGACTTCAGTTCGTCTCGTCCCTCCCGGCCACTCGTCCACTGCCGTCGCTTGCATGCAGCGTTTGCCGCGCATGCCCAGCACTGGACCAGGGGGGCTCGGGTCCTCGAGATGGGTGAGTGCCGCTACTCGCCTCAATGCCGCCTAGAAGCCTCGGCCGAGTCAAGCCCGTCGAGCAAGAGTCGTGCCAGCAGCTCGTCCACTCCCTCCCTCCTGTCCCTCCCTGCCTGCCTCCCTGACCTCCGTCCTTGTCTCACGAGCAACCGCTGACCTCGCTCCTCCGCTGCCTGCCGCTGCAGCCCCATCTCATCCGCCGCCGGATAACCCTCAGGATCCGCTCAAGGCCGCCGCCAGACCCGTGACGAGGGTCGACGAAGACGCCGAGCCCGACAACCTGTGGGAGCGCACCGTCCGCCCGCACGTCTTCAGCCCCAATCTCGCCCGATACCCGACGCACTCGCGAGACTCGTCGACCGAAAGTTTCCCCTTGTCTCCCCGAACCTTGGCCTCGCCCCGGCACCACCCCCCGCCCTCGCGGCAGGCCATTGTGGCTGGCAGCGCCGAGCGCCAAGTCGAAGCCAGCAAGGCCGCCGCCGTCTACGGCCACCATCGCCAGACCTCCATTGTCCACGGCTACCAACACTCGCGAAATGGCAGCCACGCAAGCTCCACTGGCCCCCTCAGCCCTCAGATGATTGCCGCTGCCGGCGTCGGGTTGGAACGACCAGACATGCAGTCGGTGGCTGCCCGATTGGAGGCTGATGCGGGCGTCCCCCCTCGTCCCACGACCGCCCTTGCCGGCCCCATGGCCAGCTCAAACGGCTTCGCCATGGAGAGGTCCGCTTCCGCCGCAGACATGCCCTCTCCAGGCTCCGGCGCGCGCAAGCCCGAGCGGCGGCAGAGCAAGTCTCGCCGCGATCAGGCAGCCCACCAGCCGCACCCTTCTCGCCATTACAGGGACGACCAAAAGACTGTTGGCGAATATGCCTTGCACGTGCTATTTACCTCGGTGCGTTGCCTATGCTGCGCCAGACCGCAGTCGCTCATGCTAACCTCCTCCTCGTCAGTTCATCTCGCAAGCCGAGGAGAAGCTCACAGAGTGCATCACGGTCCCCTTTGACCCAGAACCCCAAATCGAGCGAATATGCGGGCCCGGTGTCGACGCAGCCTTTGATCAGCTCATCGTGGCCTTGGGTCACATCGCCAGCCCCAAGCCAAAGGCTCTCATCGACTCCATGATGCTCTGGAGGAAGAGCAAGAGCGACGCGGCCAACGAAGCCCGCACCCAGCTCCAGCAGATGCGCGGCAACCACCCCGGAGGTCCGCTGCTTCGGCGCAACACGGAGCCAACGCAAGCCGGCTTTGGGGGCGCCGAAGGCGGATCGCCAAGCAATATGACCATGTCTGCGAAGCAAGAGTTTGTTGCCCAGCAAGAACGTCGGTCAACCGTCTCGATATACATACTGTGTCGCGTCCTTCTAGAAGTCATAAGCCAAAGTAACCTCACCTCCATCACCTTTGAGATGGAGGACAAACTAGAGAGCATCATCTTTGGTCAGCTCAAGATAGCCGACGCCGAACAGCTCATGGTCTCCCCGCTCAAACTTGCCAACTGGAATCTCTTTGCTCAGCTCCTCGGCTACATGAGCGACATTAACTTTGTCGGCGTCACGAAGCGATTCATCGACGATCTCGAGTCTACCTTTGGCGAGCGCGCTCTAAAAAGCCCGACATCGTTTCAAGCGCGCGACGTCGAAGGTAAAATGGACCTTGTGCTCGGCGGCATGAAGCATCTTCGCATCAAAATCTCACCCGAAGGCGCGTGGGAAGAGTCGAGCGCCTTTCTTGCCAACCTCGGCCGCATGTTTAGCAAGTCCCATGGCCTGCGAACCAAGACGGCGTTTTGTCAGGTCATAGACATGCTACTCCTCCCCATAGCGGCCAAGGCCAGCAACAGCCATCTCATGCATCCCAAATGGGCCGAGGTCCTCTCCGGCATCGGTCCTCGCTTGGCGCAAATGTTCATCAAGCCTCGTCACTGGACCGTTGCTTTCCCTCTGACTGCCACACTGCTCTGCGTTTCACCACCAGAGACCTTTGGGTCTCAGTGGTTGCAGCTCGTCCTATCCCTGCAGACAAAGGCCAAGGATCGCTTCACACGACCGCTCTGTCTTCAAGTCATCTCCCGGCTTCTCTGGACTTACCTATACCGCAACAACGACAATTTTCAGAGCGTCATCAGAAAGCTAGACGACGTGATGAAACTCGTGTTGCCGCCCTCCAAGCGTGTCGTCTCCTTTGACCCGGCAGTCACCGAGCCTCTTATACAGATTATCCGCATCATTGGCTTTAAATATCCCGAATACTGTTTCAGAACAGTCATATTCCCGTTGATCAACGCAGAGCTATTTGTTTCCAACAAGGAGCTCAAGGTCGAGCAGTTAGATCCGGACAGAGTCGTCGTCGGCATCCGCGCGTTCCTCTGCATCATGTCGGATCTCGAAAAGGGCGAACAGGGTCAGCCTCCTTTCCCCCAATTCTATGACGCCCCTTGGTCTGCCGAAAGGCTGCCGACATCACCGATCCTGGCATCGCCTCGGATCACCGCCCATCCCACTATCGCGAGTGCTCCGAAAGAGGAGAATATCTCACGGCCTGTCCTGACTCACGTACTGAGCGACGGAGTCCGTGACTATTATCTGCAATTCTGCAAAATCCTTGGCAAAATTACGATCGTATGCGACAACACGTTTGGCGGCCAGGCTGCTTTGGACGAAAAGTTCAGCAGCCCTGGCTCAAAGACACCCATTACTGAAACCTTCAACTTCTCACGCCGCGACGAGCATCAAAACGCCTCGGATCAGAAACAAGCTTTTTACGAGCTCTTGCATGTTGCAGTGCAAGCATTGCCGCGTTGTCTTTCCGTCGAGATTCCCTTCAACTCCCTCATCAATCTCCTGTGTACAGGCACTGCGCATGTTCAAAACAACATTGCCGAGTCGTCGGCCAACTCCCTCAAGGCAATCGCAAGGCATTCTCACGCCCAACAAGTCACAATGGGTTTTGCCCGCTTCATCTTCAACTTCGACGATCGCTACTCGACAATGTCTGATGGTGGCATGTTGGGTCCCGGCCACATCGAAAGCACACTTCGGCTCTATGTTGAGCTGGTCCAGATCTGGATAGAGGAGATCAGGCAAAAGACACGAGATGCGGCGGCGCCACAAGCTGACTCGAGCGCCTCAGACAAGAGGGCCCTGAAACTGGATCTATCAAGTATATGGGCCGAGGTGGACCAGGCTGAGGCTCACGGCCTTTTCTTCCTCTGCTCTCAATCCCGACGCGTTCGTCACTTCGCCATCACAGTCCTTCGACTGATCACCGAGTTTGACAAGGCCCTGGGGAAAGATGCGGTGGAGGAAAAGGAGTCCCTTAGGCTCATCAACATCTTGGAGAATGATTCGAGTCAGGTCATGGACTTCAACGACGAACACCTCTCGGTGGCTGAACGCAGCAGGCTGCAACGCGGACTGCAGACGTCCAACAGCAAAGGGGTTGTGGTGGAGCTTTGCACCAGCGACGTCACGTACGATACGACTCTGTGGTTCAAGATATTCCCAAACCTGATTCGAATCGCATTTGACAAGTGTCCGTTTGCCGTCGCCATCTGTCGGGACCTGATCTGCAATCGCATCTTGCAGTTATACAAGCCCATCGTCGTCCTATCCGAACCAACCCGGGGACTCTACTATGGAGAACAGGCCACAAGCAGGATGCCCGCGCGATCGCCGGCCACTCAACCCGAGGTGCTCATTGAGCAGTGGAAGCTCTATCTCATCTTTGCGTGCACTACGCTGGCGGATCCCGGCCATCTGACGCCCAACCTTTCCAAAGACCCTCAGCACATTCGAAAAACGTCCAAGCCTTCATCGGCGGACAGGATCGTAACCGCACGAACGCTGTTCAAGTACCTCATTCCCCTGCTTTCGTCATCTTCGGCCTCGGTACGGGACGCCGTGGTGGTTGCAATGGGCTCGATCAATGTTCACATTTACCGAACCCTGCTGGAGGAATTGCAGGGTCAGGCATCGAGATGCAATGATGACGCGCGCGCTCGCATTCACCAACGAACCAACAGCGCCCCCAGGAGGAATCGCAAGATGGATTTACTTAGAACCGAAATCACACACGTGTTCAAGTTGACATCATACTTCCTTCGAGAGCCGCAAGTGTATCAATCCGAATTCTTTCTCAACACCCTCACCTCATATGCCAAAGACCTCAAGCTATTTCTGATGGATGGAGAAGTCCAAATGGACTGGGAATTTCAGAAACTTCGACGTCATTACTGCGGCTTGATGGAAGCATTGTTCGAGGGCATCAATAGGACCAAAGACCCTTCCCGCTGGATGACATTTGAGTCCAGGAAGTCCGCCTTCTCGCTCATGGAGGACTGGTGCGGCTTCTCTCCCAACCAGAATCAAATCCGTGCCCGAGAAGATACCATGCGCCAATCGCTCATTGACCAGCAGGGCCTGGGAGAACGTGGCACTGTCACGGCTGCCATGGAGATTGAGAAGCGCAACCTCAGAACAGCGGCTCTCAGTGCCATGGCGGCCCTGTGTGGCGGGCCCATCAGTGTCACGACTGAAAGCGGTGTCACACTGCAATTCGACATTCGCCGAATGCTGGCCTGGATCGAAGCAATCTTCAACTCGGGCAGCGACAGAATGAACGTTACGGGACGACGTGCGCTGAAAAACCTGGTCATTCACAATCAAGAATACCCCTACCTTCTCGAGCATTGTGTCGCCCGCTGCTATCTGGCGGATCTACCCAAAGTGCTTGGAAGCTATTTCTCGGTAGCCATTGAAGTATTGCAGGAGCACAGCAACTATCCTTGTCCCTTTTGGAAGATTCTTGGACTATGCCTGTTCAACCTCGGCAACGATCAAAGCGAGATTAGATCCAAGTCGTCTGCAATGCTGCGAACGATGGAGGCTCGCCAACAGCGAAACTCAAAGATTCAAGACTTTGACATTAGCATATCCGACAAGACGCAAGCAGTCTACAAGCTTGCTCAGTTCGAGATATCCAAGCGCCTCGCCAAGCAGCATACGGACCAAGCTTTCCACATCATCTCCGAATTCACCTACTATTTCAAGGATCTTCAGCCGCCGGCTCAGCGAAACGTTATTGCAGTCGTGCTGCCATGGATCCAGACGATTGAGCTCAAGTTGGACCCGAATGGCGGGCCGACCGCCCAGTCTTACGTCTTGCTGGCAAATCTTTTGGAGCTGACAATAAAGTCAAGTGGGGCTCTGCATAATGAAATTCAAGCTCTCTGGCAGGCACTCGCGACAGGTCCTTATCCCGGAAACGTACGGCTTGTCCTGGATTTCATCATGCAACTCTGTCTCGAGAGGCGGGAGCAGAACTTTGTCGAATATGCCAAGCAAATCGTTGTTTTCTTGTCAACGACGACCAGCACTCCTGGCATCAAGGTGGTCGAGTTTCTCCTCATGCAAATCACGCCCAAAGCGATGGTTCCCAATGAGAAGAGGGAAGCGGTTGCGCCGCCTTCGGATGTCAATAACCTCCCCTACTGTGCTGACTTAAGCGAGGTCCTACCTGTCGGTACAAAACAAGCAGGCTTCTCGCTCGGCCAGCTCTCGTTGATACTCCTTGTTGATCTGATGGTATCTCCTGTGCAGCTGACTGCAGAGAACGTGCCGCTTCTTCTTCAGGTGGTCACGGTGCTTTGGGACCACTACACGCCTTTGGTGCAGGAGCAAGCCCGTGAAATGCTCGTTCACCTGATTCACGAGCTCGTCATATCTCGCATGGACGACGAGTTGCAAGGGAAGCTCAAGGAGCCAGTTGAGGATCTGGTCGATTTGATCCGCCGTCATGATCGCTCCGTCGTCTGGGCTTATGAGGATAGCAACGGCAAGGTAGAGAATCACGACAACAAGGTTCCGCCTGGCATGGAGCAATTGACGGCAGAGGTTGTAAAGACGTTCGAAACGACCTTTCCCGGAATCAAGGAGCAGTGGGGCCGCCTCTCATTGACCTGGGCCACCTCATGTCCAGTCCGTCACTTGGCATGTCGGTCCTTTCAGATATTCAGATGCGTCTTGACGTCTCTGGACCAATACATGTTGGGCGATATGCTCGCACGGCTGTCGAATACCATTGCCGACGAGGATCCGGAGATCCAATCATTTTCCATGGAGATTCTCACCACATTGAAGACGTTGATCATGAAGCTTGACTCGGATAAGCTCCTCACATTTCCTCAGCTATTCTGGACGACATGCGCATGTCTGGAATCCATCAATGAGAGGGAATTTCTGGAAGCCGTCGAGATGCTGAATGAACTCCTCCGCAAGGTGGACCTTCGCAGTGCAAACGTGCGCAGACTTATTGCTGATGGCCAGCCTGGTCGTTGGGAGGGCCAGTTTGAGGGAATCCAGCCGCTCATATACAAAGGTCTGAGATCGTCAGTCTGCTGGAAGCCGTCGCTTGAATCCCTGGATAAGCTTTTGAAGCTTCCTGGGGATGCCCTTATCGGCGACGACGACCATCGGCTCTTCTTTGCTCTGCTGGCCAACTTCCCCCGATTCCTCAATGACTTGGAACGAGGAACTCCGGGCGAAGAGTCCATCGAGACGGCAAAACTTCTCTTGGCAGAGATTGACAAGCAGGGCCTAGAACCTGTCGGTCATGCGCTAGACGAGTACATTGCCGGCAAGCACCACGACGGCGGAGAGTTCCTGAACCAAATGTTTGTCGGCCTCCAAGAGTGCTACCTGCCCCGGCTTGAGTTCAAGATGGTGACGTTCCTGATGGGTCTGCTCACGAACTCTTTATCCTGGGTCAAGGTACAGACAATGCGCATCCTCTGTGTCGTCATACCGGCCATAGACATGCGCAACCCTGAACTGGCAGGCCATGGCTCGGATCTCATCTCGCCTTTGCTCCGTTTGCTGCAGACAGAGTACTGCATGGGGGCTCTGGAGGTTTTGGATAACATCATGACCATGTCTGGCAGCCACATGGACAAGCACCACTTGAGAATGAGCATGACACGTTCGACGTCCAGAGCCGTGCGCAAAGAGTACGAACGTACCCAAAGTCTATTCGGCATCCCCGAGACATCTGGCTGGTCCATTCCCGTCCCTGCCAAGAAGACGGAGGCAACTCGCGCCAACATTCATGCTGCGTTCTACATGTGTCAGAGCCTCGAGGGTTCGTCCACAGAGGTGACGCCAACTCCCGAGGTCGAGTTTCACGCCGACGACTTTCCATATGGATACTACGATGCTCCCGAGAGGACCGACACGATGCTCTCGGACGAAGGTCGTGCCGAGGCCACTGCAGGCGACTTGGTGACGAAACTAGATAGTCTCGACGACTTCTTTGACGAGCCGTCCAGCCCACACACCGATGATGACGGACGGTCTTCGAGGACAATCACCGAGTTCACGCCGGATTCCTTCGAATCTGGCACGGAACTTTACGACGAACAGATTCTGCCGATTCTGCACGAGGCTTCCAACAATACCTCTTTCCAGAATGGCTTCGTGGATCGGCCCATACTGACGCCGCGCGATGTTGCCTCCAACACAATGAACCCTGGCGCCTTTACAGCGGCGATGCCCATGCGGCCGGGGCTACACTCAAGGTCCATCACGTCTCCATCCACGCCGGCTTCGTCGCAGATGCAGTCCCAGATGCATATGACGGGCGAGATCACGTCCGATGACGAGTACCTATCCGGAGGACTCTCGGACATGGAGGATGAGCGATCCGAGTCCCAGCAAGGAGACTCGGCGTTTTCCCTCGAAAGCATGATCAAGGAAACGAGACAAAGCCCATACCCTGCTACACGGCGATTCGTGAGCAAGTCCCGCGACGAGGGGCAGCGGGACAAGACGGCGCAACCAGCAACGCCTCGTATGCCCAACAAGACATTTCCCACCAAGATTCCGGGGCCCGGCGAGGGTGCATGAAATGGATAGATGACGTTTGGTGCGTACAATTTCCGCAAACATGTGGCATGGCATAGAGTCATGTCGCAAAAGTCGAGTCGAGGGGGCATTTCTTGGGTATGGACACGAGTGTTAAATCTATGAAATTTAAGGCCGTTGGAGAAACCAGGAGTTTTCTGTTACGCGGGCATGCAATTTTTGGGCGCCGAAAATCTACACGGGAATAGAGCGGCGCCATTCAGGGTCAGGGCGTAGAGGCGCATCTTTGAATGTCTTTGACGGTATGGACAAAGACTGGCAATCTTTTCCCGACGTTGGATTAGCAAATATATTGGGAATGAAGCTGTTTAAATGCAAAACTGACATTTTCTCCTTCCCCGCTTCCACGTTTGAAGGGCTAGTTCTTGTCGTGATGGTGAGTTGTCGAGTCTGGAGACAACATGTGCGTCTGTTGGGCAAGTTTCGATCAACACGGCGCATGGCAGCTCTGGTCTCTGACCGGGCAGTTGCATTTAGTACCGATGCCGGGTCGAGTAGTCTTTTGCGACGAGTTAGCGATGACGGACGAATAGCGGCGACGCAAGGAGGCGGTGCTCACCCTTGGGGCTGACGACGAGACCGCGTCCCTTCTTGGCGCCGCGGTAGATTGTCTCGATGATGTCAATGAGCTCCTGCTTGTCCTCCAAGACCCAGTTGAGCTTGTTGTTGTTGCCGGTGCCGAAGTCGCACATGATGTGCTTGTTGCGGAAGAAGAACATGATGGTGCACGGGTCATAGAGCTCTATGGGGAGTCAGCAATCTCTCTCTCTCTCTCTCCCACACACACACACGCACATGCACACGCACAAAAGAAAGATGGAGAGAGAGGCATGCGCGGTAGGGGCAGTCATGCCCCGTCATAATGGCCACGTACCGTACATTTGGTTAAAGTCGGGGACCTGGTCAATGTCGCAGACGTACACGACCGCGAAGCTCTTGACCTTGTCGGCGATCTTGTAGAGGACCTCGTCCTGGCGCATGCAGTCCGGGTCCCAGTCGCGGCCGAAGCGGATGACGACGAGGCGCTCCTCCTCGCTCAGGATGGCCTGGTCGACGTGCCATCCCGAGTTGAGATGGGGGATCACGACGGAGCCCATGGCCGCTGCTGCTGCCCGGGGGCGAGGCTCGCTGGTTTGGCGGAGAAGCTGGGGTCTGCGGGTGTCGCGCGGTCGATTCGGCTTCGCGGGCGTCGTCTGCGGTGGTGCAGGAGTTGCGGTTATGTTTGCGATGCGGCGTATGATGTAATCTGATGATTGGGTGTGAATTGTCGCAACCGGGAGAAAAAGGCTCCGCAGGCCGACATGGAATGGTCCCACTAATAAGCTTGGCTAGCTAATAGAATGTCTTAGGTAATCAAGAGCAATGCTAAGACTGCAGTCAGACAACAAAATGCAACAACCCCAGACTTGGTCGTGGAGATGGCCAGCTTAGGAACCATGGAGCCATCGAGAGACGGCGTCGCTACATGAGGTCTGGTCTCTTGCCGGAACACCATGAGACAAATATACCGTCTGCCATATTGGCGGCCGCCGCCCATCAGCCGAATCAAGTGCACCGCTTCATCACTAGCAACCCGGCAGCCATGGAGCCGAGCTTATAGCAAATCCGCCGCTAGCAAGGAGGCGGATGAATCGACGCCGCAGTTCCCCGAGGCGGCCTCGATTCACCACTCGGATCTCCCGAGCTTCCTGGCCTACACGAAGCGGACCGGGCTGGACGAGAAGTCGACCATCTACGTCGGCACGCACTATGAGTACACGGTCGCCGCGGCGCTCGCCAGGCACGGCTTCTCGCTCCGGCGCATCGGCGGCGCCTCGGACCGCGGGACCGATCTCGTCGGCACCTGGGCGCTGCCGTCGCTGGCGTGCTGGGCCTGCTCGTGGGCGAGGGGCCCGCGACCAAGGGCACGAGGGACGCGCTGCGGCGGAGTCGCTGGCCCATGGCCTTTGCGTGCTGCTCCAAGGACGGCGCCCTCACCCAGATGCTGTGGAACCAGCGCGCCGAGGAACAGGGCCTCGAGGGCTTCGGCGTGGCTCTCAAGCACGGGGAGGCCGGCGAGGATCCGGAGGTTGTGCTGGTGCGCAACGGTCAAGTCATTGAGTGATCTGCTGCTGATGCCGGCGCCTTAACGAGCACAAGACGAGCAGTTCGAGGACCGCCTACGCAAGTCAACAGGGCACATGGGATGCACTCTGAACCGGGGAGCAAGTCATCATCTAGTATTTCGACCCTTGTTGCCCTCCAGCGTATGATGGAGACCCAATCGATGAAGTGTCAACAGCGACAACCTTTCCGCCAATTGCGCTCTTGCCCTTGTCAGCCGGGACGTCTGCCGTAGTGACATACAGCGTCTTTTGGTCCTGCTGTGTCCTCCCAAACGCGCACGCCGTGTCCTTTGCAACAATGTCGTCGCCATCTCCGCCGGCAACGGTCACGGGCTGCCCACCGAACGGGGCGAAGAAGACGGTGGCGATGGCGTTGGTTGTCCCCCAGAACCCGCGCTCGTCGTGGGTGAAGTCGTCCATCAGGGCCGTTTTACCGGGCGCGCGCGCCACCTTCTCGGCCTGGCTGTGAGGCTGCGGGTAGCCCTGCGGGTCGATGGGCACGCGGTACAAGGTGCCGGCAAAGGTATGGGAGAAGTAGAGGTATCCGTCGACGACCTTGATGCCGTTGACGCCAATCTGAAGCGGCGAGTCGGGATAGGGCGCCATCTCGGAGAGCCTGACGGCGACTTTGGTCTTGCCCGACTTGATTTCCAGGCGCCAAATGAGCCCAAGCGCTGAGTCGGAAATGAGGACGATGTCGTTGACGCCCGGCAGCGCCGCCATTCCATTGGGGAACGCCATGTTGGGATGCCTGGCGATTTGCTTGACGGAAGGGCCGCCACTGCCGCCGTAGCCGCCGTAGCCGCCGCCACTGCCGCGAAAGTCGACAAGCCACGTCTCGGCCGTGCCATTGACCGGCTGTCCGGGCATCGTCGAGTTGCATCCGACGACGACGAAGAGATCGGGCGACGGCTCGGCGATTCCCAGCAGACCCGTAACGGACGGGAACTTTTGGAGGATCTTGACGGAAGGCGTCTGGCTCCAGGGCCGCTGCAGGGTAAAGAGGGCGGCCTCAGGCGCATTCTGGGTGACGAGGAGGTTGCCGTTTCTGCGAACGGCGATGTTTTCGATCCACGAGGTGGTGGGAAACTGGTACAGGACTTTGGAGGCCGGACGAGGCGCGGGATTGGGGCTCGGATACGGATAGTGGAGGGTGTTTGAACTGTCGGCCGACACGATGCGGCCCAGCAGCGAGGTCAACAAGACGAATTGCTGAATCATTGTGCCTTTTTTTTTCCGAGGTCAAGATGAAGGACCTCGAGGCTTGCTCGAGGCTCGTGTAGGCGAAGCGGCTGAGCAGTGGCCCTCGGGCCTTATACCTGGCCGAGTCGCATGCCTCGCAGACCTGCTTGGCAGCAAACACGGGCCGCTTGTCTCTGCGCTGCCTGCATTCTTGTCGTCGACTGACGGCGCCCATCTCGAGACAGGTTTGCTGGGCTGGACCGGAATGATGCTGGATTCCTTGGCCGTGCCGCTCAGCGCTTGCCTCGCACCCCGCGGCGTGTGAGGTTGGAGACCGACTATCCCTGAGCCGCACAAAGATCTGGACTTGGACTAGGAGAGGGTTGCCGCCTGTCCGTTTTTACGAAATTGGGTGTGACGAGGTTCGTGTGTCAGATCAACATGGTAATGATTGACACGAGCGGACTCGCCTCGCTCTGGGGATGTCGGCCATGTTTTACAAGAGTATTCGCTGATGTGCTATGTAAAGCGTCGAAGCCAAACGATGTGCACATTGTCGAGGTTGCATCTCAAGGTCGGGGCCAAGCAATATGCGCCGCCAATCGGTTGCAAGCCATCAGAGCCTGCATGGCCCGAAAGCAACCTGGCAATCCATGACCGGAGCGACTTGGCCGAACCATTGGCAACTTGCTGCGGCTACTCACAAAGGCTTCGGCGATGGTTAAAAAGGTGGACAGTGTCATCGTCATGACTTTTTTTGCACTCAGTCTGCATGCATACCGTAGGTACCCCGTGACGCGCTTGTCCGTCAACTTCAAGAGACGGGCGCCCCTTCTCTTTCTGCTGCAGAATGCCGGCCAACTAGCCCAGAGTCGAGACGCTTGGGTGGTTCCTTCCCAAACGGACAACCTTCTCCGGGAAGCACGCGACGTCGCTCTCAAGGTGCAAGGAACAGGCCAGCGCTAGGCCGCATGCGCATAATGGGGCCGTCGTGATTCGTCGAGCGTTTGCCTCGTCGCAGCTTCCGTATAATTCGTTGTACGCGCGGCATTGGACCGCCTGCCATGGATGTATGTACGGCTGCCACAGCATGCTGAGGTGTACAGTACGCGGATGGGACGCAGAGCTGCAGAAGCCATGTGATGACTTGATACCCAATTTTTCCTCGCCTCGCCCGGCGGCCTTTGGA
Source organism: Hirsutella minnesotensis 3608 (assembly GCA_000956045.1). NCBI lineage: Eukaryota > Fungi > Ascomycota > Sordariomycetes > Hypocreales > Ophiocordycipitaceae > Hirsutella > Hirsutella minnesotensis. The sequence continues at coordinate 313,724 of KQ030505.1, forward strand.
GCTCCTCCTCCATGACATTCGGGCGAGTGCTCCGGAGATTGCCCCATTACTGTACCATGACGCCAGTCCTCCCGGAGTTGATGCTGGTCGAGGATACCCCCATCGCGGAGCTGAGACGGCAGAAGCAACAGGTCCGCTTGTGCGTGTCTTAGAAGATTAGAGGTATATCAAGCAGCGAGCCCGCTGCCATGCGTTCGTTTCCCCCCTCCATCTATCGCTTGCCCTCTGTCACCCCGACTCGCCGCCCGCCTCGCTTCAGCATGACTTCTCCCGAGCGCGCCGAGGACAGTGCCGGTCGACGGACCAGGGACCATGGCGATGGTAGTGCCAAGGCTGAAGACGGCGGTTCGAGAAACGGACATCAACAGCAGCAGCAGCAGGAGAAGCAAGAGCACCACGATGGCCAGGCCGTTAGCCGAGCCACCATCGTCACCGGAATCCCCGAGGTCGACGTGACGGAGCAGCGCAAGCCCTTTCTGCAGCCGGATGACAAGATTCGACTGCCACACACTGGTAATACTCGAGCACATCTCGACAGCTTGGAAAGGATGTTGACGGCTAATTCGGGTCCGCTCCCAGGCACTCCTCGTGTCAACGTAGCCGCGACGTATGCGCACCCCGAGGGAACGACGCATGATGGCTGGGCGGAACGTCACAAACATCAGACAGTGAGCTCTCCATTGCCTTGAACTAGCCTCGGAATCAAGACTCACCAGTCCCGCATCAGGTCCTCCAGCAACACTGCGAGTTCTTTGACCAGGTAAGTCGAGCAAGACACTAGCCCCTCGCGAACAAGCAGTAACACCGCGTCGTCTAGGACCGAGACGGCGTCATCTGGCCCGTCGACACCTTCAACGGCCTCTACACGCTGGGCTTCGGCATCTTCCTCTCGCTGCTCTCGACCTTGATCATCCACGTCAACTTCTCGTACGCCACGCTGCCCACCTGGGTGCCGGACCCCTTCTTCCGCATCTACCTCGCCAAGATCCACAAGGCCAAGCACGGCAGCGACAGCGGCACCTACGACACCGAGGGCCGCTTCGTGCCGCAAAAGTTTGAGGACATGTTTTCAAAGTACGCCGACGGCCGCGACTTCATGAATGTCGCCGACGTCAGGAGGTTGCTTCACGGCCAGCGCCTGCTCGCGGATCCGATTGGATGGGGCGGTGCCTTTTTCGAGTGTACGTGAAGCGATGAGAATTCATCGAATTTGCGTGGACCGGGGACTGACTGTGAGACAGGGACTGCGACGTACATACTGCTATGGCCAGATAATGGTCGCATGGCCAAGGAGGATATTCGAGGCGTGTATGACGGCAGCATCTTTTACACGGTTGCCGCGAGGAGAAAGAAGGCGGCTGCTTAAGAGGCGCGGGTGTTTGGATGAGTGTGGGAGACTATTACGTGCATTTCAACCTGGCGTCGAAGCATTCGGTGACGATTTGAAGCATGCACAAGGTCACTGAAAGGGCAGATTGAATTATTCCACAATGACTTGTTTAACGTGACTTGTCAACACTGAGACTTCAAAATGATATAGGGTACGTACTCGACTTTCAGAGTTTCCGATTAAACCTAAGTCTATTTCGTAGTTTTACTTTCATCTCACAAGGAAAGCTAGAAGACGGACAGCTCTCATTAGTTGTTGGCCAACAGACGATGTGGGAAAGCAGACGAAGTCGGAACGAGTGGCTTGCAATAACAAGCAGCCGCACAACTGGGCACCACCAAGCAAAAGTCGACCACGTCAGTCCCCAACAGAGGCAAGCAAGACCAAAACTCGAGCGTTATTAGCGTTGGCGCTACTTAGTCATTTACCGCGCGCTTGCTCCATGGCCTCAAACGCAGGAACGCCGTCTGGGGCGGTCAGACGGACTCGCGGCCGCCTTACAAATCAACAGCTTGGCGCTTCTTTGCATAGGCGGCACCCGGGTGCTTGATAATCACGTTCCTTGAATGACCGTGGCATCATGGCTCGCGCCTGAAACCGGCCTCGTTTTCCGTGGTGCCATGCCCATCTTCAGTCTAGTCCGCAACTCCGCAGTAAGCCATTGTGAACGCAGGGGAGGACACTGGCGCGTGCCATGGTTCTGGCAAAAGGCCGTCGAGATGCCTCATTTATAATGCAGGCGGTGCGAGGGCAAGTCGGACCGCGTATAAGTAGAGTCGAGATGCCGTGCCTCGAGTTGCGTGGTCTCATCATCTCATCGTCTCAACCTGCCTCGACAACCCGTTAACCACTTACACCGACATCCCTCCCTATCTCAAAAGATTATCCGCCAGAAACAGACGCAATGTCTAGCCTCAAGCCCATAACCGTCTGGACTCACGGTACGCAACGGCCGGCACAGCCTTGGACGTCTCTCCAAAGTCGATGCTGACAGACTCGTCCAGGCCAGGGTCCCAACCCCTTCAAGGTCCTCATTGCGCTCGAAGAGCTCGGCATCCCCTACGAAGCGGTACGGAGACGCCGCACCTAGACTTACGTCCCCGGACCAAGCAGCTGTAGCTCACCAACCTGACAGGTCCCCGTATCGGACCCCAAGGCGGCGTCGTTCACGGCCATCAACCCCAACGGACGCCTGCCGGCCATCAAGGACCCCAACGACGACGACTTTGTCCTCTGGGAGTCGGGCGCCATCCTCGAGTACCTGGTCGAGACGTACGACGGCGCGGGCAAGCTGACGCTCCCATCCGCCGCCGACAAGTGGCGCCTCAAGCAGTATCTGCACTTTCAAATGTCTGGACAGGTGCGCACAAACCGGACTTTGGGGACCCAGACAAGAACAAGAACGCCACCCGTGCTGACGTACCTTCTTTCAACCCTCAGGGCCCCTATTTCGGCCAGGCCGTGTGGTTCCGCAAGTACCACAAGGAAGACGTGCCGAGCGCCAAGCAGCGCTACGAGGAGCAGACGGTGCGCGTCTTTGGCGTCCTCGACGACGTCCTCAAGGACAAGACGTACCTTGTCGGCGAGAAATTGTACGTTGAAATCCTGCGTTGTGGATGGGGACGGAGAAGTGAGCGGCGTGGTGGCTGACACGTTTCTCGCAGCACGTACGCCGACCTGGCCTTTATCCCGTGGAACCGCGTCATGCAGGGCTTCCTGACGGATGTGTGGGAGAACAACGACGTCAAGAACAAGTATCCGCACTTTGCCGCCTGGCACGAGCGCCTCATGGAGCGCCCGTCGGTCAAGAAGGCGTACGGCTTATAGATGATGGATGGTCATGATGAAATGGTGGAGTTCCTGAGAGCAGTGGCATAGACTAGCGATATCGTCGCTCTAACTTTTATACACGAGTATTGATAAGAATAACATCATGTACAGCCCTTCCATACTAACGTGATTCTGCCGACCAAGGCATGCTTCGCCGTGGCCGGTTGTAGGCGCTCATGACGTGATCTTCATTCGCTTCAGAATACCTCGGATAGTCCTGACCGTCCACATCAGTCGCGACGTCAAGGCGATCGCCAGTCCTCCAACAACAGAGTCGTAGTCTGCTGCACAGGTCGCGTCTCGACACCCGGCGTCAACATCAGCGAGCCGAGGCAACGTCTCCCCCAAGTCAATCATCCCACATGGCCGCCTTTGCCCTGTTGGCCTCGTCGACGCGCTTCTGCTCCGCCGCCCGCTCCTCGTCCCGCCGCCGCTTCTCCTGCTCGCGGATCGACCTCTGGTAGGCCCGCTGCTCCTCCGTCTGCTTGGGCGCCTTGAGCCCCAGGCCCGCGGCAATCATGCGCCGCGCCACGGCGTCCGTCTTTTCGGGCCGCCGCGCGGGGCCACCGTCTGGCGCCGGCCTCGATGATGGGGCGTCGGGGCCGAGACCCCAGCTCTGCATGGGGCCGAGCTCGGGTGACTTTGGTCGCGGAGGCGTCGGCGGCGTCGGCGATGAGCCTCTGGAGGAGTGCGGCTTCGCCTCGTCCTCTGCCGACGACACGTCTTCGTCCTCCCACGAGTCAACGACCTTTTCCTTCTGCTTCTTCTTGGGCGGAGCAGTCTTAGCTGCCGGCTTCTTGGCGGGCTTGCTTGGAGAGTCGTCGAGTTGCAGGCTCGACAGTGACGTCGCAATGTCGTCCTTGTCAGTCGCCGATGAAGCCATGAGCACGAGCCGTGGCAGCCGGCGCCGGGAACTCGATTGAGGTCTTTTCAGAGGCCTATATCTTGTGAGAATATCGTGAAATCATGTCGTAGAGCGAGTCGCTGGGATGAAGATGCGATGAAGCATGGCCCTCCATGGCCGTCAACCTTGGCCTCTGATGCCTCCACTGTGGGCTCGAGCACCAAATGATCCCCCAGAGGTACGTACCCAGGTCGAGAGCTCCAAGAAGCCGACTGAGTGGCTCTACCGAGGCGATCCTTTAATCGGGGTCTCCTGCCCACCTTTCTGGAAGCCCGAGGATGAGCCGATGGAAGCTCGAGTTCTTGTACCTTTTAGCCCGCGCCCCGATCTGAGCGACTAGCAACAAGCTTGGGTACGTATCGTCTCTGGTAGCCGCCTTTTTTCGTGCCGAATGATGTCGTCGTGCTTTTTGTCGTTGCCATACCGAACCGATTTCTACTCCCATACACCGTAACCTTCATCTCTCCCTCCTCCACCCCCCGTGATCCGCCACCCACCCGACAAGTTACTCCTGGGCGGCGATGCTCCCCGGTGCCGTCGTCTCGACGCGCTCATCCTCCTCGCAGTAAAGAGCGTTGCGCCCCTCACGTCCGCCTCGTCGCCGCTTCTCTGTTCGGCCGAGTCGGCCTCTTTCTCCCTCCTCGACGAGTCGGCCATTACCCCGCCCGCTGCGATTCGCATAGCTCCCGGCTTACATCATGATCCCCCGGGCTCGCATAACCGGGCGCCTCGCACTCGAGCAACCGAGGTCTCAGCTCGCGAGAGCTCTCGCCAGACCACTGCCAAAGACGTCTCTCTTGACGGGGCGCAGCCCGTTGTGTCTTCAAGCCTGCGCTCGTCCCTTGCCTGCGCTTCATTCTCGTCTCAGCCTAGCAAGCTTTTCGTCCAGTGCCGTTACTCGCAAGGACAAGGACAACAAGGGCAAAGCCGGCGACTTCTTTGACTCCTCCCTCGAGCCACCCACTGAACCGCTGTCCGAGGAGGAAGCAAAGGCAAATCTAGAACATAAAAAGGCCGAGGACAAGGCCGCGCTCGAACGCAAGGCCCTCAACGCCGAGTCGTCTGCTTCAACGAAATCCGACGGCAGCACTTCGCCTTCGGACGGCAAGGCTGCCGCCAGCTCCGCGGGCTCAGGCTCAGGGCCGGCAGACGGAGGCTCCGGAGGCGATGGAGGCAAGCGAGGTCGCAAGTCTACCGAGAAGGCGCTTCAGAAGCCGGTCGTACCGGAAGTTTACCCTCAGGTTCTCGCGATCCCAATCGCTCGAAGGCCGCTCTTCCCGGGCTTCTACAAAGCCATAACTATCAAGGATCCCGATGTCGCCACCGCAATCACCGAGTCCATCAAGAGAGGCCAGCCTTACGTCGGCGCTTTCCTTTTCAAAGACGAGAACGAAGACGAGGACATTATCCGCAATGTCCAGGACGTCCACGAGGTTGGCGTCTTTGCTCAGATCACGAGCGCGTTCCCCATACACGGCCAAGAGGGCGCCTTGACTGCCATTTTATACCCCCACCGACGAATTCGTCTCTCCAGCCTCTTACCGCCTGGCAGCCACGAGAGCAAAAAGTCCGAGTCAAAGCCCGAGCCTGAAGTCCCACAACCGATACCAGCCAAGCCCGCCGAGGAGGGCCCGCAGCAGGACAAGAAGGGAGACGTCGTGGCTAGCTTTGAGGAGAGTGCGGTGGAAAAGAAACCCGATCAAGTCGCCGAGAAATACGAGCCCACGTCTTTCCTGAAGCGATATCCCGTCAGTCTTGTCAATGTTGAGAACCTAGCAGACGAGCCCTTCGATCCCAAGAGCCCAGTCATTCGGGCCGTCACAAACGAAATCGTCAACGTATTCAAGGAGGTTGCTTCCATGAACAATCTCTTCCGCGACCAGATCACGACCTTTTCCGTCAGCCAGAATACCGGCAATGTGACTTCGGACCCCGGCAAGCTGGCAGACTTCGCCGCGGCCGTGTCTTCCGGTGAGCAAAACGAGCTACAGGAGGTCCTGTCATGCGCCAATGTCGAGGAGCGTATGCAAAAAGCACTCATTGTGCTGAAGAAGGAACTCATGAACGCGCAGCTGCAATCCAAAATCACAAAGGATGTTGAGAATAAGATTAGCAAGAGGCAGCGCGAGTACTGGCTCATGGAGCAAATGAAGGGCATCCGCCGCGAGCTCGGCCTCGAGTCCGACGGCAAGGATAAGCTGGTTGAGAAGTTCAGGGAAAAGGCCGGCAAGCTCGCCATGCCCGAGGCGGTCCGCAAAGTCTTTGATGAGGAGCTTAACAAGCTCGCTCATCTCGAGACAGCCGCTTCCGAGTTCAACGTGACGAGGAACTACCTCGACTGGCTCACCCAGATTCCGTGGGGCCAGAGGAGCCCCGAGAACTTTGGCATCCCCAACGCCGTCAAGGTCCTGGATGAGGACCACTACGGCCTCCAAGATGTCAAGGACCGCATTCTCGAGTTCATCGCCGTCGGCAAGCTACGGGGAACCGTCGAAGGCAAGATTCTCTGCTTCGTCGGCCCTCCCGGCGTCGGCAAGACGAGCATTGGCAAATCAATTGCCAGGGCCTTGAACCGCCAGTACTACAGGTTCAGCGTCGGCGGTCTGACAGATGTCGCAGAGATCAAGGGCCATCGCCGGACCTATGTAGGTGCGTTGCCGGGGCGAATCATTCAGGCCCTCAAGAAGTGCCAAACCGAGAACCCCCTTATCCTCATCGACGAGGTCGACAAGATTGGTCGGGGCTACCAGGGAGATCCTTCGTCGGCGCTGCTTGAACTGCTCGACCCGGAGCAGAACAACTCCTTCTTGGATCATTACATGGACGTGCCAGTTGACCTGTCCAAGGTACTCTTCGTCTGCACAGCAAACATGACAGACACGATACCGAGGCCTCTGCTGGACCGCATGGAGCTCATCACGCTCTCTGGCTACGTTGCCGACGAGAAAAAGGCCATTGCCAACAAGTACCTCGCCCCTGCCGCCAAGGAGGCTGCTGGTCTCAAGGACGCAAAGGTCGAGCTCACGGGCGAGGCGATCGAGGAGCTCATTAAGTCGTACTGCCGGGAATCGGGCGTGCGTAACCTCAAGAAGCAGATCGAAAAGGTATATCGCAAGTCGGCCCTCAAGATCGTGAAAGATCTCGGAGAGGACGTGCTTCCGGAGGACGAGGCCCTGACCGACGAGGGGAAATCCGCGCTGCAAGAAGAAGAACGAAAAGCGGCAGAGTCGACCGAGAGCGGCACGGGGGAAGGCGCCGAGAAGACGGCCGCGGGCTTGGGCGAGGTTGAGACGGTCGAGAAGCCGCGCAAGGCCCTCAAGGTGCCCGACTCGGTTCAAGTGGAGATTGGCAAGGACAACCTCACCGATTACATTGGGCCGCCCGTTTTCACGTCGGATCGGCTCTATGATGTCAGCCCGCCCGGAGTGTCCATGGGCCTCGCGTGGACGCAAATGGGCGGCGCGGCCATGTATATCGAGTCCATTCTTCAAGCTCCCCTCCGGCCGACCACGAGGCCGCAGCTCGAGATTACCGGCAACCTCAAGTCCGTCATGAAGGAGTCGACGACGATTGCCTACTCCTTTGCCAAGGCCTTCATGGTCAAGCAATTCCCCGACAACCACTTCTTCGACAAGGCGAAGCTACATCTGCACGTGCCCGATGGAGCCGTGTCCAAGGATGGCCCTTCGGCAGGCATCACCATGGCGACATCCCTCATGTCCCTCGCCTTGGACACACCGGTCGAGCCTACCGTTGCCATGACCGGCGAGCTTACCCTGACGGGCAAGGTGCTCAGGATCGGTGGTTTGAGGGAAAAGACTGTCGCGGCAAGGAGGGCAGGCTGCAAGACCATTATTTTCCCCAAGGACAACATGTCTGACTGGCTGGAACTCCCCGAGGTTCGTCACTGACTCCCCCCCCCTTGACGTTGAGCCGAAGCAGGCTTACTGACACTGAATCGAACAGAATATCAAAGAGGGTCTCGAGGGTCACGCGGTCAGCTGGTACGGCGAGGTGTTCGACCTCGTGTTCCCGATTCTCGACCGGGAGCTGGCCAACAAGTGTAAGATTTGCGAATGGCGGAACCAACAGAAGAAAGAGGAACGTGAGCAACCTCACGACGACGAATAGAAGGGATACTTAGATGTGGCACTCTGCTTCGGTGCATAATGGCGGGCGTTGCCGGGCCTTGGCACACGAGCCTTAGGCGCCGCCCCCTTTGTTCGGCGGCAGCGGGCTGCGGCATGGTTTGGCGTTTATGACTTTCTTTAGGCACGACCATTAGGGAGCGAGTTTCGGAGAGGGAGACGAGACGCACACACTCCTACTCTATGGCGACGTTAGCGGTGGTGGTGACGCCGGTGGAGGGCGGTTCACCTTGTACAGAAGCGGCACCCGGCTTGTCCATTGTCGGATGTCCATGGCCCATAATGAAAACCGGCTGCCAGGGATGCTGCCCCGTCGTGCATGTGCCAAGGTCGAATCATTGCGAGTGAGGCACCCTTCGTATCCACCTATCAATACAGGGCGGATGCGTCGATGCAGATGAAGACGAATTCCTGGGATGGACCCACGCCAAGCACGAGGGTAGAATATCCCCCATGACGCACCAGAGGCGATTGCGAGTATCCATGTCGGTGCGTTGATAGGCGTATTTAACTTGTATCACCGCGACTCAGGGTGCGGAAATGCAGTCAAACGCTATCGAAACCGATCTTGACCCTCTGCTCATCCCCAAGTCAGCCCGTGGATCATGGATGATTGTAGGACGTGGACGGCGCATATGTTGGATGGGTAGCCAATCGAGATGCTGCCCCAATTACGCTGCGTGTATGTACGTCAAGCCAAGCATTTGCTTGCTCCCCGCGATGCGACAGAGGCCCCGCGATGCGACAGAGGCTTGCGAATTGCCATCAAACAGACAGCCCGCGACCCGCGCGGACGATGTGGGTGGGGGGCCATGGTTCGGGCCGGGCCTTTTCGCTTAGACGGCTGTTGCCATCATTAGCGGCTCGGCTGCTGCGGGTACGGAGCACCAGAACCGCGCGCGACGATGCGCGTTCTCCTCCAAGAGCATGCCCGTGTCGAAATCAGCCCCATGCCACGGTCCTCTCCTCAAGCCGGGCAGTGAGTCAAGACTGGCGCATGGCGCGATGGGTGCACCGGGGAAGTGGACGAAGGAGGCGCGGCGGCGCTAAGCTGCGCGATTGCGGATCACGAACGAGACGGCGGCCAAACGGTAGCGAAGCATAGTGTCGACGGGACTATTGCCTTTGCTACAGAGCCCAACGAGGCGATGACGGTGCCCAAGGAAACCGATAAAGCCTCTTGGCCGAGTGAGATGCGTGGTCTATGGCCCGCCGTTGTGCGCCGCAGCCTCCGTGCTGACCCGGGCCAGTTGGCGACCCATGTTGCTAGCGTTTTCCCTCATCGAGGCAAGATGCCTTCTTGACTCGGGCTCGCCAGGAATCCTTCTTACCATAGCTGCAATTGTGCCTGACCACAAGCTAGTGTATCTGGATGACGTGGAGAGTCAAGACGGACGGATATGCAGGGCCCAGGGCGGAGACGACGCCATTCGCTCCGCAATGTACAACAGGAGGGGATACCTTGGGTAAACAACGATGACGAACGAGCACCGAGACAAGACGATAGTATGGTCAATGACCTATTGCCAGCTTGGCTACGCGGGCTGGATTGGGCGGATGAGTGAGAACGAGGCGATGCGCTGGCGTGATTGGGCTTGGGGCATCCCAATCCCATGTTGCCCAATGCTTTGCTGCTACTACCGCCGCCGCCGCCTCACTAGACGGGTCCCAGAGAATCAAGATTCAGACGGGCCGAGAGGAACAAAGGCCGCCACGAAAAAAACGGTTACGCCTCGTACCTGATCCGGGAGGAGACCGACCAAGGAACGTGAGACGGTCTTGTTGCGCCGCCTCGCGCCAGGGCAGTGTACCTGACGGCCCCAGCATGTGCTCGCAGACTGTGTCGTTAGAGTTACATGGCATGGCATGACATAGCATGACATGGGCCGCCTCGTCGTTGGCGGCAGGTTCGACGAGTCCTTGGACGCATGGCACGTCACACATCATAGCTCCGTTGTTCCCTGCACACCTGGTCCAGCTCAATGGAGAGCGGGATGATTGACGCCCAATACTAGCTCCTAGACGAAGCCATCGTGGGTCATGGGTAGGGACGTCGATATTTGGCAGCGTTGACGATGGTGTGCGATGGGAGGGCGGTGCCCCTTTCAGCGTCGACCGGGAGCCGGTTATGTGAGTCAAAGACGATCCATGAAGCGTGTGAGCAAGACAGAGCTGGTATCGCATGTTTGCTTGGGCCCCGTACAGTATGCTTTGGTCGCTTCTTGTTGGAGGACGGCCCTGCGGGATCGTCTTCTGGGTCGCAGCGTGAGGCCTCAAGCCGATGTGATTGGAAGATGGTGTGGGGTTTGCATGATGTTGAAGTGAGGGAGAGGGAAAGTCGCTGCGACAGGCCGAAGCGGTCAGTCTTTGCCAAGTGACGGGCAGAAAGAGGGCAGGCGCAGGCGGATGCCTCTTGCGATAACGAGTGGTTTCCCAACGGAACTGTATGCGGTGGTGAAAGTATTCCAGAAGTACTTGGTACACGCACACAACTGTCGTGACATTTGAGCACAATGAGCCGACGCTCCGTGGAAGCATGGGCAAAGTCGACGACTCAGTAAACGGTGCGAGGCCAGTCTCGACCGTGTCTTTGGTTGGCGCCAGCGCGTGATGGCCGGGATCGGGTGCAGTGGCCGCGGATACGGCTGTACCAACTTTGGATGGAGGCCAAGTTTTCCAATTGGAAACCAAGGCCGTGCGCGCCCGGAGAATCAGAGAATGAGAAGCGGCCATTGTCGAGTCAATGTCGTGTCGCGCCTGGCAGACCCATCGCGTCATGCCAGAAACGCCATGCGCGGGCACAACCCACGCTCATCTCATCTGCACGATGATGACCGTCAGAAGCTGCAGTCGGCCGTCAGAACCATACGGAGGGTGTTGCTGCGAGCCGTCGCCAGCATCATCGGGTAGGAGATAAGTTAGCCGAGCAAAATCATCATCAATCATCAGGGCGAACGAGATGGATGGTGTGCCCGAGGTACACGCACCGTAGCCCACGGCTGGCCGCGGTACTTGCAACCTGGGCCTTTCTCGCGAGACGTCTGGTCTCAACTGGTAGCTGCATGTGCTGACAGGGCATTGGCGTGCTGGAAGGTGCGACTGCCAGTGCTGCGCTGCGACCAACCACCGCCTGGGAAACCCCGAGGCACCCAAACCTAGACCAGCACCCGAGACCAGCCATGGCACAGGGGTACGGAGTACTTGGTGGCCCGGTCACCTCCTGCCTGGGGGACAAGGAGTCGAACAAACAATGGAGGGTGATCATGCGTTGTGCCGCCTCACACATCACAAATAGAGCGACGCGGCGACTTGACGAGAGGAGAGAGAGAGATTGCATCGCCTCAATGCCATCTTTCCTATCCTCTTCCTCCTCACTCTATCGCTCATCACCGCTTTCTCTCGATCCTCTCCCACGTACGCTCCAGTCGATACCGAAACCGCTACGCTTCTCATTTTGAAACATCTCAATTCTGCCCCCCTCATCTCTCCCGCCTGCTGCGTCTGCGTCTGCGTCTCTCGACTTCTCTACGGTCTCTACACCCAGCTGCTTCGGCCCGATCGCGCCATCAGCTAGTTCTCTTCAGAAGCCGCCCCTGTCGGATGCCCTTTCTCGCACTGCTCCGTCCTCGCAGCTATCCGGCACGCCATATCCCCCGCCCCAGTCAACCTGCGATTGCCGCCTGAGCGCAAGAACAGCCTCACCTCGAACTGCCCGCCCACGTCTACAATTCCGTTCAACATACGTCTCGGAGACTCTCCGTCTCCTCCTCTTCTCCATTCATTGTCCATCTCTTCTTCACGAACCAAGAGGAACAAGGGGGGAGGACGAGGTGAAGCAAGCATGCATGTGCCCTTGGATTTTTAACTCGGATTCTGCACTGCTCAGGGCCGACATACTTCGTACATGGCCACAGACCCACGAGCCCTGCATTTCTTGTCGCCTTCCTGTATTGTTCCTCTTCTTAACTGCCCATTTGCCTGATTTCCAGTCTCGTTTCGCGTCTCATTGGCCTGTACAAGTGACTTCACCTTTGCTAGAGCGGCTGTATGCGTTCTCACACGCCTGTGCTTGAACCCCCTCAGATTTGCCTTCAGCCGCGCCCTCTGCGCCATTCAGGATTTCCTCAGCAGCCTCATATTCTCAGCGCTCTTCGCGAGCACTTGGATGGCTTTCGTGCGATTTTCGACTGTTTCAACTGTTTCCCCTGCCGCCAAATCACCGCGATGCCGCCAGATATGCCTCTCCCGGACGGTACCGAGTCCGCACCACCATCGACGAGATCTACCTTTTGGCGCAAGATTCTAGGCAAGTCGGGCGCGGAGCCTTCCCCGGTTTCTCGTCACCTGCCGCAGAACTGTGATTTGGGCCATCAAGAGCCCATGGCCCCCCCCGCCGCCGTTCCTACAGCTCGGAGAGTCATCACCGGCCTCCCGAGAGCCCAGACGTTCAAGAGACAGCAGTCTGAGCAGAGATTGCGCCTTTCCCCTGTTCGGACATCGGCTGAAGAGAGAAGAGCCTCTTCAGTGGATAGGCGCGCCCAGAGCCTCCACAATCGAACTGGCGCTCAAACTCACCCGCGTGCCAGCGCCCCCTGTTTACTCAGCTCGACACATTTAGACGACGACTTTCGCAATATAATATCAGAGTCCCAGACACGGATCGAAGGTGACACAGATGAACAGACTCTGGACCAATTATTCAATCATTTATCGAGCACAGAGACGGACCAGCTGCAGGACCCGAGCGAGGCCGTCGAGACACAATCCATGACGACATCGCAGCACGAAGCCATGATAAGCGACGAACTCGAAAAGACCTGGATTCTAAATCTCAGCATGCACTTTAGGGATCGATCGCAACGAGAAAAGTTTTTCGTTACTTATCGCGAAAAGGAGCACCTTTGGCGTCGTGTCACCATCTCTTTGGACTACCGACATGCACCACCAAACTCGCTGGAGATGGACTTGAAGAACACCTTGTATCAACGAGAAAAAAGTGCCAAAATATACGAAGCAATCCGCGAGAGTCTTCCGGACATCAAGTTCTACGATACCGTCACCAATCTGAAACTCGAAACTATCGATGGTCGGCTCCACGTGCACGTCGTCGAAGATGGCAATGTGAGTTACTTGCTGCTTGGCATTTGCTTTTCGCCCACTTCGCATAATGGCCAGGACTTTTCGATTTGGAATGAACGTCGGGTACTGATCATAGTCTAGGAAATAATCAATTATCCTCACGTCAGCCAGGTTCGGCATCTGGGTTGTAGAAGATTTAGGGAAAGCGACATCGTTTTTGACTCTCACATGTCCGGCTTTGTATACAAGGTCCGCGTCAAAAGTCACACGCTTATTAAGAAAGAAATTCCCAGCCAGGATACGATAGAAGAGTTCTTGTACGAAGTCAACGCGCTCAACAGCCTTCAGTACTCGAACGATGTTGTCAGGTTTTATGGCGTCGTCGTCGACGATTGCGATGAATATGTCAAGGGTTTACTCATCAGCTATGCCTCTCAAGGCGCCTTGATAGACATCATCTACGAACACTGCAAAGAGAACGGCTCCAGCCTGCCATGGGCCAATAAGGCGAAGTGGGCTCGACAGATCGTGCAGGGCTTGGCAGATATACACGATTCAGGCTTCGTTCAAGGCGACTTCACCCTATCAAACATTGTGATCGACGAAGGGGGCGACGCAAAGATCATAGACATCAACAGAAGGGGCTGCCCCGTGGGCTGGGAGCCTCCCGAGGCGACGGCTCTCATCAACGTCGGCCATCGCATTACCATGTACATTGGCGTCAAGTCCGACCTTTACCAACTGGGCATGGTACTTTGGGGACTGGCGGTCGAGGAAGATGAGCCGGAGATTCATGGACGTCCGCTCGTGCTCGGGCCAGAAGTCAACGTCCCGGACTGGTATCGACAAGTGACGGAAATCTGCTTAAGTGCGGACCCGAGAATGCGGTTGCAGGCATCTTCGCTCCTTCAACTCTTCCCAGCAGAGAATCTCGAGGACGGCCAGTCTTCAGCAAAGATTCATTCGATCTCGGTGGACGACGGACACTCCCTAAATGAGTACTTCGTGGACGGGAATCATGTTAGCGCCCGGCCTCGCATCAAGGTGGTTGAACCCCCGATTGACTGGCCATACTCTGGAAGAACTTATGTCGACACTAGCCCTGTACCGTACGAAATGTATTACCCGACAAGAGGGCGATCACCCCCGAGTCCACTTCCAAGCGACGTGGATTTGAACGAGGTCTCAACGGACCCAATCAGCAAGACGTCCTGGGCGGCAAACACAAGCGTACGGCCGTCATATACCGACATAGCGGAGGATGAGACAATGTCATATGTGGCTTCACAGCAACAGCTGGAGCACGATGCAACGCCGACAATGGAAGATAGGACCCTGAGCATGCAGGCGGAGCTTGAGACTCGAAACTCAATAGCCGCGGAGGCTGTGGATTGCCAGGTTAAATCAGAGTCCCTGCAGCGAGTTGGGCATCAGAGAAAGACCAACGAGGCAAATGTGATGGAATTTCTGGGAGAAGGACAGGCTGCAGAAGCTCAAACGAATTCAGGGGCGAAGGTGCCGACAATGCCGAAGTTGACTAGAGAGCAAACCGCGATTCGCGCCGAGTTACCTCTATCAAAAGCAGCCGCTGCCTCACCCGCGAACTTGAAATACGACGCACAAGAAGGCACCCAATCATCAGACCGAGGTTCCATGGCAGATGTTGTGCAGCAAAGCCTACGTCAAGAGGCGGTGATGAGCGGCCAGGCCGCGGGTGGTATCTTCAATGATATTGACAAGGTCGCACATGACGAACCACGCAGCTTCGAGGTTTCACGTTGTGAGAAAAAGTCAGGAAATGACTTGGCATCGATCGAGTCGAACGATGAATCGCAAAAAGTGATTACCGGTGAACAAGGAGCAGGCGCGGAATCCGAGCCCGACCACATGGCCGCTCAACGACCACGAGACGCTATAGGCAGCACCGAGATGAACGATGCCGTGACTCGGTCGGAGGAGGTGCCACCCATGGTACAAAAGCGTTCGATGCCGGGCGTCAGGAGGCTTCTGCACGCTAGGCTTCAAGATCAGCCACCAAAGCGTGACTGTCCTCGACACATGGACCTTCCGATATCACTAGCGGGAGTCGGTGCTGCTCACATGGGGATCGACGACGAGCTGATGCGGGAGAAGGGCATACTTGACGACGACTTTGACATGCTCTTGAGACCGGCGACGATGCCGGCTTTTGTGATGACGACAGACGCCTTACCTTGAGAGATAGCCGGGTAAGCCACGCATAGCCTCACCAGAGCGGAACAGACGGCACGAAGCCGAGCCCTTTTTTTTTTATTTCAATGTAGATGCTTAAGAAGCGCGGGCGTCGATTGGATTGGTGCCTCAGTCATTTTGGCTGGCGGGCTTTTCTCTGGATGAGGACATTCATGATGATTTGGCAACGACTCTATGAGACTTTGGATCGGAGCAATGAGATGGACACTGACATTGAAACGATGATTTGACGAGAAAAGACCACTGGTAGGCCGTTTGATTTTTTGTCGACTTCCCAAGATCCCGAATCTTGCGAATAAATGTTGTTTCCCGTACATAACAATACATGATTGGGTTTGATGGTAATTTGGCTTTCTCGCAAAGCTCGTGGAAGCTGTGAAAAGGCGTCACCGTACGGAGTCCGCTACCTACATACCTGGGCCCGATAGCTTTGTACCGAGTCAGCCAAGTGCGAAATTGCACCGATATCTCTCGCTTCAGGTGCCGGGGACGAAAAAAGAAAGAAGAGGGTCCTTCTAGAAGACGGCTCGAGAAGGATTAAAGATCAGTGGGGGCCGCGGAGGCGGAGGGTGAAAGCTGATCGGCAGGGCCGGGGTGAAAGAGGGCTGCAAGGTTTGATGGGGGCTGAAGACGGCGACCTCGGCAGGCTTGAGCAGAGTTGCTGGCCTCGTGCTACGGCGTATTCGTATCTACGAAGTACGATGCGTGCCACCTCGATGCAGCAGAGCAAAAGACCCTGCTAGCCTGCGCGAGATGACTTTACGTGGCAAACTGGTTCGCAGTCAGTGGCAAAGGAGACAACGCCCTCTTTGTAATTTTTCTGTTGGGGACGGGCGGCTCGATGCGGGTCCGTGGCACGGGTCCCTTTGGCAATTGGGTTTAGGCGGTTTCCGGACGCGGGATGGACTTGATGCGTGCGAATCGAGTTGCAAGGCCATGACTAGAACATCGTGGATGAAATGACACATTGCCTGCAGCACCGCATAACGTGGCATGACGGAAGACTTTCTCAAACTCATCTTTTCGCAAATCGTGATTCAGAGGCGGGGCCGACGATGACGGAGGCATACGTATGCCGCGAGGCTTGCCGACGCGGCCAAGAGATTATCAGGCGTTAACAGTTCAGAATGTCGAGATATGAGTCGGAGCATCTGGCGTATCAGTCGAGCAAGAGCGTCGCGTCACAAACTCTTGCACTGCAATTGGCCAAGTCCCCGAAAGCATGGTTCCGTAGCGTAGCGGGGCGAGGAGGCTGGGCGGGAGAGCAGGTAGAGGTGAAGACAAAAAAAAAGTTGGCGCCGAGTTCGAGTGTCGTCGCCATGTGCTGCAGCGTCGCATGCAAGTGGTGCCGCGCCGCATATTGTTGGGGCTTGAGTGCCGCATCTGCTTGCGCCTGCTCCTCCAGAGAAAGCGAGAGGCCGGGCGCGGCGTGGGCAGATCTGGCATTGTCTTTTGACGGGCAGGGGTAGCCTGTGCGCGTAGGTAAGGTACCTCTGCGCGGCGTCTCCGTACTCGAAGGTACCTTTTGCGGGTTCACTGTGAACAACCAAGCAGGGGCGCCACCCGCGTCGGAGCGACGAACGACTGGGCAGGTGTTTAGATGTATGCAAGAAATCAAGATCGATTGAGTCAACCGTCTCGATGCGCATTGTTCTTTTGCCGTTGTGACACCAACGACCTGATTCTCATCGGTGAGGTGCAAAGATGATGCCCCCCGAAGCCTCGGCCCTTGGCTTACAAGACGAAAGGGATTATCCAGCAGCCATCAGATTAGGTACTCCGTGGCTACCCATCGGTACTCAGGCCGCGAGGGCCTCCGAAGCTTCTGGCCAATCAGTTGCGCGCTGATGCAGTAGGTTGACAAGTCGAGATGGCAGAGGAAGAAGGTCCGCCCGGCTAGTCGGGACGGTGGGTCCCGCCCCTCCTTCCTGATCCACCTGGGCCGCATCAGTGTCCACTCACCCGCGTCGCCGTCCCTTCCTCCTGGCGCAAGCACTTTGGCAAGGGGACACGCCCAAAAAAAGTTGTTGGGGAAGTGTGTTACAGGAAGGAGGGGTGGGAAAAAGGGTTGAGCTGTAGGCAAATGGCACGCCAACATACCCCGAATTAGCTCACTTCCGCAATCCCAAGCGACTGATGCACCTCGGCTGGCAGAAAACAGGGCAGACACGGCCTGAAATCTCCCGTTGGATGCCCACGCGCGTGAGAGCTCGTGAAGATGACGGCCAATTTGCGTATGTTCGCTGTCTGTCATGTGTCAGAATCTCCGTCCCTTCCCAGCCGAGGGCCGTCTTCCGTTACAGCACATGCCCGGTTGTTGAATGGAGGGGGTTGCCCTCTTTTTTTTCTGTTGAAAGAGACAATTCGCCGCTCCCTTTGCATGCCGACTCGTCCCGGGAACACAAGACCAGGCCAAAAAGGTCCCGCGCGAAAGCGGAGGCGAACTCGCTGCAAGGTACGGCGCCAGAGGGGGTCGAAGCTCTCTGCAAGCGTGCGTCTACTGTAATGCGAGGAAGATACGTAGCTACTCCGTACAGATACAGTACATGGCGCTGGCGGGACGCTCTGGACTTCGTCCGGGTTGGGGCTTGTCACCGTTGAGAGTCTGCGATGCGCTCGCCTAGACAAACGGAAACGCTGCCAATTGACTTCCTGCCAGGGCCTGAAGCGAAAAGCTAGAGACCACCCTGCGAGGGAAAACATCCGGATGGACGCGACGAGAACAAAACGGCCCGAGGCATTGGCCCTGAAGCCACACCCCCTAGTCGGTGCTGCCGCTGGGCTGCTGAAGCGTCGCATCTCGACTTGTACAGACGGGTGTTTTGCCAACCCGCAAAGGTCAAGCAAGGGACCTTGGCGGTATCAGTACGAGCATGGCCGCAGCGTGCCATACGCTGTCTCGGGTATCTTGGTCGGCAGGGTACTGCCTGCCTGTCGCGGGAGAGCAGGTTCTGATCCGCCTCCGCCCCAACCAACACACCTCCTCCACTAATATGTTCCCCATACCTTTTTCATTCCCTTGCCCGTCTTCGACTTTATTACATGCTCGATTCCTCTTCTTTCCTCCCCTACTCTCCCCTTCTTCATACCTCTTCTCCTTTCTTATTGACGACTCCCGTCACCCTCTCCTATCCGCCTTGCGTCCTCTCAACCTTTGACTCTTATTCGCAAGAGCAAAGATTCACCCAGAGAGCGGCGGACCGTCGACTCATACAACATGTCCGCAGCTTCGTCCTCGGCCTCCAAGGCCCAGGCCAAAGCCTTTCCAGACGGCACCACCGACTACAGGCCTCTGCGATCCGCGGGCAAGCACGATGTCAACAAGGTCCATATTGCCGACACTCCCATGACCTGGTCCAACTGGCACAAGCACGTCAACTGGCTCAACACGACTCTCATCATCTTCATCCCCATCTTGGGCTTCATTTCCGCCTTCTGGGTCCCCCTACAGCTCTACACAGCCATCTTCGCCGTGGTCTACTATTTCAACGCCGGTCTCGGCATCACAGCCGGTGAGTTCATCACACCCTATAGCACCTCTCGGTATCTGGCGTGTACTGACACACTTTCTCAGGGTATCACCGTCTTTGGTCCCATACCTCGTACAAGGCAACTCTCCCCCTCAAAATTTACCTCGCCGCTGTCGGTGCTGGTGCTGTTGAGGGCTCAATTCGCTGGTGGTCTCGCGAGCATCGTGCTCACCACCGCTACACCGACACCGAGAAAGACCCCTACTCTGTCCGCAAGGGTCTCCTCTACTCCCACCTTGGATGGATGGTCTTCAAGCAAAACCCCAAGCGCACCGGCCGCACAGACATCACCGATCTTAACGAGGATCCCGTTGTCGTATGGCAGCATCGTCACTACCTCAAATCGGTCATTTTCATGGCCCTCATCTTTCCTACTCTCGTGTGTGGACTCTGCTGGGGCGACTACCTTGGAGGCTTCGTTTACGCCGGTATCCTTCGCATCTGTTTCGTGCAACAGGCTACCTTCTGCGTTAACTCCTTGGCCCACTGGCTCGGCGATCAGCCTTTCGACGATCGCAACTCTCCTCGTGATCACGTCATCACCGCCCTCGTTACTCTCGGCGAAGGCTACCACAATTTCCACCACGAGTTCCCCTCGGACTACCGCAATGCCATTGAGTGGTACCAGTACGACCCTACCAAGTGGTCCATCTGCTTGTGGAAGTGGCTGGGTCTCGCTTATGACCTGAAGCAATTCCGAGCCAACGAGATTGAAAAGGGTCGCGTTCAGCAGATGCAGAAGAAGCTTGACCAGAAGCGTTCTACTCTCGACTGGGGCACGCCCCTGGAGCAGCTTCCCGTCATTGGCTGGGATGACTTCGTTGAGGGCGCCAAGAATGGCAAAGCGCTCATTGCCATCGCCGGTGTCATTCACGACGTGACCGATTTTATCAAGGATCATCCCGGTGGCAAAGCTCTCATTTCTTCGGCCATCGGCAAGGACGCCACTGCCATTTTCAATGGTGGTGTATACAACCACTCTAACGCCGCCCACAACCTCTTGTCCACGATGCGCGTTGGTGTTCTTCGGGGAGGATGCGAAGTCGAGATCTGGAAGCGCGCCCAGTTTGAGAACAAGGACGTCACGTACATGAACGACTCGGCCGGCCAGCGCATTGTCCGCGCAGGTACACAGGCTACCAAGGTAACCCAGCCAGTTGCCAGCGCCGACGCCGCATGATGGAGCCTGCGCGACTACCTTCTTTCAGTCCTTGCACTGGTCTAGCATGCGTCTTTGCGAGGACACCTTGTGTTCAAAAAATCATGGTTGGCGTTTAGCGGTGTTTTGGTCTCGGTTCGTGTCGGGCAGGTTCCATCGATGACGAGCCACAGGAAATGGAGATGGCCCCCAGTGGACAAAAAGATTGGCGAGAAATGGTCACGGATATATAACAAGTTCAGGTCTCGCGGTGAGAACCTGACATGACCCTTCATGAATATATGTACATCATCACACAATGGTCCCGTCATGTTGGCTGTGGGGAATACGCGTGCACGCATAACAGCATCTCCAATGGACTGCCTCGGCCCTCGTCCCAAATCCATAATATCCCATGAGCCACGTGGACGAGCTCGTATGGAAATGGCCCTGAACCCTCAGGCGTCTCAGACAGATAGTGTAGGGAAGTGTTTGGCAATTGAAACCAAACGTGTTGTACGTTTTGTTTCCCCAGAGCCTAGAGCTTCATGGCAATAGCCGTCGAGTTGTTGTTGGCACAAGGCCAATTCCGAGCAGCTGTAATTGATCAGGTCTCGCACGTCGAGGATAGCTTTATCTGAGATCTGGCTGCAGCCTTGACTGAACCCTGAAATTTGCGCGCCACATAGGCCATCCAGCCCATGCCGCGAAATGCAGAGGAGAAAGGGGGAGACTTGACTCAGGCTCCGAATCAAGGCACGGCCATTCTGGACTTCATCATGACGAGCTCGGAGCTCTTGGCCCAGGCGCCGTCGGGCGTCTGCCGGTAGCACAGCAGGCGGCCGTCGTCGCCGGTGCTCCCGAGGATCTGGCCGTCGTCGTCGAAGCCGATGCGCCAGACGGGCGTGCGGTGGCTGTCGAGGCGGGATATCTCGCGAAACGTGTGCTTGACCTGCCCCGGCTGGCCGGACCAATGCCGGTCGCCCTGGGCGCCGGACTTGGCCAGGCTGGCGCTGAGCGTCGACGGGTGCGAATGCTGTTGCTGCTGCTGCTGCTGTTGAGGATGGTGCGGTTGGTGCTTACCGTCGGCGTCGTCCTTGGGGGGCGATTCCTTGGCCTGGCCGTGGCCCGCGGGCTTGAGGAGGTCGGCCGAGGACCACGACTTGCCGTCGGCCGGAGAGTAGGGCGTGTCGAGGCGAAAGACGCGCGCGTAGCCGTCCTGGCAGGCCGTGGCGATGATGTCATAGCCGCGGATATTGCCGGGCGCCCAGGCGACGTCGCGGACGAGGCCGCGGTGGCCGGGGATGTCGGCGGCCAGGTAAAACTCCTTTTGCGTCTGGGAGACGCCCATGGAGGCCGTGACGACGTCGCGCGAGCGGTAGACCTTGACCGAGTCCATGGCGGCGACTATGAGGCCGAGGGCGTCTGAGGGCACGCCGGCGCGGAGGGCTGCGTAGCACGGCTCCGGACCCGGGTCGAAGCGCACCTTGAAGGACACCTCCTCGCCGCGGGCGGGGCGGGCGCAGACGGAGAAGTCGTCCATGGCGGCGTACTCGGACAGGTTCTCGGGCTCGTCGTTCTCGAAGACGGTCAGGCGGCCGTCGGTGGCCAGTAGGGCCAGGTACGTGTGGCGCGTCTCCTCGTCGTGGCGCACGGAGAAGGAGCGGTAGGGCGCGCGCGACGACCGCGTGTCAAATGCCGGGCGGCCGCTGACGGAGCGCCCGGCGCAGAAGCGGCGGCCCGAGCGAGGCGATGAGGTTGGGGTAGACGGTCGCGGGGAGCCATTGGAGCTATGTGCCTCGGCGTCAGCCAACCCTTGTCCCCCCCGGTCGTTGAATCGAGAGGCGCGCACCTCGAGGACCTCGCCGCCGTGGGCGGTCCAGGTGTCGCAGAGGCGCCAGGTGGCGTCCTTGTGCCGGTTGAAGACGCGGATCTTGCCGTCGACGGTGCCCGTGGCGCAGCGGTCGCCGTAGGTGTTGAAGGCGACGGCCTGGACGAGGTCTCTGTGGCCGTGCTGCAGGTTCAGGTCGAACGCGGGCCGGTCGCCGCTGGGCGAGTGCGGATGGGGTGCCGCCGCCGCGGCCATGGTTCGGAGAGGGTCTCGCGGTCCTGGAGCAAAGTCGTGGGGCGCGGCGCGAGGAAGCGGTGTGAAGGTGGTTGAGCTCGGGCGATGAAGGACTGACGTTGGATGGAAGTGGGGGCGAAGCTGTTGGAGCCGGCAGGGTACCTAGCTTCGATGCTCGGGGCGGGGCAGGCGGACCGGGGCAAGTCATCAAACATCCCGTCGCTGGTCCGACTTATCCCTTGTTCGGCAGTCCAAATGTGCCACGATTCTCGAGAAAAGCCTCGAATCTCACAGTTCTTTGGCAAGGCTTATTTCCGACGTTAGATCCGATGCAAGTCGGCTTAGTTCGGAAGTGGACCGAAGCATGCCATTGTCGATCTTGAATCATGGCCGACAGTCGCCACTTTACACCTTCCAGCTTCAACGATGCTCTATCCATTGCACAGTATTTGCCCAAGCTCGCATAGCACGGCAACTCACATACATGGACCTCGACCCTTCTCAACACTCTAGCCCGGTCGGCAGGACCAAAGCAGCGCGGCGTCATGGCCGGCTCAAAACCTAATGCGGAAATTGTATCGCTACTGCCACTATGTCCGTCTCATGGCCTCAAGTGCACGAGCATATATACCCGGTGGGAGTCTTTTCACCACCAATGTCGCAACCAGTCTGGCTCATCACGGGCGCCTCTAGCGGCTTCGGCCTGAGCCTTTCGCTGAGGGCCCTCGAGGCAAAGCACCAAGTCATTGGCGCTGTCCGCAGCAAGACCAAATCTGCCGATGCGGTCCAGAAGATTGTCGACAAAGGGGGCAAAGTTGTCGAGATGGACATGACGGAATCGCAGTCGACCATTGCCGCCCAGGTCAAGGAAGCAGAAGCAATCTACGGGCGAATCGACTACCTCGTCAACAATGCCGGATACTCTGCCCTCGACGCAGGCCGCCCTGCCCGGCCTGCGGGAGCGCCGGAGCGGGTGCATCGTCAACCTCAGCAGCGTGGGCGGGTAGGACTCGCAGCCGACGTGCGGCATCTACGCCTCGAGAAAGTTTGCGCTCGAGGGCATCTCCGAGTGCCTGCCACGCGAAGTTGCCGAGTTTGGCATCTTGGTGCTGATTGTCGAGCCGGGCCCGTACCGCACAAACTTCTTGCACGCCGTGCACCACCCGGAGAAGGGCCTGACGCAGGACTACAGCGGCACCGTCATCGAGACCGTGTTCGACAGGTTTGCCGAGATGACGGGCAAGCAGCCCGGCGATCCAGACAAGGCCGTCGAGCGCATGTTTGAGACCATTACGGGCCAGGGCACCGCCGGCCGGCTGCAGGGCAGGGTGTTGCGGCTGCGGCCGGGCATGGACGCCGTGGAGCGCATCGAGCGCAAGACGAAGCAGCTCATGGATGATGTAGCCGAGGCGAGGAAATTGGAGGAGGCATCGAGCACCGCAATCTAGGGTGGAAATGAGCATAAGCGCGTACCTTGCGAAAAGAGTACAGCAGGAATAACATGGCATTTGTCCGGCCTGAAACTGCATCACTCATGTCCGCGATTGGACGCTTTTGAGGGCAGTCTTTAGGTCCCGTCTGCATCGCAGTGTGAACCGGAGGACTGCTTTCAAGTCACGCCAGAGCGACGCCGCGCGCCTCGCGAATAATAATAATACGAAGTGTGATCGAAGCTGGATGCCATTATAGCGAATCAGTCCAAAGGATGGATCAAGTTGGGTAGAAGGGTCTATTCGCGCGAAAAGGAACGAAGACGCAGACACTTCGGATCTCGGCGTTTTTCATATCCGATCTCCACGACGCAGCGTCGCTGCAGGTACCTGACGTAACAGCGGGAACAGCTGCCCCTCCAATCACAGAGCTCCGGCATGGCGCAGCTCGCAAACTCCAATCGCTGATTCCCCCGAGCACCAGGAAAAGGAAAAGAAAAGGGTGCAGCTTCGGTGCAAACTCGACGCCGCACAAGTCGTGCCGCGCCGCCATGTCGCACCTCGCCAACCCGCTGGCGACGGCGTCCCAGCTGTACCTGCGCTCTTCCCTTTCCCCGCTGCCGCAAGATCTGCAGGAATCCGTCTTCATCGTCACGCAATGCCTCACCCAAGCTGCCGGCCAGCTGCTGCGCCTGCCGCAGTCGGTGACGGCTCAGGCCAACGTCATCCTCGCGCGCTACTGGCTCGTCGACTCGCCCATGGCTCATGAGTTTAGCGTACGTCTGCTATGCCAGAGTCGATCCGGGGCCTCTTTCAACTAACCCGCGTCAGGACGCCTCGGCTGCTGCTCTCTACGTGGTGGCCAAGATGGGCCCATCGCCACGATCGCCTCGCGAAGTGTCATACGTCTACGCCTACCTCGTCTCTTCAAACTCAGCATTTCTTCGGACCGGAGAGTTGCCCGCGGACGATCCCAGCTCGTACTACATAACCGAAGCCGAACACGTTGCCTTTGCGCACCGACTGCTGACGCTCGAGGCTCGCATACTGTACACCCTGTCCTTTGACGCCCACGTCTCGCTGCCGCACCCCCTCGCCGTTACATATCTGCAGACGCTAGACTTCATGTCCAAGTCCAGACAAGAGGTCTCGCTGCGGACGATACAGTACCTCAACACGGCGCTCCTGTCGCCGCAGCTGCTGTACCTGACGCACCAGCCGCATGCGCTGGCCACGGCTGCCATTTACAACGCCGCGCGCGATCTCGGCGCCAAGATGCCCGAGTGCGAATGGTGGGAGGTGTTTGACGTGGATAGGGAAGAACTCGGCTTCCTCGTCGTGGCCATGAGAAGCCTCGAAGGATGGTGGCGACGGCGAAAGGAGGAACTCGGACCGCTCGGCGAGGGTATGCTGACGCGCAAGGCCGTCGAGGAAGAAATGCGCCGCCGCGGCATGCAGGTCGAAAACGGTGGCAACGGAGTCGACGAAGAGGCCGAAATCATGAAGGCAATGGACAGTCGCTAACAAGACGACCCGGCAGCAAGTAAAAGTCTACTACTTTGAGAGTCTCGCCGCACTCACCGGCTTGACGATGAGATGCAAGTGTTCGTGGACAGGTCTTGCCTGATTAGCACCACGAATGACGGCATGAACCATGTTTATATCGACATTGCCCTCATTCGATACCAAAGACAGTGCAATGCCATCGTTTTACGAGCAACAGGACTGGACGACTAGCCGATCCCCAAGCAGGAGCCGTGTCTAGAGAGTCTGCCAGACAGCCACCAAGGCAGCAACGAACGCGGGACAGGCAGGGCTGACAACGGCATTGACGCTGCAACGGAGCGCCGTTTGTGGCAACGCGCTCGTCATCGGTCAGGCTGGCACTCTGCGACCACCAGCATCTCGAGTTGGGATTCATGGCTTGTCCGGCGCGACTGGTGGCGTGATGCGGCACGGGCGAGGAGACGAGACGACTAACTATTCACGTTGGATGGGCGACATGGCGCGGGCTCGCGGATACATATGACGGACACGCAAATGGAAGCGATTGGGGAATTTGGCCCGGCACAATGGCGCAGCGACGGAAGAGAAGCCGCTTCGTCATTCCTCGGGAGCCGTGATGAAGAATGCTGCTGCGACGATTGTGGATACTGGGCCAGCCAGCGGCGAAGAATATGCGCGAGTGTGTACGGTATGTACCTCGAGCAAGTCACGTCTGGATGCAGAAAAGGGCGGCCCAAGACAGATGCTTCTAGCGTACGTACTGTACTCGTGCAGGGCGACTGGAGTAGGGTAATACAGAAACGTGGCTCCTCGGATGAAATGTAGCTCTGGATAAATCACGTTATCTGCGCGCTGCTCCGTGAGTAAATGCAGCGAAAGCGCCATGTGGTCTTGGTGATGCGGCATTCGAGGGTGGAGTCGGTACCTCTACCTCTGTGCAGGATCTCCAGGGGCTTTTACTGCAGAGGGCAACGGGCGCTAGCGTCGGCAGCCGTCCAAGGCTATCGGGGCCCGGCAACCGGTTCGTCGGCGCCCTAGCCTGCGCCCTCTGCGGCCGTGATTGGCGGCGCCTGACCCGGCGGCCCGCATACCGACTGCCGGCCCTTTTTTGTGTGAGGTTGCGTGGTCTGGTGTCCAAGAATCAGCAAATGAGCCCGCTCCCTTCATCTCAGAATGCACGGCAACTTGCAAGGCGCGAGTTGCCGTGGCGCCGAGGCCAATCTCATCCAGAAACGCATCCTATCCAAGGGCCCGGGTGCGTCATTTGCGATTTCGGTCCCCGTCCCTTGCTCCATGTACTTTCGGCAACGGGCTCCCGTGGCATCAATTTGCATGTCTGCCGGCCAGGGTGAGTCAAAGCCTTGAGGTATCCTCTCGAGCAGGCTTCCGGACACCCGAGTCACTCACTTTCCTCGCCCTGTGTCTCTGCGCCCCTGGCCCGGAATACCTGCGCCAGACGCGTAAATGCCCTACAATCATCGAGTACCTCCCGGCCGACGGTTGCACTGGACGGGTACCTTGTAGCCCATCCTGCCATTCCCGACCCCGGGCGCTCCTTCTCTCCCCGACTCCCGGGTCTTGGCACGCGCACAAGGCCGAAGGACAACGGGGTACGGCAATGGATCTCGCGCGCGACCAACCTTTTTTTCTTCTTTTCCTCCCTCTTGTTTGCCTTCTTCAGCGTGAGACCACGGCCGTCGACCAGATATCCTCAACCTCCTCCCGCTCGCTCGCTCTTTTCTCCCCCCCCACCCCCCCTTCGCGTCTTCTGCTGCTTCTTCGACAGCCTCCCTCAGGCATTTCGCCCTTGGACCATTTGCATGCTGTTATTCGCTTGCAAGAGACATTTGCTCTGCCGCCTTTGCCGGACAGCAGCCCTCGGGACCGTCGACTAATACCCACCTGCTCGCTCCGCTTCTTTCGTTTCGCCGCCCGCCCACTCGCTCCTCTTCTTCCACTCTAGGTCACCGTCTCGACAGCGCGCCATGGATGGGCGCCGAGTCGCCGACTTCCTCGCCAAAAAGGTCGTCGGCATCGATGTCCAGGAGCGCTTCTCCACTCTGCCGCTCGACCTTGATGAGCGAGCTCGCCAGGTTCTCGGCTCCACGCACGCCTATCTCGAGCAGGAACCCTGCATCGTCGAGTCCTTGGACGACCTCAGGCCCACTTGGCTCGGCTTCTGCAGCTATGTCCACGAGCTCTTCCCCTCGGCCTCGTGGCTGAGGCG
Source organism: Hirsutella minnesotensis 3608 (assembly GCA_000956045.1). NCBI lineage: Eukaryota > Fungi > Ascomycota > Sordariomycetes > Hypocreales > Ophiocordycipitaceae > Hirsutella > Hirsutella minnesotensis. Next base: position 341,203 of record KQ030505.1, read on the forward strand.
CTACAACCTTCGCTGGCTGGCGGGCGATGTTGTTGCCGGTAAGCTCCGTCGCCTCTTGACTTGCAATATGCCCGTCGTCGCCTCTCTCATCTCGACTAATTATCCGAGTGCCTCGCAGGCATTACCATTGGCCTGGTTGTCGTCCCCCAGGCTTTGGCCTACGCCTCTCTCGCCCATCTGCCCCCAGCCTATGGCCTGTACACCTCCTTCACTGGCGCCGCCCTCTACTGGATGTTTGGTACATCCAAGGACATTGTCATTGGGGTTTGTCCTTACTCCCCAGACTCTTCCAGGACCATGGAGCAATACTGACGGAAAGATTGCAGACGACGGCAGTGGGCTCTCTTCTGGTCGGCCATGTCGTGGAACGCGTGACAGCGGCCTCGGATGCACATTATGGGGCCGAGACGACAGCCCGTGCCCTGACTTTATTGGCCGGGGCCGTCCTGCTTCTCATTGGACTCCTTAGGCTGGGTTGGGTCATTGAATTCATCCCTTATATCCCAATCTCGGCCTTCATTACGGGTGCCAGCATCACCATTCTGTCCACGCAGACTCCGACGGCCCTGGGTATCCCGGGCATAAATACTCGAGAGGAGCCCTATCGCATCATCATCAACACCTTGAGGAAACTAAACGAGATCCACCTCGACGCCGCTATTGGGATTTCGGCCATTGTTCTGCTTTTCGCGATCCAAAAATCATGCGCCAAGATGGAAGCGCGCAAGCCTGCCCAAAAACGCTTGTGGGCAACCATCTCTTCCCTGCGTCTAACGTTCGCCATGCTCCTTTTTACTTTAATCAGCTACATAGTTCATCACGGCAATACGTCTGGCGAGACGCATTTCCGCCTCGTCGGCAAGATTGAACGAGGTATGCAAATCGCAAGCTCTTTCTCTTTGGATCCCTCGGGTCCCTGCTCACAGTCCCAACCCAGGGTTTCAAAGAGCCGGCGTTCCGCAGCCAGATGCTCAACTTGTCAAGCTCATCCTGCCCGAGCTGCCTGCCGTAGCCATCATTTTGGTGATTGAGCACATTGCCATTGCAAAGGCCATGGGCAGGCTATACAACTACACGGTCAACCCCTCTCAGGAAATCGTTGCCCTCGGCGCAGCCAACTTGCTGAGCCCTTTTGTCGGGGGGTACGTCTGCACTGGCTCCTTTGGCGCCTCGGCCGTGCTTTCCAAGGCAGGAGTGAGAAGCCCCTTGGCCGGCCTCTTTAGCGCAACGGTGCTTGTGCTCGCCCTCTACTCCCTGACCACGGTCTTCTTCTTCATTCCCAGGGCGGCCCTGGCAGGACTCATCATCCACGCCGTCTGGAACCTGTTGACACCGCCAAAGACACTCCACAAGTACTGGCAGTTGTCACCCATCGAGCTTCTAATCTGGGTGGCTTGCGTCTTGTGTGCCGTTTTCAAGAATCTCGAAGTAGCCATTTACGTTGGTGTCTCGCTATCCATGGCTCTGTTACTGCTCCGCACCGCCAGGACGAGGGGCACATTTCTTGGAAGAGTGCCAGCGCAACGGGTCTCAGGCGACGACAGTCTAGAGCCTGGCGGGAAAGGACGCGCCGCATTTCGAGACATTTACCTGCCCGTAGACGCTAGCGATGGCACGAACCCAAACGTCAACGTCGAGTCTCCCTATCCCGGAGTCTTCATCTATCGTCTCAACGAGGGATACAACTACACGAACCAAGCGTTTCACATGGACACCCTCAACAGGCGCGTGCGGGAGCACACGAGACGAACGTCGGTAGAACACTTTGAGAAGGAATCAGACCGGCTCTGGAGCGATCCGGGCCCGGCAGTCGGCGGTAGCAACGCGGAGGACCTGCCCTACCTGCGCGCTATCGTGCTGGACTTTGCCGCCGTCAACCACGTGGATATCACCTCGGTGCAGGGACTGGCCGACCTGAAGAACTCTTTGGATCGCTACTCGTCACCAGATGCCGTCGAATGGCATTTTGCCAACATTCGCAACCGCTGGACTCGCCGCGCACTCGCCATCGCGGGCTTTGGTTTTCCGACGGGTCGTAATCCCAGGGCCTTTGAGAGCTGGCAACCCGCCTTTACGATTGCCCCGACGTTGGAGGCCAAGTCCGACGTGGCCAGGACTGACAGCCTAAATGGCGCCGATACGGACGTGGATGAGGAAAAGGCCATGGAATCGTCGACGCCAAGATCCGAAGACTCTACCTGGGCCGCCAACGGGAAGCCCTTGTTCAGCGTGTCCGGGGACTCTCGAGGAGACAACGGCATGACTACCGTCACGAGTGTCGATCGGCCCTTTTTCCACGTCGACCTGGAGGACGCGGTCGATTCGGCAGTGAGGGATGCCAGGGCAAAAGATGAGCGTCTACCGTGACACGCCCGCTCTCGTGTCTGATTAAATCATTCAAAGGCGTCTAGGCATTCGGCATTTAAGCGCGGCCGGATTGGAAATCTGACGGCCTGGGCGCTAAAACAAAGAGGCGCTGAAGCAACTTGAGAACATATTGTTCATTACAGTTACATAGAAATCATTGATACCCCTCATCACGTCAAGTAATGGCAACGCTGTGAGCTGACAAGTGGGTGATTCAAAGTCATTGCGATTGTCGCGCCTGAACATGGCCAACGTGTGGTCGATGCCGTCAAGCTGGAAATGATGTTGAAAAAGATTGAAAGGAGACAGCTGCTTTTGCCCCCTTGATGTAATCTCGTTTGGCGACTCCTTTTCCGATGTTGATAAGGAGCCCGCGGGCACACGGATCAAAGGGTTTCGGCCGGGCGGGCTACGAGAAGCCGTTTTGGGCCAAGTCGAGGCCCGTGATTGGCCAGCGGCTGGGGAATCCTCACCGGGGATCCGGAGGGGCGGAGGCTCCACTGAGACATGGGCCTCACATCCGCATCCGCACCTCTTGGTCGCCCGGCCTATGGGAGCGTGCGGCCCTTTGACACTCGACTGCCCGTCGGTGGACTCACTGTCCACGTGGGCATGTTAAAGAGGGGATGCGGGAGCCACCGTCCGCCGTAGCCCCTTTTGCGCCCGTCGATAGATTGACGTCGTGACGCGGATGCTCAATCGCGGACGGCGAATGGCGTATGAAGCGCACGATGGCGCGAGTTGTCGAGCAGAATGTCTCGTATATGTACTGCAACTTTGTTCGACATGGGCATCGGCGGCGCCTGCAAGGTTTCAGCGGCTAGGTTCGAGAGCGACTAGAATTCCGAGGCGGCGTGGCGCTGACAACTCTGTGCCAGCCAAGCAGCCCGTGGCATTACTGCCGGTTGTATTTGCGCATGCCATGTTGCCTTGGTCGTGCCGTATCGATTGCCCATAGTCAGTGTCCAGTATAGCAAGTTGACATGGTGAGCCCTAGTAGGCAGGCGGGTTGCAAAAATATTTGGGCCCCCCCGCGGGTACGTACGCTGTGGCGCGCGCGTTCATGGTGTGCCGCAGCCGGCATTGGGGTAGCGCGTCTTGTGCTGGATCATACAGTACTTGCTCGTCTTATTGGAGCCTGCCGTGATACATGGTTGGTGTGTCGGCTGGTCATTCGTCTGCGCGGGTCGTCAAGTTCCGAGCATCGATCGATTCCGCGCCTCGGAAGGGCATCAAATGTCTTGTCTCAACTCCCCCCCCCCTCCAGCTTGAATGAATCGACTCCCGCCAGCCAGCATATTTGCTCAGAAAGCTCGAACCATGGACCGAAGTCGGGGGAACGAAGCATCGGGTGACTTGCGATTGCCGTCGCAACGCAGTCGCGAACCGTTGATTGACCATGTTCCAAATGAGGTACGCACTTGAGTACCCGATTCACCATCTACGTCCATCATCTTAGATCGAGATCAAATACACTGCTGACAGCTTGGCTGGCGACAAAGATTTTTGCTTCCATATTAGCATTGCTCTCGTCGAGGGAGCTACTCTGCGTCGTCTCAGTCAGTCGCCGCTTCTACTCAGTCGGTACCCGCGTGCTTTATCGACGGCTATTGGATGCTGCAGACCTACCGGAGAACGAGCTCATGCTCGAGTGCTATCGCCCGAGCGCCAAACTCTCCACGCCTTACCTTGCATGCCGCTTCCAGGGGACAAAGGTGGCCGATGGTGGAGACATCAACGACGCCGCGCCGCGCCTGGGCGACCTAGGACGGCTGTATTCGTCCTTTCGGCCAGTCGTGGCAGAAGACTGGTCGCGGTTTGATGACAGGACCCAGCGACGACGCCGGCGAAGACAGTCGAGGCGCATGCGCTCACCACCAGCACAATCCCAGGAACCTTGGCAAGGCAACAAGGACATCGTTTATGGCAGCCAAGATGATGGCGAAAGCGACGACGATAGCGATGACGACGAGGCGGCTACGCAGGGTATTGACTTGGACGAGGGCGAGCTGTTTTCCCAGCTGTGCGCCGGAGTCAACGTCGTCCAGCAAAGCGCAAGGCCTGGCCTGTTTTTGAGCCACGTCAATACGTGCGATGGTGTGATACGCGTCTGGCGTAATTGGTTGGCCGACATGTCCGCACGCTGCTCTACCGCTCCCTCGTCAGCATCCTCATGCTCGTCGTTGCTGTCGTCTTCTTGGCCATCTTCAATCTTGTCACAGTCCGATAGCGACCGCGACATCAATTTTAGCGATGACGAGTCTCGAAGCAAGTTTGGCTCAAGATCTCGCTGTAGCTCTCGAGACGGATCTACAGCCGAGATTGACCGTGATGAATTCCTCTGGGTTGACACGGCCAAGAGCGTTGGGCTGCGCTTCCGCGTGGAGCCATCGGGCCCGATGACGCCGGAGCCGCTGCTGCTCGGCCCCGATGCAACAGGAAGGGGAGAGCCGCCCGTCCCATACACGCTAATTTATGAAGGTTCGTCATTGCGGCACCACTAAAATTCTCAATCCACGCCATTTTTGGCGGCCATTATGCTAATGATGATCGATAGAGCTCCTTGTGCGGACAAGCATGCTGCTTCGGGCCGTTGAAGCGGCGGCGTTGCAGGTTATTTCGCCGTCGAGCAGGGCCGTCGTCATTGCACAATTCGAAGGCCTGATTTTGTGAGCGGGGATAAGACTGTTGGCCGATGCTTTGGCTTGCTGTGAAGCATTTAGTAGAGAAGCAAGCAATTTCCAGTAAGAGTGTGTTGATGCTTCGCAGCGACCAACTTATGGCTTACGCGGGTGATGATGACCGCGACGCGTTACTCTTCTTCCTTTTCCCCCTCTCTTTAAGTGTGCATAGCTTCAATTCCACACGAGCGATGGCAAGCAGCAGCATCCCCGTCGTCTTTGGCCGGTCCGTGTGGTCGCCATTGCTGCTGGTCTCAGAACTTAACGCAAAGGCTGGGGTCGATCACCTGGACACTCCATTGGACAATAGCCAAGGACTAGGGCTGGTGCATCTGCCATTCGAACAAAGCATTTTTTTCCTTTTGTGGAGCGATAATGGAGACAGATGGAGATGGGAGATTCGATAGGCATGGAGTCGCGGCTTGCCCGTGTCGTCTTTGACGTGCGATACAAAAGCCCTCGGTTGGGCGGAGTCGAGGAATGCTATATTGTCCAATATTCTGGCCGCCAAGTCTGGCCGCTCGCTTTGCGTACCTTGCGCCTGCAAATCTGCACCAGGAATGATTCAGTGGTATAGATGCATGCAGGCCATGGCACCGGACTCAGGCACTCGCACCTGGGCCAAAGATCCACACCGGCCTTTGCCAAGGGAACGGAAGCCTTGAAAACGTCGATTGTCAGTCGGCTTAGTTGATCAAAAGTCAAGGGAGGCCGAGCCGCAGCCGGGGCTCAGGGTCCGCAAGGGAGAATGATTCCCAGCACCAACTGCCGAGTGAGCACGATGCTGCGGGCAAGTCTTCGATGAGGCAGACGATGAAGCACGGGTAACGATCCATGATCTTGGGAAGATGGCAGGACTGGGGTGCGGAAGCAGGTAACTTGGCCGGCAATGGCGAAAGGAGCGGAGCAGACAGGGATAGGACTCCTAGGAGGCAGGGGAAAAGGGGCGGGAAACATGGGGAAGGGCCCGAGCAGAGGGATTCATGGGTGCCCTGCAGCTGTTTGTCTCTGTTCGTCTCGCAAAGTTGGGCCTGAGGCAGTAGGCAGGCCATCAGGCACAAATACAGCGGCTTACAGACAACCCCTTGCGTCAGCACCTTCCCCGAAGTCCGCGATGCTGTTGATCAACCCGGCGCCAGTCTGAGAGAGGCCTAGCGGCCTACGTGAATGCTCCTTCCGCCGCCTTGATTGATGCCATTGCAACTTGACATCGGAGGCACCTGCCCACTGGCGCTTCTTCTTCTGCTCCAAATTGCCATGTACCTAGGTACCTTACAGCAGCGAGACAGCGAGACCGAATACTTGGAAATCCCCTCAGTTTTTTGACGACGCACTTGCACAACTCCCAACATCCGTGCCCGAGATCGTCATGCGCCTTTGTCCCCAGCTCGCAGACTCGGAGAGGAATCCCAGCTCGACCGGCGATGACTGAGGATTCACAGCACAAAGTACGTGCACGCGCATTGCAAACTGCAGGCTGCCGGGCGAGACAAAACGCCGAGACATTCGGAAGACAGGGTTGCCAATCTGTAACTTAAACTCCAGAGTTCTCGGCCGGGCGTGATAGCTAACTTGTTTGCTCGCCAGGAGCTACAGGGAGCTGCTTCTGCGAGGTCGAGAAACGTCGGGTTCGGCAGTTGGCGGACCAGCGACATCCGACCATGGGGTGTGACGCACGCGGCATATCGCACGGCGTTACAGCGATCCAAGACAAACGTGCGCGCCCTGGACGTACAGCACGGGTAGCTCACGCCATGAGGTGACGCCCGTCTGTCCTTTGGCCCGCTGCCAAGGGCACCGGGAGCATGGATGGGGAGGCACAAACAAGGCCCGAGATCGACGGCTGGGCGGGGACAGAGGGGCACGACACGCCATTACGCGCGACGCGCGACACGCTCGTCCCTGCCGATATCGAGCAGCCTCAACGGCAGGCCCTCGACCTCGTCTGGGCGTGAGCCACGAGTGCTCGTCGCTTCTGAGGCGTCCGGCAGCGGCAATCAAGCTTCGTAACCCCAAAAGACAGTCGCGCACCTCCCAATGGTGTCTGCTCACACCCTTGATCGCCCTCGATGCTTCATGGCGAGGTAAAGGCGTCTTGCTTTTTTTCTCATCCCGCCTTTCCTAGCGTTCGAGGGTCAGTGCCCCAGTCTTGACAAGAAGGCCGGTCGTCTCCGTTGGATTCTCCGTACTGCCTTGCAGCTTGTCAAGCTCGCTTTCTTCGTCTGCCGGGCCCTAGGCAAAGGGCTGTGCGCCGGCTTCTCGATTCCCCCTCTCACGGATATTTTGCTGCCTCGTATGCGTATCTGCTTGCGGCTAGCCATCGTCACCTCCCTTCTTTCTTCTGCTACTCCAGTTTGTCTCCGTCTCTGTCTCCGTTCCCGTGTCTGTGCCAGCCCGGCAGCGTCTGTGCTTCCAGTTGACCAGCCACGGGAGCTCCCAGTTTCTCGTCCGAGTTACGTACAAGCATCTTTCGCGCTGCCCAGGCCCGCTGTGGCCTGACGCGGCCCACACTCACTTATACCATTGCTCCCGAATCGATAGTTTCCTTCATTCTTAAATCTCATTCCTCGCCCATGCCCTCGCCTCTTCGCGTCTCGTCAGGTTAGCGGGCTTACCCTCCCTTTAGTCAATCTCTTCATCAACCAATCTATTCCCCCTCTCCCCCTTTCGTTTCTTGTCTTTCGCTCTCCCCTCGAGACCCTCATCGTTCCCTTCAAGACTGTCACCAGCACCGATGGACTGGGACTTCAGTCGGAGGTCTGCTGCCGTTTCTGAGCTCCCGTCCGCGTACTCTCCGGAACCGACCACCCGGGCCTATGCTCTTACCCACGATCATCCATCAAGACCATTCGCACCCTTACACAACCATGGCTCGAGGGCGCTCACTCCTATCGACACCCAGATGGGGGCGTCGGCGTCGAGGTCGAGATCGCCAACCTCAACGACAGCCTCCACGAGAACGACTTCATTCATCTCCATCGCCAGTCATCCAAAATTCATCAAGTACGGCCGGGGCAGGCACTCGGACGTCGAACTTATTCCACAGCCCAGCGATGATCCTAACGATCCATTGGTGTGTAGAGTCTGCCTTGTCTTGCGTTTTCCCTTCGTTGAGGCAACGCCCCTGGAAATTGATAAAACTGACCAGTTGCAACAGAATTGGCCGCGATGGCGGAAGGACTTGAATCTCGTATCGCTTCTTCTGACAGTTGCCCTGGTCGGCAGTGCTAAGACGGCGTTCGTTGCCACGGCCGGAGCCATGGCAGTTCAATACAACACATCCTATACTGCCGTTGCTGCTCTTACAGCAGTGCCCATTTGCTTGTCAACATTAACTGGCCTAGGCTGTGCTGCGGCCGCTAAGCTCTGGGGCAAGCGGCCCATGTACCTTGCTTCGGCCATCCTGATGCTCGCCGGTACCATCTGGGCAGCCACGGCTGGCGACAGCTACACGTTCTGTATGGGCGCGCGCGTTCTTCAAGGCCTCGGCTGGGGGGCCTTTGATACGCTGGTTCTTGGATCAATCCAAGACATTTATTTTGTGAGTCTCAATTGACGTTGTGGCCGCAATGTCTCCCCCTCTGCCTGCGCAGCGCAAAAGGCTGCTGTCCGAATTTTACTGACAGTCGTTTCATAGGAACACGAGCGAAACTTTCCGGTGACACTTTACAACATCTTCAACATCGCGACTACGTGGGGCTCGCCATTGATCGGCGGCTTCATATCCGCCAAGGCCGGATCTTTCACGGCTCAGTTTCAGATCATTGCCGCGTTTCATGCCTTTTCCATTCCTTTGCTGGTACTTGGAGCCGCGGAGACGACCTTTGATAGGTCACGCCTCCCAAGCTTGGACTCAATCTCCGTATTCGACTCTGAAAATCACAGTGACGGTGCCGACAGTGGTGTTTCGCGCCTTTGGTGTCGTCATCCAAGCAGATTCAGAAGAGCCGCAGCTTACTGCAAAGATATGATGCTGCATTCGTGGTATTCGGGTCCAAAGACAATGTCAAAGGCGTTGCAAGCGCCTCGAGCGCTGGTCGCCCCAACGACATGCCTCCTTTTTGCGTTGTCCTTGATTCCCTTTGGAGCTTTATGGGGTTTGGCCGTGTCCATGGCCCTCATAGCCGCCCCGGCGCCCTTGTCACAAGATCCTGCCCACATCGGCACCCTCATGTCGGGTCCATGGGTCCTTGGCATGGCTACCGTGGGAGGTTTCTGCTTCTATCGGGGCTTCCATCAAAAATTCACACGGCGCATCATCTTTGCCATGATTGGCTTCGGCACCTTTCTCATCATTGTCGGGCTCCTCTCATTCGGCCTCGGCCTCCACAACTTCATGTCTCCCGATCCGCGCAGATATCACGGGCCCGAGGAACCATTTTCCTTACAACCGACATTTTTCTCCTCGCAGGCTGCTCGGCAGCTCAGCCTACCTCTAGTGTCTTTCCAGCTCGGTATCCTCGCGGGCGGGTTTCATGTCCTCGATACAACCACACGCCCTTTGCTCGTCCGCTCTGCCTCATTTACTTCGTCCAGTGTCGCCGTCGCACATCGCAGCATTGGCGATATGCACGCGGGCGTTGTTGTTTTGCGCAACCTTTCCGCTGCCGTTTTCGTCGTTGCCGCGCCTGCCGCCATTTCCCAGGCAGGCGGCCTCATGGCGGCCGTCATCGGGCTCGCAGCCGTCCATACACTCCTTGTCGCCGGCGTCGTTACCTTTTGCTCATTCTTTGACGAGTTAGTCTGGAGAGCCGACGGCAGGGTAATGGGCCTTGTCGACCTGAAAATGTTAAAGCAGTCGATTAGCTTCTTCGACCACGACTGAGGCCCTTGCCTTATTTCTGACGCATGCCCATCGCGGAGAAGTCAGATTTGCGAAAAGTCTAGAATGCATGAACATATGTATTCAAACAGTGGCCAGACCTTTGGTGCCTGGCATTACCTTCTTTTATACCCCCTCATGTCTATAAGACTGCATTCGTCGGAGCGTTTTGTTGACGACGCCACGCCACTTTCACTCCTTTACTTTCCCGACGGGAAAAGAGTCCACGACTTACGCTGCTATGACGCATACCCATCTTTCTTTTTAAATTGGCCCTTTCTCGGTAAAGAGATCATGACCATTATGAGCATGGCTTCTCTTTGCTCCGACGACGTTCTTTACAGGATCCAACCATTTGATCAACCCTCTGTTGCCTGGATGGTTGCGGCATCGTCACCGTTTTCACGTTCAATACATTCCTTGTCGCGATGATACCACATTTTCCCCTTGTTTTACTGATCTTGTCCTATGTTATAAGTGGCCTGCCTGAGAAAGACCCCATTGATAGAAAGAAGGAGCCAGGTGCTTGAGGCGTGCGCGAGCAAGCACGTTGTTGGGACGACCAATGTACGAGAGTAATGATGGTGACTGAGTGGCAGATACCTGAAGAGCAAAGGTGGAAAAGCAAGGTAAAAGTAGGAAAATATCACACATTGGAAGCTACAGTATTTCACCTGGTGTTTGCCTTACATTTTTTCACTTGGGTGGTTTGCATATATTCATCATCGTGCCCGTCGTGGAGTCCTTTCCCGATGGCCTCGTATCGGCCAAATCCCACATTGCTCGACGGCTCGCTTAGGGGTATCTGGTCAACTAATAATACACGTGTAGCAATCTGCTACTAGCAAAAGTCTGGTCCGTCGCGCAGGGACGTTTCAACACTGCGAGATGTAGCCATCCGGGCGCCATACAAGTGATCTGAACCAAGCCGGGTCAATGGACCTTGGGGGCAATGTCGGCGAAAATAGAAATGGGCTGCCCGCGACGTCGCAGAGCAAGCCTTGAGGCTCCTTTGTCGTCGGCGTGCGCCTGCGTCGCCCGCGATCCTAGACGTTGCCGCACGGCGCAGACACACGGCGCAGTTCCACGTCGCTACCCATGTGGCCGGACTCGGCATCCTCAAAGTCGGTATCGGATCGCAGATCGTCTCGGTGAGCGGCCCTATCGCGTCCCGCTGCCCGATCCGCGGTGCCGCCGGCCTCGTCCCGTGACAGCTGCGACGGCTCTGCCGGCCCTCCTCGAAGGCACTGCCTGACGACGCGCCAGCTGGTGATGTAGAAGATGAGAAAGTTCCACAGCCCCTGGAGGGGCAGCACGGCGGCGGTCGCGAGGTGGTACTCGTAGGGCGACGAACCGTCAAGCCATCCGTGGATGCGGTTGAGGCTGCTGGGAATCCAGGTAACGAGAACGCTGAGGGCGAAGAGCAAACTCGTGCGCAGGTAGGCGCGTTTGACGGGGTCGTCGATGACAAACTTGGTCCCGACACGTCGGGCCTGTCTGAGCAAGCGGCTGATCGGTGCGAGGAAGTGAGTGCGGCGAGGGGCAATGGCAGTCACTGTTGAGAAGTACTGCACGCGGTCGCTTTGCTGCCGGGGCGCTTCGGGTCTATCGAAAGAGCTGCGGCCGTTGGAAGAGAGGTGTGCACGCTTCGGCTCGAGGAGCGTGTTGACAAACGCCGAGGCTGACGAATGAACAACCTTGACCTCGGTGGTGACGGTACCGTAGAAGCCGTAACGTCTGTCGCCAGGTTCCGAACCCGCCTATATGAAGAACCATTTTCTGTCAGCTGGTAGCCTCCAAGGCGCGCTCGATCATAGGTGTCATGAACAGTACCCTCTCGTAATGCCCTGCCTCACGACTCTTCGACGCGGGAAAGCTTCGCAGACGGTTGCGTGATCGAAAAACGTGATAGCCGACCAGGATGTAGCATAGAAAGGATCCAATGATGCATATCCAGATGAGCATGTAGTAGGTATAGATGCGGATGCTGTCCCATTTCGCGTCTACCCAGCACCAAATCTATCGCAAGGATTTTGTCAGTTTTTTGCCACATCAGGCAGTCGGCGGGAGGATGCGCACCGTTGCCTGGCCATATACAGGCCCGCGCTTGTTATTCTTGACGAGGAGAAGGGCCAGAGCAATGACAAAGGGGCCGCCGTAGCAGATGAGGCAATACACCCACCACCATCGTCGAAAAGAATCGGGGCTAGTGCGGAAATAGAAGACGAGGAATACATTGACGGCCATAGCGAGGGACCACCACGGGTCGGATTGCATGAACCTAGAGAATGATTAGCTCCCGTTCGCAGAAGATGACTGAAATCCGGGAAGGGCGTAAATCGCGCCGCCGGATTCGCAGCGTTCGCGTTGCGCCTCGGCTATGCGCAGGTGGCCGAAATCGAGACAGCTGACGACCAAGCAACACCGCTCTTCTCGCAAGTGCGCACCCCAAGCATCAGATGAAAGGTAGAGAAACAGGGACGAGCTCACATCTCGAAGAGGAAGCTCTGCGTCTGGCAAAGGGCCGTTCCCTTGCCGGCCTGGAGACCGTCGAGGGCAATGATGCTGGCGATACTTGCTCCCACGTTGGAGACGCTCGCAAAGACGATGAAGGTGTTTTGCACATTTCGGACGCGCTGGAAAAGCCCATAGGCGAGGAAGATGAACATGAGGGCGACGAGACTGATGGAGCCGCCCAGGCGCTCCAGGGTCACCAGGACATCGACTTGGTGCTGTGAAAACTGCTCCGTGATGGGCAGAGTGCTGGCCGTCGGTGAGATGGCCATCTTGATGTTGGAGAAGCTCTGCTGAGGCTGCTTGGTTCACGGTTCTCGCTTTTTTGGCAGGAATCGCACCGAAACTTGTTCAAGTCGATGACAGGCGTCGGGGCCAAGCCCCGAATCGTTGAGAGTAGACGCGCCTTTCAAGTAGTCCGTTTTTGAGGGTTGGGGGAGCCGTGAATCTCGGGTGCCAGCGAGTGCGGTGGTGAGAAGCGCAGCGAGGAGCCCGTGTTGGCGTAGAAGCAGCCGACGAGTGAACAGACCGCACGCAGGAACCAGAAAGCGAACAAGGCAAAATGCAAGACACAGCCTGAACACGCAGGAAATCGACCTTTTTCGAGTATATCTGCCGAGCCGGTGAGTGCAACCAAGTAAGGACTCGTGCACGCGGGCATGGGAGAGTTCGTGCGGGCATCCGTCCCACGAGTCAGTCTGTCTTATGGGCCTTGATTCTCGAGGGCTACCGAGTATGCTGCTGTACAACGTCGGCAGCTGCAGTCTCCCGCCTTGTGGAGACTTGGGGATAAAGAAGATGATGTTTGAGACTCAGACGTATTAGGCTGCAACCACATCCGATTGTTTGGCCTTGAGGCTTTGAATATCCGCCGCAATATGGAGACTGAGCCGACGCAAATAGACTTGTATCAGCTCGGGTGATTAAGCCGGCCAGCAAGCAAGTTGGATCAGCCGCACCAATTTGACGGGTTCGACTGTTCATTCAGCCACGGCACCGAGCTTTGAAGGATTGACATCAGTGGATGGACAAAGCAGTCGACGTTGGCCAGTCTCGGGCAAGCAGGGCCGCGTCTTTGCCAGGACCTCGTTGGAGGACGGACGCCAAAGAGATTGATGAGTGACTGGGCACAACAAGTTGCCAAAGGTTTGCCCATGTGTCAAAACCCCTGCAGTCCGTTGTGGATTCTCGAACTGGCACATGTATTCCGCATCCTGCCGTATCCACGATTCGTCTGATCCAAATTGGGATGAAGTAGGATAGCGGCCGCATCTTCCTCAGACCAAGCCGAAGCCCGAGTTTCTCTTTAGTAACGGAAGCCATAGAAGGTACTGCATGGGACGGCGTGGGACGTGGCTCATGCACCCAGTCTGGTTGCGCCAACCGGGGAAGGTCGAGCGTGAGCGGCGCATGCGGTACGCCCTGTCGCTCACCCGCATGCTGGTGCCTCGCTGATTCTCGAGCGTATCTAAGCAGGAAAAGCGCAGGACATTTTGACAGTCATTCAGCACATCTCCAAGTGACGTTGCAGAAACGACTAGATCGGCAGCGGCACGCTCCAACTGATAGCTGCGCCAATCCCACGACGGAACATCCCTGCCCGACGGGCTTGCAACGCGGGCATTCGCATCCTTCTCGAAGTTAGCAAGCGGTTAGCATCGCCTAGACCATATGTCAAGCCCAAACGGTCGGAGATGAGCCCACACACCGGGGCTGGGTAGACGGTAGAGGCCGGGGCATGTGCGCTGGCCCAGGCGTGACCAGCAAAATTTCTTGTTGCCCTGGCACGATGGCACAGAGATGGCCACCCTTTGTTTTCCCTGGCGTGAGCTCAGTGCCCGTCAAGCTCATGGTCGCGTCCGGCTGCTCTGCTCTGGTCGACGGGGCAAAGAAGGAAGAAGGGTGGCCACTGCTGCCGCTCAGGGCGGCAGCGTCAGCCTCATTGCTTACCCTCCTCCGTCCTCCGTCAGTCGACGCACATCGACGACGCCAAGGTTGAATAGAACCGCTTCGAGCGAGGCTGCTTTGTGCTGGCGGCAGCGGCTGCGTCGGCCGTCCGTCTCGTCGTTGCCTGGGGTTTGGCTGAGGATGCCGAGAGCCCAGCCGCTGATCCTTTCCTCACCATGCCTCACCTCCCAACCGTCACGGCGGCCGTGAAACAAAACAAGGGATGGCCCGGTGGCGGCCATGTGCTATTCTCGGAGAGTGAGCCGGAAAAGAAACGTCTTCAAGCCTCGGCCGTGGCTTGCTGGTGGGGAGGGGAGGGGCGGGCAAGAACCAGAATGCGGGGGGCGACAAAGGATCCTGCCGTCCTTTGTCTGATGTTGGTTATCGCCTCGCACATCTCTGGATCGCCGACTGATCCTACGGGTTGGAAAGGGGCAAGGGGGGGTGGAGGGGGATGAAAATGCAGCAGGACCGCCGAGTGTTGGGGGAAAATGAGACGGCACGCGCAGGCGGTGGGTGGGGGAAAGACACCCGACGGCAGGCAAGACTCTGTTGTTGCCTTGGATCCCGTTACCTTCCACATTTCCCCTGTTCGGTTCTTTTACTCCGTTATCGACTTCGTATCAGTGGGCGAAACCGTCACCAGAACTCCCTGTTCATCTTGACAGTGACTTGCAAAGCTGACCTCGGACTGTTCCAAGTTCCTCTGACTCCGCAAAACGGCCGTACCTACTACATCGAAGACCTCCTAATTCATGCACCGTACAGAGTTCACCGAGGCTTCCCATTCGCAGCAGCCCATGTGAGTCTTCGGCGCGAGCAGACGACCATGCATGAGCGACTCAACCCAATGGCCGACGACGCGGCTGGTCGACAAGTTAATTAATAAACGTCCCCCGGCCGCAGATTGCGTCGATCGAGCAACTCGCGCGAATTAGCTTGTTTCGCCGTCGAGGAGGATACCGCTCCCCTGTTTTGACTGGGTTCGAGAGCTCCAGAGCCTTTTTCGCGCCACAATTCTTCATCGGTTCCTTGCAGGAGACATCAAGGCAAGCAAAACACCAGTTTTGAGACCGGCCTTGCCTGTCCTAGACGGAGATTATTTCAATCGCCCGCTCGACCAGGTTCCAGATGTCGGACTGGGCGAGCAATGGACATGTCGAGAATACGTTACTCTTTCCCTCCACGCACCGACCGATTCGTTACGAAGAACAAGAGCATCTCATACATCTGGATTGTATGCCACACTGGTGAGCTCACCGCGTCGTTGTCCGGCAGTGTGAGTGGCCAAGTCCACTTCCCGCACCTCCATCACCACCCTCGTCGAGCTAGCAGGCTTCTCTGCAGGACTTGGCCACCTCTCTCGCGGAACGAGACTGCTGCGCATCTTTCTTCAGAGCCCTTACTTTCCCGAGTGTCTAGATCTTCGGGACCTCGGGAGAACCATCTCAATATGGTAAGTGGGAATGTCAAAGACTTTTGCAGCCGCGGCAAAGGGACCTTCAACGTTTATCATTTCCTCCGGCATCTGGTTCCTAGCATAACTTGTCCAATGAGAGCGTTGAAAATCGTCAGCGGCCCTGGCTAGATGCCTTGTTCAGGGCCGAAGTCCGATCACTGCCCTGTCTTCTTCGGCAACGACCACCTTGACCTTCCAAATATGCGTCTCCCTCGGTTGTTTCCTTCCTCTCCTTTGCCGCCCATCACGAGCTTGACATCCAAGTGGTCTGGCACTAGTGGCTGAATCGTGTTCGGCTCCGACAGTTGAACTCGTCAATATGCATGCACGTCATTGTGTGATGATGGCCTACACGTCCTCGCGCTGGAATACACCAACAAGTCACATCTTGAGCAGTTTAATTCTATTGCAAGCACATAGTTTCGTAGGAGCATCATCTCCGAAATTCTACTCGACCCTTGAAGACATACAGATCGGCCAGGCGTGCAAGCCGGAAGAAAAACGCTCATGTACCTAAGCAACGTTTCATACTTGTCGGTGAAAATGTACCACAAGACTAGCTGCACCTTTTTACTTATTAAATCATCCTTCTCTTGAAGCCCGTTTGAATACCTTCGCCAATGCCGCTTAGGGGGAGAAAACATCAAAAGACGTGATGATTACACGTGCCAGTTACAGGGTGTAAATGAAATCGGGCCGTTTGTCGCCGAGAGCATTAATCTCGTCGACAGTCTTGCCCTCGATCCAGTGGTCCCGCTGTCCGCTCAGTCGTTTCTTGTTCTCTCTCGCGAGGAGCACGTACATGAGCAGGCTCCCGCAAAACATGCACACAAAGAGGTACGCAATGACGGCGCCGTGGCCGGAGAAGTAGCGGGGCGGGGTGCGGTAGATGTTGCTGCTGACGATGCCGTTGAGGTTGCCCCAGCCAATGACGAAGCCGAGGACGATGCCGCGCTTGTAGACGCCCTCGACGTTGTTGGCGATCCAGGCAATAGTGAGGGAGATGCTCGGGTAGATGCCGCAGGCGCCGAGAAAGGTGCCGAAATACTGGACGCCCGGCGTGGTCGAGGCGATGAGCATGATGAAGCCGACGATGCCGACAATGGCGCAGCCCATGTTGTAGACGCCGCGCTTCTTTGTGCGGTCGGACAAGAAGCCGACGACGACGGTCATGACGGCGGCGACGGCGTAGGGCGGCACGCTGAGCAGCTGGTTCCGGATGATTTGCGTCTTGTCGGTAAAGCTCATGCTCTGGATGATGCTGGGGAGGAAGATGCTGAAGGCGTACAGCGGCATCAGGGGACCCATGTAGATGAGCATGCCGGCGTACGTCTTCCAATCCTTGACGGCGGCCCAGAGGTAGTCGATTTTGAAATCCTCGTGCTCGGCCGAGTGCTGGCCGTCGCGCTTGAGTCGCAACAAGACACGGGCGCGGTCGTCCTTGGAGAGGAAGCGAGCCTCGTCCGGGAAGTCGTGAACCATGAAGAATGAGACGAGGCCAATGATAATGGTCAGGACGCCCTCGATGATGAAGATCCAAGACCAGCCGGGAATGCCCCGGAGGCCGTCCATCTTTTGGATCGCGGCGGCCAAGAGTCCACCAAAGGAGCCGGCGACGGCGGCGGCGGAGAAGAAGATGGCGGCGCGGACACCGAATTCGTCCCTCTTGTACCAGCAGCTCAGGTAGTAGTTGATGCCGGGGAACAGGCCGGCCTCGCAGACACCAAGGAACCATCGAGCGGCCATGAGGCCGGAGAAGTTATGGACGAAACCCATGCCCAGCATGCAGGCTCCCCAAAGAATTCTAGCGACGGGGAATTAGTATCTAGTGCTACACGGAGGGTCGGTGACGCAACGTACATGATGATTGGAATGAAGATGGAAGGACGCCATCGCTTGAGGAGAAAGTTGCACAGGGCCTCGAATATGGCGTACGAGACGAAGAAGATTGTAAGAGTGGCGGCATATTGCTGTCCCTTGGGGTCTATGCCCAAGTCACGCTCCAGGTGAGCGATTTTGGCATTTCCAATGTTTGTCCGGTCCAGGAAGCAGACGAGATACAGGAGAGACAGCTACACCGACATTGGCATTAGACTCGCATGAGCTGGGAATGGCAATTGGTGACGGGGCGAGTGCAGCATACCCAGGGGATGAGTTGGAGGTCGAGCTTCCACAGCAGCTTGCGCTCCTGTTTGGTTCGAGACGGTCAGCAAGGACGCGACGAGCAGCCGACACAAGAACTCACGATGGCGGCCTTTTCGTCGTCGGACAGGCCGGCATCCGGGTCGGCGACGAGGGCAACGTCGTCGCTCGAGGAATTATCGACATTGGCCTCGCCGATTGTCTTGACGGTGGCGGGCTCGACAGTCATGGCGAAGAGTTCGCGGTCGCCGGTGAGACGGTTGCTCCAAGAGGTGAATTGGGGAAGAGGGACGCGAGACGAGGCGGGTCGTGGTACGCTGGTGCGCAATGAGACCGAGCGTACGGCCGAGAACTGCCGTCTGACAACTACGGTTGCAGTACTAAGCTGGCGCTGAATCTGCTAGACGGCTGGTCCTCGCTTGTTGCGCGAGCCTGGGGGCGGACAGAATCCAGCGCGGCCAATTCGTCCTCGGGAAGCGGTCAGGGTCTCGAATGATTGACTGGAGGTCGAGGCGAGAGAGTCCAAGACGGTGCAAAGGACAAGGGGGCGGCCATGAGGCTCGAGAAAGAGGGCGACGGATGGGAATAGGAGGAGCCGGAGAAAGTTAGAGAAAACGGCCGGCTTCAATGTTGGGTCCTCGCCATGCCGCTGTTGGCCTGTAGCGTGCACTGTGCACTGTCAGGTTCAATTGGATGCTCTCTGGAGCTTGCGGCGCGCGGGCAAAGGGCCCGGGCCAGTGGCCGCTGTGCCGCCAAGGCCGCTGAGCCCGGAAGCCTGCCGTGGCACCGAGCGGACGGCACGCGCTGCACCAGGCAGAACAGGCGCTAACGCTACGGGGGCGCAGTGGGTTGATCATGTCCAACGACCAGCAAGTTGAAGTTGCCTCGTGGGTGCCGTTGACACGAAGGTCCAAATGTCCGGTCCAACAAACTGCGCAGACAGGGGATGGATCCTTTGAGAAATGAAGAGTCAGGGTATCCCGGCTACGGATCCATCCAACGATCCATTCGGCGGGGATCAAATGCTTGGCCTACCGTCGATGCAAATGCGGGGGAGCGTCTTTTTGGCTCCTGTGTCTCTTGACAACTGATAATCGACTCTGTGTCCCATGACAGGCAAATGATGGCTCGTCCGTTTTGCTCGCATCCAGCCATCTCGGCAGCCGGCGCGGCAGCTGTGAACGGCATCATGTGCGCTCATCTCGGATCGCATGTTTTTGAAACAGAAATTCAAAGGACGAATACGCGACCAACAACGCGCAGCATCTCCTCAAGTATCTGTACAGTACTAGAGCCCATCAAACGTATTCGCAGAGTCTGCCTCATGCAGTAAGCAAGCACGACCCCTTCATCTCTTGCCCCGAAGCACATGGCCACTAATCAAGAGCCTCTTCAGTCCACGCAGCTCATGGCACGCCTCGTCCGAGACCCTACATTCATCCATTCACCCGTCCCCCCACCACCTCTCCGACCTGCAGCTCATCCCATCCCCTTTGCACTAATCCCAGGCCTCGACTCCTGCCCGCACATACAGTGCTGCAACTCTTGCCAGCCACGGCCCCAACCGCACTTTCCCTCTTAATCTCTATTTCGCATGTCACTTGCCGGAACGAGAACCGAGGCTGCTCGTCGCTCGAGTCTCGCCGGGCCGCTGTCCATGCGGTCCCACCTCGGCCTGCCCACTGCAACAAAGATACCGTCCTCCTTGATTCTTCAATAGCCTGGCCTGCAGAGTAACCCGCTTCAACAATGCCTCCAACGAATTCGATGCCCCGTATCGTCGCTACTGAGCAAACGCCCTCGCCTACACCTCCGACGGCAAGCCGCCTGCAGCGTCTCCCCCATCCCTCCAACCTCGGTACTGTACTGTAGATGGCGACGCCCACTCCACACGTCCCTCTTCCCCATCCAAGCCACTGCGTACAGTATATTCCTTGGCGAGCCAATCGCCCCGTCTCCTCACTCCACGGCACGCGACACGGCAGGCCGAGCTCTAGGGAAGAGAATCAAGGGTAAGCCGCCACAAAGGCAGCCATCCGCCCCGGGTGCGCAGCGGCCTCTCTCTGTCCATTTCGTACATGTCCAGATCGATCGTATCTGGCCCTTGCTTTTTTTTCGCGACTGGGCTGATTACATCATGAGTTTGCTCATCGTCAAAACTCCTCAACTCCCTCTGTCGCGCTTCTGTATCTGAGCCAAGCACTCATTCGGGCTTCCTGCATAAACACACCATGGCATAGTTAATCACAAACCCAATTTCTGCGTCCTCATGTCGTAAATCTCATGTCGCCTACTCTCCGTTATTTCTCATCACGAGACTATATATTTTGCACGCCGGCTGGGTCGTACCGGCAAGGCGGTCGTGGCCGTCACAAAGGCTTGCCGGTCGCGGCTCGGATAGCTGAGCCAATGCTACTTCGTACAAGATGCCAATAATGAACGAAGCAGAAACACGGCCTTGCGTAACTCTGCTAACACGCCGAGCGAGCCAATCAGTTGCACTCGTGCACATGTCACAGACGTCAGTACACTTGTGCTCGAGACTCATGATTCTGGAATTCTGTTCGACTTCCTAGGTCCTTTTCCTCTAGGCCAGCATCCCCGTCTAGTCGGCAGAGAGGCCCAATTCTTCGTAGAATGCCTTGGAGCTAGGCTCTCTGCCCAAAAACTCCTTCAAAAACTCCATTTCGTCCATGCTGCCACCGCGTTCCAGCACCGTCTTGCGGTACCTGCGACCTTCCTTGCCGTCCATGGGGTTCTTCTTGAAGAAGGAGTGGAACATGTCCGTGGAGAAGACCTCGGACCAGAGGTAGCCGTAGTAGCCAGCATCGTAGCCGCCAATGTAGTGGCCAATAGTGGCGTAGCGGTTGCCCCATTCCCTGCAGATACGAACAGCAATGAGGGCTCAAGTCAGCAGGCTGCCGCACGGGATAATGTGTCTGTACATTAAAAAGAAAATGGAGCAAAAGGGTAGTACGTACAATCCAAGGCCCTGGTCCTCGGGGCCCTTGATGCCGGAAATGTCATGCCGAAGCTGGTTCCACAGCCGGCCAACATTCATGTTCTTGACTTCGCCGTGCGTCTTTGGGGTGTGAACATTCATGTCAAACAAGCCATACAACAGCTGCGTCAAGGTTGCCGTGGCCGAGTTGAAGTTCTTGGTGCGGACGAGCCTCTCTACCACGTCGTCGGGAATGGTCGCATTCGTGTCCCAATGGCGGGAGAGCGACTTGAGGACGCTCGGGGCCCAGCACCAGTTTTCGAGCATCTGCGAGGGCGCCTCGACAAAGTCCTCGACGACAGAAGTGCCATGGAAGTAGCCATAACGGGTCCGCCCCGCAAGATCATGGATCCCGTGGCCGAGCTCGTGAAACAGGGTCACGACCTCCTGATGCTTGAGCAGGGCTGGCTTCTTTCCCGATGGTTTGCTAAAGTTGCACACAAGGGCAGTGGCAGGGTAGTTTCTGCTGCCATCCTCCCGGATGTAGCCGGGCTCCAGGTTAAAGTTTGCGTTGTGCCCGTATTTGTTGTCACGCGGATGAAGGTCGAGGTACAGGTAGCCGCAGAAGCCGCCGCCGGCCGCCTCTTCATCCCAGACGCTGTAGATGATGACGTCCTCGTGCCAGGCAATGTCTTCGGCTTTGCCAGTCGGGCTCAGTCTGGCACGGTCCTCGGTCTTGAGCTCCACAAAGACGAAGCCAAAGATTTGCTCAAAGATCTTGAGCATCCCAGCAAAGGTGGAGTCGACGGGAAAGTACTGCGAAATTTCGACCTCGTCGACGCTAAACTCCTTCTCCTTGACCTTGTTGGAGTAAAATGAAATATCCCACATGTAGAGGTTGCCGTCAAAGGACTCTCCCCGCTCCTCATAATCACGTTTCTTGTACTCAAGCAGGCGCTCGGCCTCTTTGACTCCGCCAGGGGCAAGCCGGGTCCTCAGGTCACCGAGAAACTTGTTGACGTTGGCAGTAGTCTTGGCCATCTTTTGCTCGATACGCATGCTTGCGTGGTCAGGATAGCCCAACATTCGAGCCGCCTCATCTCGCAGCTCAATGATTTCTTGGAAAAGAGGCACATTGTTGTTTGACTGTTTAGGCGGGCGAATCATTAGCACAGCACATCTCTCGCAACCCAAGAGATAGAATGAATCACCTTGTTGGCTTCCGCCATGGAATACTTGCGCCGAGTCTCCTCATGACGGGCATACTTCATGAGGGGAAAGAGGTGATTATACTTGAAAGTCACCTTGACCTTGCCCTCGTTCTCGCCCGTTCCTTTTTCCAGCTGGTCGACGTCAATGTCGTCAGAAGGCACGCCCTCGAGCTCTTTCGGGGTGAACCAGATTGAGCCGCTTTCCTCGTTGAGGTTCTTTTGCCCCTGGATGCAGAGCTGACTTAGACGCTTTGAGATCTCTTTGAAGCGGTCTCGCTGGGGGCCAGCGGGCAGGAGGAGACCGTTGCGGATGAACTTTTGCCGCTCCTTGGTCAGGAGGTGAAGGCGCTCGGTTTCCAAGCCCTGCGAGTCTCGCGAGGCATAGGCGGCATCGACAAGCTTGAAGATGTCCTCACGCATCTTGGTCTCAATGTTGAAATCATCCATCATCTGCTCTGCCTTGTTGGACGCCTCACGGAGTGATTCATTGGCCGAGACGTGGTGATAAAAGGTCAGGATCCTCTTGGGAGCAGACGAGAGGTTGTCATCCACCAGGATGGGCTCGAGCACGTCGGCGAACGAGGCCTTGTCCGGCTGCACGCTGGCGACGACCTTGTCATAGACACCCTTTGTGGTCTCCGTCATGCTCTTGGTGTCGGCGATGATGGAGTCTGCCGTGGCCGTGAAGACCGGGGGCGACTGAGGCGGCGTCTGATACTTTGAGCCCGCCATGATGCTTGTCGTCAGTGGACGCTGTGAAGCTCGAAAGGGAAACCTCAGATTGCTGACGAAGGCGCTCAGGCGGGGAGCCGCTCGAGTTGAAGCCAGAGTTGCGGCGAGGCCAAAAACGAGGAGGGGGGGGAGCAACATCAGCAAGCGATGAGGGGTGAGGCGGGGGAGGGGTCTTGAGTCGCTCCCGCGCGCCAGTGTGGATGCTACGGTGGGTTGGCACCGAGCTCGCCTCTGGATAGGTACGTAGGAACCGATTATTCGAGAATGTCTCTCGGTCACCGTGAATGGCCTCAGGTCGGCGCAGCTATTCAAGGGTCAATGCAACGCAGCAGGTAATCGTCAATCAATGCCTACAGCCTCGAATGTCTGCTTTCTTGGGCGTCTGGCTTTAAGGACTCAAAAGAAATTTACCATCCAAGGGTCCCGATGGCCTTTTCTTACTGTGCGCGTGCTTAGTCATGCATCTGCTTGAGCCCCGTAGCGAGAGAGGCGGCCGGGGATTGACAGCTGCCCGCATAGCGCGGCTAGCGCTAGAGCTTTGTGGCGTCAGCGCCTCTCAAGACAGTAGATCGTTTACTATGCGGGCTTTATCTGCACTGTGAGACCTCACCCACGCGACTTCTGGAGGTCTAACTTCTTTTGGGTGCAACTTCGTACAGTGTCGCCAACCGCATGCTAACAAGATGCAGCCTGGAAAATTCCCCGTTAGGCAGGTGGTGAAGGGTTCAGAAGTCAGGAGTCCCTGCCAGCAGTGGGGCAGATGTCAGCATCTGGCCCCGCTCTACGAAGTATGGCTGATCACGAACATGGACGCCGTATGCTTTGTCAAACACTATGACAGGGAGTATCTAGATAATCGATTGAGTTCGCTATCTGCAAAGAGGCGCATAAACTCAACCTTCACGGAATCAACAAGACTGGTACCTATGGAAGCATATATTTCCCTTGTGCGCGCCGTAAATGTACCGGGCACAGGGGCGTTATCAAATAGCTAGCTATTCAATGCATGAATAGCGAGGCAAGCCGACGCCGCCTCTCTGCGCGATAGGCCCTTGCCTCCATCAAAGCTTCCTCAAACGTAACCCACGTACGAGTTCGTAAAAAAAACCATGTCCATCAATCGCAAGCACAGCAACGCCGTCGTATCCGCCAAATGCAAAAAGAGCCACCCGTGACATCGGGGCCCGAGAGATAAACAAATAATTGAAGCCTCGTTCCTCATCGTAAAGCCTAGTTGGCCAAAATGGTTCGGACAAGCTCTGGCACCGCAGTCATGTTAGCAGATGCTCAAGGAATCAGCCTGTCGACAAGACCTACCCATGTAGTTGACCTGGCCAGAGCTGGTATCGACAGCCTTGAGCAGCTCGTCGACCTCGTCGTCTGACATCTTCTCGCCGAGGTTGGTCAGGATATACTTGAGCTGGCCCACGCCGATAAGGCCCGTCATGTCTTTGTCAAACACTTGGAAGCCCCGACAGTATTCCTCGGGCTCGCCAGGGTCGCGGAAGCCGCCTGGGCGGTTCAGGATGCGCTGGAACGTCTCGAAATCGACTATGGCGACTCGTCATTAGCTGCGATCCTGCAGCCGAAGCGTGCGAATTTGCCCCTCGCGGAGCCTCGGAAAATCATTGCAAAAGTGCTTACATTCGCCGCCAGCTTGCTTCTCGAGTTCTTCGATTTCGGAAAGGGTCGGGTTTTGGCCGCAGGCGCGCAACAGATCACCGAGGTTGTCGACTGTTACGCGGCCGTTGCCACGCTTGTCGAACAGGGCAAATGCCTCCTTGTAGTTGGTCGAAGCCTGAACATCCAACTCGTTAGAAGACATCTTCTCCTCTCACTCCTGGCGTACTGTATCGCGGGTAAAATGCAAAGCAGAACCGTCAGGCAGTCGATGCCGAGTCAAGAAGTGCGTGCACGACTTGGGCCAAGGGGCCAAGCCTTGCTCAAGTAGGACAGCGCAATGCTTGGGCATGCAGTCATGGGACGAGGATTGGTGGCCCAAAAGAGGGAGCGGCGTCGATGGTTGGCGGACAAATCATGTGGTCGCGGGGCTCTTTGTTTACTGTCGTCTGGCTGGTGCTGGGGCAACTCACCATTGTGGATTGGAGAATCGGAGTGTCGTGGCGCGAGAGTCGTGCCGAGGCTGCAAAAACGTCAGCCGTCAAGGGCGCAAAGTCAAACTCGAGATCGTGAGGGCGATTGTGGCGTCGTCAGGTCTGCGTGGGTGGGAATTATGCGTGTCTGCGCAGGAGAGAAGTTGAAGAGGGAGATGGAGAAGGTCAACAAGCCCGGCCCGTTGTGCAGTCCGTTCAAGTATTAGGTACTGGTACCGCACCAGGGCACTCGACCTCCTGAGACGCCAGCCCCACGGCCCACCCAATCCGCGCCTGGGGCCTCCCCTGACGGGGCAACGGCATGGTCCGGCCAGATTGCCTCCACTTGTTATTGGCGACCCAGATTCTCGCCCGCCAACTGTCCGCTCGGCGCCCGTCACGCCCGTCGAGCTGTTCCATATTGAAATCTGTGCATCGACCTCATGTGCTGATGGAGACAATCTGCTAACGGAAAATGCAGCTTCGCCATTCTCCCCGCCTCGATGGCATGTTCATAGGGTGCTCCGATCGCAGAATTTTCCCCAACACCGGCGGTCCATTAAGCAGAGACACGTCCACGCTCAAGTCCATGCACGGAGGATTGACAGATAGTCTTGTTGTCAGCTCCTATCGCCGCCTCGCTAGCAGAATATACGTGCCCCAGACCGTCTCGACCTCGACATCCCTCCATTTATCGCCTGTGGCTTGCCACTCTGGTTCCGTCTCGACGATGCGGTCCATCAACATGTCGGCCAAATCACCAGCACTATCCTTGTCACCAGACTCTTGCCTGCTCCTGGCTTGCGGATGGGCATCGCGCCAGCCCTGGAATGCGCTATACGTCCTCACATAGGCTTCGAGCTCGCCCAGCGTAATGCGTTTTCTCATCCACGCCCTCTCCACGTCTGGTGCCTGGGCGGCGTCGCCTTGCACGTCGTAAAGAATATGCTGCACATCTACCCACTCGGCTTCGGGGGGCTGCACGTCACGCATCAGGGTCCGGATTTTGCTGCGCCCGGGCTGCTCCCAGAACCGCTCCATGCCAATGACGCCGGGCGCGATCTCGCCTTTGCCGTAGCAAAACTGTTCAAACACCTTGTTCGCGCGTGGATGCCCGACGAGAATATTGTCCTTGTAGCCCCAAAAGGCGAGGGATCCGCCCGGCCTGACGACCCTTGATAGCTCGGGCCAGGCCTTGGCGTAGTCGAACCAGTGCGCTGCCTGGCCAGCAACAACCATGTCCACCGACTTGTCCTGCACAAAGGCAAGATCCTCAGCGCCTCCCTGACGAAACGAGATCCTAGAATCGTGGGTCATTGATGACGCCTGTTTGATCATGCCGGCACTCATGTCGACGCCCACGGCCTTGCCAAAGTGGGGACTCATCTCCCTGGCAATGAGCCCATGGCCACATCCCAGGTCGAGAAGAAAGTCTTTGGGCCCTTGGTGGAAGTTGAGGATCGTCTTGAAAAGACTGGCCGGGTATGTTGGACGCGCAGTCGCATATCCTGCAGCCGAAAAGGTCGCTCTCCTGCTCGGCGTGAAAACACGTCAGGGTTCAATGACATCGTCGACAGCAGCCACACAGATAGGTCTCGTACTCACCCAAATACAGACATGAGTATTTTTCAACTTTATTTCTTTGGGTTTTTACGAAGTGTTTGACTAGATCCTCACGACCATTGGGGAATCACGTCGCCTTATACCCCTAAACTCCCTGGTTGCCGTCGCTAACAAAGCCGTCTATCCGCCTTCGGCCGACCTCGGTTTACGCCACACCCCACGATCGACGCCGGGCTCGGCGACACGGGGTTCCGGCCCCGTAACCCCGCAGAGCCTCTTTGGTTCTAGCGACCTGACCGAATGAGTCTCACCAGCTCGGCCCAACTCTGTACGTTACCCATCCGCTGGTACGTGATTTACAGCAAAGGCTCTCCAACACATCACCGCTTATTCGGCTCGTGCTCGATCTTCCAGACTACACCATGGCCACCGAGGCTTCTGCCCGCAGGTTCTTCAGCTCTCCCGTGTTTGCCGTCGTCGGAGCCAGCTCCAACCCGGCCAAATTCGGGCACAAAGGTGAGGCCTGCACATCCAACGAGAGGCACGGTTGAGCTTTCTCTTGTTGACGACCTCATTGTTCACGCATGGTACCTTGCCCATAAACTCGACGTCACGCCCGTCAACCCGGGCTCGGCCACTGTGACTGTCAACGGCAAAGAATACGCCACGGTGCCGAGCCTGTCGGGCCTCGGCAACCCCAAGGAGACGTCCGTGTCCATCATCACCCCTCCGTCCGTGACGCTCGGCGTGCTGGAGGAGGCAAAGAAGCTCGGCATCCCCGCAGTCTGGATGCAGCCCGGCACGTTTGACGACGGCGTCCTCAAGTGTGCGTTAGCCGAGGGCGCGTTCGAGTCGGTTGTGTACGGCGACGGCGGCCGAGGCAGCGAGGGCTGGTGCGTGCTGGTGGACGGCGAAAAGGCCATGAGGGATGCGGGCAAGCTGTAACCTGCATAGCCGGTGTCGGCGTCCGGCAAGGCGGCTGTGGCTGCGATGCGGCCATTGCGATTGCATTGCATCGCACCTTGCGTCTTGCTCAGACCTCGATTCATTCAGACAATGGCTTGGAGGACGTCCTCCACCATGACGTAGCGACTGCAATGCACAATCATTGAGATGCAGTGGTGCGTGGACTCGCGAGGCAGAACTGTGCCTCTGTGTTTGGATTGCCCAGACTTGACCCTTGCATACGGCTTCGCAAGTAGGAAGTAGGTAGGTATGAATTCAAAGTTGTCACGATTTGAAAAGGCCGCTCGAGGGACGATGGAGTTGCAAGGTACCATGTACCCAGGTATCGCTCAAATTGGTAGAGCGTGCTTCGCCTATTACAGTAGCCGCAGTTTCCGGACCGCTGACTGGCTGCTTGATCGGCCGTGTCTTGACTGGCCCCACATGATGCAGCCCCCAAAGTAAACAAACGCGGTCCACGGCCCGTCGCGCACCAACTACCTCAGCAGCAGCAGCACAATTGCCATCACCACCATCATCCTTCTGCAAATCTCGAGTCAGCAAACACCGACAACGCTCCAACGGTCCCGTTCTTGAGCTTCTTCCCCCTTCGCCTCCCGTCGCTATGCTTCACAGCGTTTGCCGAGCATAGTTTGGTCGCCGCACCCTACCCGTCGCGCCTCCGATCCGAGCGTTTTGATTTCGCAATTCATCCATCCGAAGCCTCCATTGCGACTGCGATCACCAAAACGCCGCCGCGATGGCAGCTATCGAGCTCGACGGATACCTCACCTTCGAGTCCCGTCTCGCCTCCTTTTCCAAGAATGCCAAAAAGAGGGGCTCTACCGCCAGTGTTCGCGGCAAGGCCCTGACTTGGCCGCACAAGCAAATTGCGCCGACCAGCGTACGCGTCCATCCTCAGGCTTCTGTCCCGTCGTCCTGCTAATCAGTCGTTCTCTCTGTAGCTCGCGAAAGCTGGCTTTTACTTTGATCCGACGCCCGCCAGCCCCGATAATGTCACCTGCTTTCTCTGCGGCAAGGGTCTCGATGGTTGGGAGGAAGGCGACGATCCGCTCCTCGAGCACCTCAAGCATGCCTCTCATTGCGGCTGGGCCGTCGTCGCTGCCATCGAGGCCGAGATTGACGACTACGCCAAGACGGACCCGAGCTCGGCCGACATGATTGAGGCGCGCAAGGCCACGTTTGCCGACATGTGGCCACACGAATCGAAAAAGGGCTGGAAGTGCAAGACAAAACAGGTGGGTCACAATATCTTGCGATCGAAGCATCGTCTCTAACCCGTGCAGCTTGTCGAGTCGGGATGGAAGTACACGCCTACGAATGAATCAGACGACATGGCGACGTGCACGTACTGTCAACTCGCTCTCGATGGATGGGAGCCAGGCGACAAGCCATAGTGAGTCTTTGCCGTGAACCACTCGCTAGTCCTTCCAATTTCTGACCTTTTGCCAGCGATGAACACTTCAACCGCTCACCAGGATGCGCCTTTTTCGCCCTTGCCAAGCAGTTTGAAGGTGCCAGGAAAAAGACGAGTCGTGCCAAGGCCAGCCGCGGATCAAAGGCATCTCGACTATCAGTTCAGTCGACAACAACTGTCGCTTCCGAGTCTCTGTCGACAGGCGACACAACAGCAGTGGGAGAAGATAGTACTCTCACGACGGCTTCAAGTACGAGTCAGGGAGGGAAGAAGCCGAGGGCAAAAAGGGCCGCAACCGTCAAGGGCAGTCGCACCAAAGCCAAGAAGAATGAGTCGATTGCTATTGAGCCTGCGGACGATAGCAAGGATGACACCGCCCTCAAACCCAAGCCTACCAAGGCTACGCGTGGCAAGAAGCGAGGCAGCGAGGCCATGGAAGAGTCGGGTGTGTCGCTTTCCGAGGCGCCAGCGCCGAAAAAGCGAGCAACCCGAGTTCGAAGCAGTACAGTCACGAACGCGACTACAGTGATCCCAGATGAAAGCGACCTCATGGATCCACCCGCTCCCGCGCGCAAGCCTGGAGCCCGTAAGAAGAATCAGGGCTCCATCGCCGCAGAGAGTCGCCAGGCATCAGCTTATTCTACAGTCTCGAGCGCTTCCATGGCTTCGTTGCGCGGACCGGCACTCGTCAACTTCCCCGACGACGAAGAAATTGAACGTCAACTGGAAGCGGATCTCGAGGATGAATGGAACGGCGACAACGAAGGGGATATCAACGCCGTCGATTCATATGTCGAGCATCAACCTCCGCCTGCATCACAACCATCTGCCGATTATGCCATGTTTGACCCTGCGGCAGCGGATCCTGATGATGCTGCCGTCGAAGAGGAGCTGTTGGCACTGCAAGCGGAGATGCAGGTCGATGAGCCGCCAAAACCACAGCCCAAGACCAAGAGTCGCAGCGCTACCGTCTCAAAGCCTGCCAAACAAGTCAGATCGAAAAAGGCAAAAGCAACAACGCCGCCCAAGGAGCAAGAAGCAGAAATCCCGGAACCTCCAAGCATAGCCGCCGCTGAAGAGGTACCCCCTATCGGCGCGACGAAGTCTGACGACGTGGATAAGGTCGAGCCGATCCCTGCTGAACCAGTCAAGAGAGGTCGGGGAAGGCCATCCAAACATTCGCTAGCATCGCAAAAATCTGTCGATGATCAAAAACCGCCGGCACAGCCACCTAAACGAGGTCGAGGTCGTCCGTCAAAGGCATCATTGGCTTCACGGGCTTCTAACGACGCGGTGGACTTGGTTGAACCAGCCGTTTCGTCTCAGAGCAGCGAACAGCCCGTCAAGCGCGGGAGAGGCAGACCCCCTAAAAGGGCATCAGAGCCTGACGAAGCACCGCCGGCTGAGGACGTCATGAATATTGACGCAGAGGAAGGAGGTGATGCGCCCGCTGAGTCTGACGAGGTGGCTACCGCTCACGCAGATGATAAACCAGCAGAGGGCTTGCGCGAGAGTCTCACCGTTGTAGAACAACGAGACGCAGCGCCGGTGGACGAGCTGGCCTCTCTCCATCTGGCAGAGCCTCCATCCACACCGACAAAGGTCATATCACCAGCGCCCTCTGCAAAGCAACCAGCCCTATCTCCCTCTCAATCGCCACAATCCTCGGACGCGGAAAACCGGCCGCCGTCTTCAAAGCCGGCAAACAGCACCACGACCAAGCGAGTCGTCCTCGCCCCTGTCTCCATAACGCCCATGCGAGGCTCGCCTCAAAAGCGCAACGTCCTCGCGGGTCTGCAGAGCTCCACGCCCTGGACGGCCGTCAACCTCGAGGCCGTCCTCGGGACGCCGGAGCCCGGTCTGGACAAGGAAAATGCAGTCGGCCGCCTCCTCAAAAAGGGCAAGGACCTGACGAGCCCAGAGAAGAGCATGACGGTCGAGGAGTGGATCTACTTCAACGCAGGCGAGGCCGAGAAGAAGCTCAAGCACGAATGCGAGACCATGGTTAGCAAGTTTGAGCGCGAGGGGACACGGGCCATGAATGTCCTCGAGGGTCTCGCGGCTGAATAGTCCATGACTGGCTACCCAATCTCGCCATCTTGCCCCTGAATACCCTCGTCCTCGTCGGCCTGGGATGCTCCGGAGAGGTGGCGTGTATATAAGCACGGCGATGCCTGCGTTCATTGTTTTGGATACGACTTGTATGAGCGGCGCTACAGATGGGTTGTTCTTATTGGCGGTTGGGCGGGCGGTGTTCAATCTGGTGAGATGGGATATTGAGTAATATTTTGATGCGTCTGCTGGCGGTTTCGGCGTTTTGGGCGTGCAAGGTTACCAAGGAGAGTCCGTATGCTCGGGCACGCATGTCGATGCGTGTCAGAATACAAGTTCAGGGTATGAGACTTGCAGACACGGGAAACTAAATGGACGCGCTGCTTCACTTTCATGCAACTTTGAATACGAGACGCCAGTCGAGACATACTACCCTACGTCGAGTCCTCGAAGGGCGTGAGATGTTGTAGCCTCCGGCTCCGCCATGATAAAAGGCTATTATTATTAAAGGGATGCGTATAGGAGTCGTATTCCTTACTTGATTTAAGTATTCATTACGATATTCGCGAAGGAATTCCCTTGGTATGCCGTATAATCGGCCGGCGTAAGGAATAGAGATCTCCATATAAAACCTAGCATCCTTAAGCTTAGGAGTAGACGCCTTTGGAAGTGGAATAGAAAGCCCCCGTCCCAAGGAGAAAAGTTAAGAGGCTTTTTAATATCGCAGATCAGATGGTCTGAGGTACCTCTGTTGGAACCTACTCAGTTGTTCTCGCAGCCACTTCTCGACGCTCGTTGAACAGACCATGTTCGGGTCGTTCATGGTGTCCAATTTTACCCAGTTTGGCCTTTTGAGTCTCCGATTAACCCCATCCCCCGGCTGTCAAGATTCGGATATCTTGAGAGCGCGTAGTAATCGAGCCAGAATTGCCGAGCCTCCGTGCAATCCTCCATCCGCTGTCGCAACAATGCCTTCCACGCACGATCATCGTCATCCTCACTTATTCCTGCGGCCACAAACTCCCACCAAACGGGGAAAAAGCCGCTTCCTTCCCAATCGATTATGCCCGTAACTTTGCCATTATCGATAATGATGTTTCGCGTCGACAAATCCCCGTGAGTAAATGTATACGGCTTGGCCACGGGCATGCGTTGTTGCAGATGACGACGAGCATTTTCCGGCACTTGGCTCAAAGCTTCTGCCATCCCTTTCCAGAGCTGATGGTCAGAGGAAAACGGACCGTGTGGACGGCCGTAGCCGTTGCGAAACAAGGAGGCCGAATAAACCGGTCCCGCGCCAAGGCTCTCTATGCTGCTTGAGCGAAGCTTTCGGAGCTGACAGAGGTAGTCAACCGTCTGCGTGGCGATGGAGTTTTTCTCTGACTCAGACATGGCCGGCCACGCCTCATGGAGCGGTATACCCGGAACTCGTTTTGTAACGAGGAAGTAACGGCCGCTCTCAGTCCATTCTTGAACGGTCTCTGGGACCGGTATAGTGGTGTGATCTTGGATAAACCGGGTGTTCCTAGCTTCAAAGTTGGGAGGGCTGTCGGGCATTTCCTTGACAATCAGGTTGGACCCTATGGCCCAGACGCCGCGGTCGCTTACTTCATAGAACAGCTTGATGTGACTGTGATAGCGGCAGGATTCTCGGCGTTGTTGGGTCCAGCCGCATGCAGCACAAGGCTGCTCCTCGGCCATGAGTTATCGGAGCTGCATGGAGGCAGTCGACTAACATGGGAACCTGGAATACATCGGTTGCAAGGGAGGTGTAAGGCAGAGTGACGGAGCCGCGTCCCTTTTATAGACAAGCATGCAGCCCTGTCTTTGGAGCCCCATTCAAACCTAGTGCGGAATCCTGGCACCCTAGCAATGAGATCCTTGCGGACGGGTTACGAGGGTTGTTGGCGCATCCAACGCGACTTCTTCATGATAAAAGGCCATTATTATTAAGAGGATGCGTATACCGTGCGCGTCGCTTGCTCCATCCTATGATTGTAGATAAACCGCCTATCCAAGTATCTCCAGCTTCCTCCCGAAGCAAACCATCGATACGAAACAAAAAGGTGCAAAATGGGTGTCATTCTCGACTCAAGACTCGGTCAAGTCGTTACATGAGGAATGCCGCCACGGCGGACAGGAGCGTCCACCCAAAGACGCCGTTGGCTTCAAACAGACGAGCGGCCCTGTTGGCGATGGGCTGCCGCGTCGACGTGGGAGAGGCCGACGTGGCGTGCGTCTCACTCACGGCGGTGGTCTTGGATGCGGACGTGACCGTCGACGAAGCCAAAGACGTCGGATATTCCGACGAGGCTGCCGCGTCTATCGACGTCTCTGATGGTTCGTCAGGGAGACTGGGCGAGGTTGGGGCGACACCGACGCCGGACCTCGCTCCGCTGCTGGTGACGCTCGCGCTTTCGGAGCTTTCCGCAGACTTGGCTGTTTTTGAAGAGTTGTGCGAGGCGGGCGCGCTGAGGGATGTCCTTTGCGCCGGTAAAGATGGCGACACCGCAGATGACTGCGTTGCAAAAGTGTCAGACTCGGTCGCTGAACTTCTGGTCGTCGGTGCCGAGGGACCTGACGGCTGCTCCGATGCCGAGGCTGCGGTAGACTCGGTGGCGGAAGCTGGTCGCGAGAGTGACTGGTCGGGGCCGGATTGAGCAGAGCTCATAGTGGTCGATGCCGATGAAGTCGACGATTGCGAGACTACGGGCTCGGCCGTCGTGGACAGAGAGGTGACCGCCGTAGACGACGCACCGCCATCTTGATTCGTTTGCGAGCTCGACACAGCAGTCGTCTGCACCACGGTCGAAGTTTCCGGCAAAGAAGTCGCCACAGCCGTTGTTGAGGCAGACGCCGTCTCCGCAGACGATTTCTGCGTCGACGACGTGATTGGCACAAAGCTGGTCTCGCTCGTGTCGACCTGCGAGCTCGTCGCAAACGTCGGCAGGGCGGTGACGATGCTCTCGCGCAGGGGCTTGGTAGACGGCGCAGACTTGGGCTCGCGGCCCGAGCAAAAGTCGAGATACTGACCAATCTTGCTCTGAACGTAGTCTCGGATGGTGTCCTTGGTGGTGTCCTTATTTTCTTCTCTGCACGCGTTGCACATCTCGTAACTGTTTTTGAACGAGGAGCCCTCCCTGCACAGTTTATCGTCCTTGCCGTTGTGTTCAGCAACCAGCAACGCGCTATTGCATTCGTTATAGCACAACGCGGGTGCAGTATCTCGCTTGTTTGGTCGGTGCAAAGCGCGGCGGATGTAAGGGTGTCCTGGTGAGTAGCCACGCTCTGTTGAAGTTGCCGGTGACGATGTGAGAGGGTAGTCGGTCAGGGTTGACTGGGAGACCCAGTTTCCAGTCGTGATTGTCCTGGTGTGCCCATACTCGACCTTTTCGTACACTTCGTAGGCAAAGATGTCGTAGGAGAGACCAAACGCCTCCGGATCCAGGTTAAAGTATCCCTCGTTAAGCGGGTAGTAGCTCGTTTCATTCTTGTTCCACGTCACATTCTTCAATGGAGGCGCGGGGATGCAGTCCTGAGGATGGCATAGAAAATCTTGAGAAGGCGGTCCGGGCCATACGTTGCAACCGTTGGGCTTGGGCGGACTGCACACGTATCCTGGCTTGCACCCAAAGGTCAAGTCCGAGTCTGGTGACAGCGGCGCGGAGCTGCCCGATGGCGATGGACAGACTGAGATCTCGCGCAGAGTAGTGGTGATGGTCCGGGTCGGGGCAATTGTAGGACTATGCAGGGTCAAGACGACGGTAGACGTAACCATCTCAGTCGTGCCTGGAAGCCTCGACGTGAGCGTCGTGCCCCCTTGGATGATTGTGATTGTCTCTCTGGGCAACCTGGTAGTCACCGTCTTCCCATTGCGAGTAATTGTTGCCGTTTCAACGGGCAGTGTGGTTGTAAGCGTTGTTCCGCCTCGAATTACCGTCGTTGTCTCGCCTGGAAGGACCTTGGTGATGATAGACACGACGGTGGAGCCTGGCCGAGTAATGGTCTCTCCGGAGATGGATACCGTTGTCGCTCGACCTGGTGCAGTCACGGTCGCCGTTCCATAGAGCGTGGTCGTCAAAACATTCCCATCCTTTGTGAGGGTCACTGTCTTGCCTGGCAGCTCGTTGGTGACGGTCGATATGACTGTATGAGCAGGCAGAGTGCTGGTGAGCGTCGTGCCGTCGCGAGATATCGTGACTGTCTCGGCAGGAAGCACTTGGGTGATGGTCGACACTACAGTGGACGCAGGCAGTGTTGTTGTCTCTGCCGGAAGAGAGATTGTGTATGTCTTGCCTTCTCCCGTCTTGGTGACTGTCGTACCGGGGAGTTCTTCGGTATACGTCGACCCCGGCAGAGTTACCGTCTTTTCTGGAAGCGTCTTGGTCTCTCCAGGAAGGGTAAAAGGCTCGACTGGGCCGGACACAGTCAACGTGGCGGTTCTAGTTTCAACTGGCGCCGTCACAGTGGTTGTCTGCGTGATGATCTTTGTGACCTCGGTGATTACGGGATACTGGGTCGAAAGAGTCTCCGTTGCGGTGTAAGTATCAGAAATGTATACCGTCGTGGTAGACGTCTCTGTCTGAGTAACAGTTTTGGTTTCTTGGACGGTAGTCGGGACTATTTTGGTAGTCGGCTCAACAACCGTACTGGCGCTCGTTGTCGTGAGTGTCCTCCACTCTGTTGATGTGATTGTCTCGCAGAACCGGTCGTCCCCAGAAGGGGATGCATATCCTGGCGGCGTCGGATAGGCCCCTTCGTGTCCTGTTCTCGGTATGCAGCTGTATATCGTAAGTCTCTCATACCGAAATGCCATGTACCGAGGGTTCAGAGAATGCGCCTACTTTTTCACAGTTGTCACTGTCACCGGATACGACTGGTCAAGTTAGCTTTGAACCTCGCATCCTTACGATGGGCACTTACTGTCTCAAAGGTCGAAGTCCTCGTCTTGGTAACGTAGTCTGTAGTGTGTTCAAGCACCGTCGAAACATCGTGCTCGGTTACCGTAACACAGATCTATCCCACCGCTCATTGTAAGCTGCTGCTCATAGTTTATGGGTCGAGAGTCTCACAGTTTCGGTCTTGTAGAGTGTCGTGCTAAGAATTTGTTAGGGTATCCACGTTACTCAAAGGCGTCGCAAGCTCCTCATCAACTTACTGAAGGGTAGTTGTGACAAACGTGGGCTTGCAGTTCTCGTCATAGCCAACGCTGGGCAATGGGTAACCGAGATCCGTGGACGGTTGATCCCGGTAGCTCCTCTCCTGTGATGTTCCGTTTTCAACAGGGCCCGCAGCAGAAACACTTTGAACGGCGACAGCCACCCATAACGCCCTGTTGTATCGCATCTTGCCGAGTCACCGCACTCGGCGAGAGGCGAGGGCGGCGAGACGCAGATAGCGAGTCAATGGCGTCGTCTGCTTTGCGGTGGATCGGCGCACTGAAGAATCACGGTCTGACAGCTTCACTGGGCTTGAATGGGAATAGAAGTCCGCAGTGACAATGCTTCAGCAGAGAAGCTACGGCAAAACAAACAGGGTGTGGGGACGAGCAGCTCTGCATAAATATGCAGCGGACATGCGGGTTTTGAGGCTCACGGCCGGGATCGGGACGATCCAGATGGGGGCATGGCGGACTTTGCTCCCGGGCTGACAGATGGCCCAGGCTCTGGGTTGATGTCACGCAAGGGTGGCTCAGTCTTGCAAGCAACGATGTCTCCAAGATGCAATGACCAACACGCACGAATCGTCCTGGCGCTCACCGCAGGATACGGTGCGGGACTCTGAGAAATGGTGCTCCTGCACGCGTTCCCCCAGAGTCCCAGAGTTCGCAGTGGCCATAGAACGTCACAGAAGTGTCGATATTTTGCGAGCCTCTCATGCTCAAGACCTGATGTGAGAATGTTTTGTTCCTCAGGCCCGGCAGCGTTCCACAGAGAGAAGTCACGGAAGCATGTTGGAGCGCGGGCGTTTGGGCTGCTCGGCCGCGGCCCCGACGCACGAATAGATGGAAAGTGTATCGGACCAAGGGTTGGGCCAAGCTTCACAGCCACCTATTGCCCATGACCTGCTCGTTGGCGTTCTTCTGCTTGTCCGGTCAACATGAGTCCCAGAAGCTTGACCCCTGTCTAGAGAAACAGCAGGGCCTTTCAACCGGAGCTCATCGTAACGTTCAAGGCTGACTCGACGCAAGATGATGAGGCAAAGTGGTATCAAGCGGGTCATCAGAGCCGGATGCGCAAGGTTACCAGTCTATGTTTCCTTCGACTTGAGCGCCGCCACTGGCTTGATTCTATGAAACGAGCGGGGGCGAGGTTTGAGAACTGAGAAAACAGTCACAAAAGTCGACGACCTATTGTGGGTGCGAAATGTGGCAACGTCTCAGCAAGGCAAACGCTTCGATATCCACCATCAGGCAGCCTGGTCGAGTCTTGTTGGTCGGTGAGGGAGTTGGCCAGCAAGCCAGTCCCTGGACAAACCGGACAATAATGCACACATCAACCTAGATCTAGTACGAGCGACGGCATTGAGAGAGTCGTTGTTGAAAGAATTCCCACGTTGCTAACACAAAGGCGAAACCTGGGAGTCTTTGTCTGACAGAGCTCTAGCGGGAGATGCTTCCGGGAGACTGGTAGGCCTCTCTTGCTCCAGCAACGGCGCAGCGGAGGAACCGGCTTGGCCGCCGAGAAACACGGTGTCACAGAGACAAAATCACCCGCAGCACGAGTGGGACAGCATGAATAGAGTCGCGCCGTGTGGCCAGGGGGCTTGGCAGGCTGTTCAAGACCGCCGTGAGCTCCCTGCAGCATGGTGCAGAGCCTTGTCCGCCGAAGTGGCCGAGGCAGACGCGGACGGAGCACAATTGGGTCGTGGCACATGCATGCCCGTCGGGTTGCATTCCATCTTCAGGGCGAGGAGAACTGGCCCGTTGCGCGAGGGCCGACGGCTCGTCTGCTTTGGCATCGAAGCTGTGACGACAGACGATGCTCTAAGTGTAAAGAATGGTGCCCATCAAAGGTCAACACAAAAAATCTAAGCAAGCCGTGAGAACGTTGAATGGCAAATGAGCAGCGGTTCGGAGGAGTGAGCGGATCATGGGCCACGATGGCCAAGCGGCAATGTGTTGAAGGTCGAGAAGCGACGTGGAGCGTCGACGATGGGGCTCGGACGAGCTGGACGACTGCAGATGCGGTGGGCGGCCGAGGAGAAAGCTGCGAGTATATAGTACAAGTTTAACATATGATAGCTACGCGGTTGAATCAAGTCGTGACGACCTCATCGCTGAGCCGCGCCATTGGCCGCCATTGACCGGCGCCAACGTGGGGAAACGGAAAGAACCTGGAAAGCTTTGGGGGGCAGCCCCGCTCCGGTCCCCACCAGCCCCGCCGACGACGTTTACGCTCTCGGGTCGCGATTGCCTCGCGTGCTTCTCAGCACGTTGACCTCGATTTCAAGTGCATTGTACTTTGCCGTCTCGCACAAGTCTATCCAAGTGGCCAGTGTTCTCTACCGGTCGGACGAGTCGTCGACAGAGTTTCCGCGTCAGAAAATAATTCAGGCAGGTACGACTGGAACCAAAATCCGAGCGACCGCCAAAAGGGCCAATTGATGGATCTGATCCACAGCTCCTCATCTCCTGCATCCGTCGACCAACGGCGTCTGTCTGCAAGGTGAATCCCTCTGTTGGTTCTGCTTCCCGAGACAATGCGACACCGGGCCACGCAGCACCTGCCTACTAGTAGAATCACAGAACAGTACAGGCCGATCGTACGACACACACGTCAGCAGAGTACGAACACGGGCTTGTGCGATTCCGCTCACGTCAAGCCAGCCATCGCGAATCTCGTCGAGGCCACAGCATCTCCCGCACCGACACAGGGACCAAAGTATCCTCGACCTACCCGTGGCCCGCGTCGGAGGCTCGGAGCTAGGCCAGGCACATGGCTCTAGGGGCCGGCTCCCTTGCGTCCACCGACCCACGGCACGGTTGCCAGCAGCTGCGGTTGGCGGCATCGACGCTGCAACAACGCGTCCAGGAAATGATTGATCGAGAGCTCAAACCCGGCTTGACAGATCCGGCCGGCCACCAGCGTCGCACGCTCTTTTCAGAACGCAAGTCAATGGTCCCGGCCTTCATTCGGCTTGGAATACCGGTGAGACCTCTTGTCAACGATGCAGTGTTACTTGATCTGCCCCGTGCCCTCCATTACCGAGCCATATCTGCTGCTCAAGCAGCTATTACTATTCGCTCCACGTCTCTGATTTGCGGCACCCGGATAGCTGGTCTTTTCCGGGTCCAACTCGATTCACATTGCTCTGTTTACCAGCAGATACGTCTTAATCATCGTGTTCAGCCTCAGCTCCCCCACTGGCCTCGAATCATTGTTGACCTCTCTTCTCAAAAGGTCCGCATGAGCCAACGGTCTGAGGTATGCACGCCTCTCGTCCAAACTTGATTCTACGTACAAAGCAGCGGCCGTTTGTAAAGTGCGATCGGTTCTCGCAAGGTGAGCAGTGGGTCGACTCTGTAGCTTGCATGTCGCTTCCCGCTCACAACGAGACCCGGTTTGAGTCCAGATGGTGCGCACAGTATCGACAATAAGCACGTGAAATGGTAGGCTGATCCCGTATACGCCGGCATGTCAGATCAACGCGCGTCCACTATTCGATGGGTTTTCCTTTCCGCCTACTGTACTGTACACCAAATTGCCCTTTGGACGACCAAAAATAGCTTGCCTGTGTTGCTTCGGAGTTCGTATGGGCCCAACACTCCTCTCGGCCTCATCCACCATAGGAGATGTTACCCTCTGCGATGTCCGGGCATTCTCCCCGTACGAGATCGAGTGCTCCTCGAGTCTCTCACTGTCCTACGGGCCGCCTTCTTCATATCCAAGGCCCTCTGATCAGACCGTGGAAGCCTCACGCAGTGTATGTCTCAATACGAGGCATCTGTATGCACGAGTGAGGCTCACCAACAGCTACTGGATTGGCACTTCGACTCTTGGAAAGCTCCGCGTGTGTGGCGGCCAGCGTTGCGGTTGCTGCGGTTTATCTGGTACCAACGGAGCAAGGGCTCGCCCCTCTTCGGTCGCAACAAAGGATTCGTCCGTGCATCGTTGGCAACTTCATCATGCGCTCACTTCCCAAAAAGAATCGTTGGATGTTGCCGTCAAGTGGCCATCTGCCCGCTGCTGCAGTCTTCGTGGGGCCGTCCTGCATGGGTATTCCGTCCTCCCCCGGCCACTGACTCGTGCTTGATCGAGCAACGCTACTATGCATCACTGCCGTATTGTCAACTGAATCACGTACATTCTGATGGATAATTCCATCCCGATTGTACCTTTTACGCTTTTTCTTACTCCCAAGACCGCCGTTGTGGTCACTAGAATAGGGCCCTCACCCACAATGCCTTGGTGGCAAGCCTGACATTTTATGGTATCGAACCGCACGAGCGCATCTACAACTGCCAGGGTCGTTGCATAAGATTCGATATCAGCAATCATGGTTCGCACAAATGGTTGCCTAGGCCTGCTCGCGCTCCTCATATCCCATGCTTGCGCCCAGTTCATCAGCTGGGAGGCGCATCAAGTCAATACAAGCATTTGTTACTGGAAACAACCCCGAGGTACGAACAATCACGACTACTATGACGCTGTCCATACTGATTTTTTCTCTTGATTTAGCCGCCGTCATCAGGAACAAGGTATATTTGGATGGAGGCACAATCTGGTGGATGCCAGGACTCGAATCGGGACAACTTGGACCAGTTGTCAATGATGGTTTGTTGACTATCTCACAGTATCTTGCCCTGAAATTGAAACTGACGTGCAAAAGGCAACTCTGCCGGTATTATTCTTTCGTTCGACTTTGGCGAATCGATCTCGCCAGATACAAATACTACGGGCCTGCTAGTCAAAGACAAGTTGTACAAAGCCCGAGGCGGTAAGGAGAACGGCATCAGTGCAGAGCCTAATGCTTACGATGGGGCCATGTTGGCCAACGACGCCGAGTTCTTCCTGTACGGCGGTGCTCTCTTCAGCAATGACGATCTTTACGAGCAGCCGCCTGGAAACAGCGTCCTTTCCTATCAAGAATTTCAGTACGGACAAGAAAAGTCTTTGTGGCAAAAGGGCTTCCACCCAGCTCATCTCGATGACGGTGTTACGCGGTACATCGCCTACGGCGCTGCCGTCAGTGCCCCTTCGGAAAACAAGGCCTGGTATTTCTCAGGCTTGACATCGCCGACCCGCGGCCCCATCCTGTCCAATCCCGGACTCAACAAAACCAACAGGGCGATGAATGTGTCCGATACCCTCATCAGTCTGGATATGACGACGCAGGTTTATGAGAAATGGAGCAACTCGACGTTACCCAAAGAAGTCAAAGGTCGCTCGAATGCCGAGGTCGTCTGGGTCCCGGTTGGCAAGCAGGGCATTCTTGTCGTCCTTGGCGGTGTGACATATCCTGAATGGACAAGCGTGGCTCATAAATCTGAAAATGCGGCGGCGAGCGTAAGTGCTTCGTTTCACAGAAAGAAGATGGAAACGCTAAGGAATGTACAGGAGAAAGAAAGCCCCGAATTCATGAGGGTTATCGACATCTACGACATAGCGGGCGATAAATGGTACAAACAACCGACTCCAGGAAGTCCAGGGACGCGCAGTAGAGGCTGCGCCGTGGCCGTTCCGGCTGCGGATCGTTCGAGCTTCAACATATACTACTATGGAGGCTTTGATGGCATTCATCCGACCAAAAGCTTTTACGACGATGTCTGGGTCCTCTCCCTCCCTTCATTCACATGGACGCAAATCAACCAGGGTACCGAGCTTCACGCCCGCGCTGGTCACAAGTGCTTCTTGCCCTATCCCGACCAGATGATGGTTTTTGGAGGCTACGCTGCTGAGGCTGGTTCTGCGCCGTCGTGCCTCGACAAAGGACCAATTGTAATATTCAACACTACCAGTGGAGAGTGGATGGATACATATGACCCAGCCTATTATGGCGAGTACGGAGTTCATGAGAAACTGAGGGCCGTCATCGGCGGCGGCGCCTCAGGCGGTGCAACAGCAACCGCACCAGTTCCTTCTGGCTGGGCAACAAGCGAACTTGGCGACGTCTTTGCCCAAAAATACGACATGAGCAAGATAAAGACCTACTGGCCTTATGGGGCGGCAGGACCCACTGGTCGTTCCGAGCTCCCAGCCGACTACGGTGGCGGAGAGGGCGACAAGAGACACATCATTATTCCCGCAGTGCTGGTCCCCGTTGTCTTTCTTCTCGGGGCCAGTTTCATGGCATGGCTTCTCATGAGGAAAAGACGTGCCCGGCGCAACGGCTCAGACGAGTCCAGCTCATACGAGGCCGCATCTCGAATCCGCTCGTGGATCAGGGGCCAGACTGCTGAGAAGTCGCTGAGCTCGTCCAGCTCAGCGGTTCCGTCTCCATCACCACACTTGGCCAAGCATACACCATCCCTGCCCTCGACTTCCGAGGTGACACCGTCACCTCACCATGAAATGGCCGACACACAAGTAGCAGAACTCGGGGGTAAGAGGAAAATTGGAGCGTTTGCACTTCCCGGGTACACTTTTACTAAAAACTTTGCAGATACGTCACCGCCAGCTGAGCTTTTCGACACAGGCCTCACGCCTGTCGAGGTGATTCAAAAACATTCCAGCCTTTCGGGCCACAGAGCGCAATCCACATCAACACGCTCTCAGGGAACCTTCCCGGGTCTGGGGG
Source organism: Hirsutella minnesotensis 3608 (assembly GCA_000956045.1). Classification (NCBI taxonomy): domain Eukaryota; kingdom Fungi; phylum Ascomycota; class Sordariomycetes; order Hypocreales; family Ophiocordycipitaceae; genus Hirsutella; species Hirsutella minnesotensis. The sequence continues at coordinate 383,849 of KQ030505.1, forward strand.
ACTGTACTAGCTTCGTCTCTGGAAGCTCAGAGCAAGCAAGCAACGCTCATGTCGACTCGCCGTTACTCGCAGGCGCTCCCCATCTCCCTGCCACACCCGAGTTTGACATGGTACACGCCTCCAGCGCAGACAGAGCAGTCGTGTCGCCTTTCACGCTGGAGGAACCCATAGTGGATCGTCCGACGCCTTCTGCCGTGTCTCCAGCGGAAGAGGAGAAGACGCGTGGCGCTGCCGGTCCATTGGCCAATGAGCCAGCGAGCTCAGCCAAGGATATCTTCAGCGACTGGGACAAGGACATGACGAAACGTACATGACGGCTTCCTTCTGTAACATTATTAACGTATTCTTTTGACTCCGCGAAAGGTATTCGCCCAGGCATGCGTCACCGTCTGCCGTTGTCGCCGCCACGCATAAGACTGAGTGAGAGAAAGGAGTTTTCATGATAACGGTAAATGATCTTTGGGTCCTAGTTATTCAGAATTGACTGGGTTCTGAAATAATGTACTCCGGCGTTGGTATCTATAATGCAGGACCTGGGCAGGGTCAAGGGGCGATGAAGGGAAAAAATACAAGCTCGCGGTTCGCGACGGTCAAACCTCGACCACATCATCCTCGTCATCGTCTTGAATCTCCGTGACACGCTCATCTGCCTCGGGCTCCTCGTCGCGCATGAGGACTTGCACGAGCCTCTCGCAGGCTTCCTTGACCCCGTCATCGTCGACGTGGGCATGGGTCTCACGGATAATGGGATACACCTTTACTCTCCGCATGAGATCGCGGCCTGGTCGTGTCGTTGTGAGGAGCGTCAGCGTCTCGACATGAGTCTGCACATTTTGGCTGTCCGGGTCACGCTTCTTGTCCGGCGGGAGGAGCTGCAGGTCCGGCAGCATGTCCATTGTGTCGTCGGCGTCGTACTCTTCGCTTCCCGTGATGGGGAGCAGGATGTAGGGCAGAATATCAATGGCGGCGTCATCCAGGAAACTAGGGTGAGCGTCGACGTCGAACGCGACATTCTTGATTGTGCTGGCGACGCCCTTGCGCCGAATGTCGGATTTGTGCTCGGTAAAGACCTTGAGCTTGGTCAGGGGGATGATGCCGTCGTAATCCTGGACGCCGACGAAGAACCGTCGGACCTCGACGTGCTTGGCCAGGTCGGCAAAGACGTATGCCAGGTAGTCGAAGTCGGCCTTCTTGTTGTAGGAGCCGTCCTGGCCCTTGACGAAGAGGTCGAGGAGCTGGTTGAGGACGAGCTCGTCGGAGCCGAGTTCTGCGGGCGCGGGCTGCTTTCTTTGCAGCACGCCCTTGAAACCGTCCCACTTGGCGATGTTGGCCAGCAGCATGGCTAATGAGTTGGCGTTGGGCTCTTCTTGTTTCTTGGCACAAGTGTCAGCAAAGAGGAATTTTTTGCCGATGTATGCGTTGCAGGCAGCGCCGACTTACAATGATGTAGCTAAACACGACGTCGAGGAACTTGTCATCGGTGGCCAGCTCCTTGAGGATTTCGGGATCCGCGGAGAGGTTGATGAGTATCGATAAGACATGCTCGGCGATTTTCTGGGGTGGAAAAACGTCAGTTGGCGATGCCCGGGCGTTTAGATCGTCGCGATGCTCAACTTACAGGATGGTCCTTGATGAGAAGCTTGAGGTTCTTGACGGGCTTGAAGTCATCTGCCTTGAAGATGGCCGTCTCTGCGGTCGAGTACGACACGAGATTCTCGGTGGCTAGAAGGCGGACTTGGGGATTGGGATTGGCGATGAAGCCGACGAGCTGTTGCCGTTGTGAGAAAGGGGAAATACCGTATGCGCCGGGGCGGGTGATTCAGGTCATGGATTCCCCGGTGGCAGTTTTCATACCTCTTCCAATTCTGAAGGCATAATTCTCTTTTCTGAGGGTCTGTATCGATGTATCAAGATGATGAAATGGCTGTCAAGTCTGTCCGAGACTACTCAAGTGAGACTATGTCTAGCGAGTGAGCGACGATGAGTGTAAAGGCGATGATGATGGAGGGGCATTTTTTTTGGATGGTGGGGGTTTGAAGTCGCGGTTGGCCGGACCCACCATGATGTCGAGCGGATTAGCAGGACACGTAGACTCGAGGTAGATATCTCATCTATCTGAGAAACAAATCAAGGAGCACACTCCATGGCTGATTTTGAGTACAAGATTTGATGCGTTCAGATGGGCTTGAGCCGCACTGCCCAAGGATTATATAAAGGACAGGTCAAGCAAGCGCTGGTAAGCAGGTGAATGGAGAGCAGCCTCAACTCTAGAGGTTCAGAAGACAATTACTCTCAGAATCAGTTCGTTTTACACTCATGTATCTACTGGTATTCATTTTGAAATGTCATGTTTATAAGCACCTTTTTCTCGCTTTATTGGCGCTTTCCTTGCTCCATGAGTCCATGTACACACTTTAGGCGGTGAGGTGGTTTCCTGTGCCTGCCAAGGCGCTAAACCTTATCGAGACAGAGGGGTGGCAGATCGATAAGGCCGACCTCGAAATTTTTGATTTCTTTCCCCTCCACGGCGGAACCGACGCCGAGCTCCCTTGCGCAGACAAAATTTGGCCCACGCCTTCGCCCGCTCGTCCACGACAAATCGAGAGACGAAGAAAATAGAGAAATGCCAAAGGCCTCGGCAGCAATGGCCGACCGCCAGGTCAGGCGCCACAACCCGCTCGAGGACGACATTCTCGCCACCGGTGTGCTGCGCAGCAAGCCCGGCAAGAAGCGATCAAGGACCGGCCAAGACGCCGAGAGCAGCTTCGTCGATTCCAAGGCCTCCCAGAACATCTTGCGCATCGGCCGCGAGCTCGCTGAGGAGGAAAACGCCGAGCGGAGATCCAACGTGCCGGAGCCTACCGTTGATAGCTTTGGCTACGATTCGCGCTTTGACGACGCCGCCGATGAAGAGGGCAGGGCGTACGACGACGACGAGGGCTGGGGAGATGAGGAGGAGGTTGTCGAGGAAATTGAGGTCGACCCCGAAGACCTCGAGACGTACAAGAAGTTTATGCCCGACGAGGAGGATGACCTGCTCAAGCACGGCTGGGATCGCAAGCCCTCTGGCGAGGAACAGGGTGACAGCGTCAATCTGGCCGACCTCATTCTGCAAAAGATTGCGGCGCACGAGGCAGCCGAGGCTCGCAAAGAGGCCGGTCTGCCCGTCGATGACTACGAATTGCCTCCCAAGGTTGTCGAGGCTTATACCAAGTCAGTCCATGTCCCAACCACCGACGCTTACTTCGTCCAGCAATAGCTAACAAATCCTCAGAATCGGCCAAATCCTTTCCCGCTACAAGTCCGGACCTCTTCCCAAGCCCTTCAAGATCCTTCCCACCGTCCCGCACTGGGAGGATATTCTCGAAATCACCAAGCCTGAGAGCTGGACGCCCAACGCCTGCTACCAAGCGACCAGGATATTCGTCTCGCACAAGCCCGCCGTTGTACAGCGCTTCCTCGAAATGGTCATCCTAGAAAAGGTTCGCGAGGATATCTACGAAAACAAGAAGCTCAACGTGCACCTCTTCAACTCGCTGAAAAAGGCCCTCTACAAGCCGGCCGCCTTTTTCAAGGGTTTCCTTTTCCCTCTTGTCGGCAGCGGCACTTGCACCCTGCGCGAGGCACACATCATTTCGGCCGTTCTGGCCAGGATATCCGTTCCGGTATTGCACTCCGCCGCTGCGCTCAAGGGCCTTTGCGACATTGCCGCCCAAGAGGCTTCGCAGGGCAGCGAAGGCGGCGGCGCGACAAACATTTTCATCAAGACGCTACTGGAAAAGAAGTACGCCCTGCCGTACCAGGTCATTGATGCGCTCGTCTTTCACTTCCTGCGCTTCCGCAGCGTCGATCCGGCCAGTGTCCAACAAGGCGATGCCATGATGGGGCTGTCGGCCGAAGGCGACGCCAGGGCCAAATTGCCCGTCATCTGGCATCAGAGCCTCCTGGCCTTCGCACAGAGATACAAGGGCGACATTACCGAAGATCAGCGCGAGTCGTTGCTGGACTTGTTGTTGAGCCACGGGCACTCCGCCATTGGACCCGAAGTGCGGCGCGAGCTGCTGGCCGGCAGAGGTCGCGGCGTCCCTCTCGAACCACAAGAAGAGGCTCTTGACGGAGACGATACCATGGCCATCGACTCATGACAGCGACAATCGAGGTAGAATCAGAGTACGATTTTAACGTTTAAGGGATTCCATGTACGGCGTTTGGCGCGACAAAATGTCATGTGGGAGACGTACGACGACAGTGTTCTTCGACATGCAATATCACGATGGAGGAAAGGTTGAAATGTAGACGCAATTGACGAAACGTCGCTTGGGGACATCTACCTTGCAAAGGCCGCGAAGCCTGGGGTCATTGATACCGAGAATTCTATCCCGTTTCTCCACAAATGAGTCTCATCATTCGGCATGTTCTCACTGCTCGCCCTCAGGTGCTCATGGCCGCACAAAATGTCCTTGTCAAGTGAATCAAAGGCATGTGCCTGCCTGTCTTGCTGTCGAGAAGCATCTGAGGGCAAGCGTGATGGCCACATGCAGCAATGCCAGGGGAAGCATGACGCAGTCAACTGTTCCCAAGGCCGAATGCTACCGCTTCCATGTCAATACCAAAGTCGCAGCGTCGCCGCCGGCCGCCTGGCCGCGTTTCTGTAATACTTGTCTTGGACCCTTACCTACTTAAGCCTATACGTAACCTCCTCCCTACTAGAGAATCATTGAGCTTCGCCATTTTGACCATTCAGGGCGCAGCCATTCGACTCATTCGGGCCTCACCCTGAACTCTCAACATAAGTTCCAACATCATTTACAAAGGTGGCCCCTTTCCTCATATCTGGAGTCGAGGCTTGGCCGCCGTGGGCGGGCCCGCGCCCCGTCACAGGCGCCATATCCGATTCGCTTGTCCGCCGAGCCATGCTGCCCAGCGCCGGGAGCCCAGGCGAGATCGGGTGAGCGGTCGTCGATCATGACCTATGTCTCCTGTCAACCGTTGCTGACGGCCTTTGCGCGCAGCTACTTCAACCTACGCCTTGAGCCTCTCTCGACGCCGTCACGCATTCATCTCGCCTTTCCAGCGACCACGCCCTTTTCCAAGGATGGCGGGCAAGAGGACCTTTCCAGCGGTGACGTTGATGGCGAAGCAGACTCCGTGACTTCGGCTTCCGGATGGCGTAGCCTGATGCCCGATGATGGCGCCAGGGCGACCCTTTCCGCGATGCCACGGCCGCGCTGGCACGGCGTCGATCCACCGCGCCCACCTCGAGACGGGCTCGAGTAGGTCTGGTTCCCCGAGGGCTACTGGGCGGAGCGCCGGCCTGCGGGCCAGCCTCGCCATAAGAGCAACGCCAGCTCGCGCTTCTGGAAGTGGCGTTCACGGTCCAACAAGTCTATGAGCGACACAGACGGCGGCGACTGTGTGATGCTATCGCAAGTGCCGTCTGAGAGTACCTTTGGCCCCCCAGACGTGTCGCTCGAGGCTGCCACCGCCCCAGCGCCACCTCCTCTGAGTCCTTTCGTTTCTGAGTCTGCACACGTGCTTTCTCTCCAAAACCCTACGTGCGTGGTACTTCCTCATGAATCGGTAGAGAGTCTCGGCGTGGCTCCTTCGTCCTCTGGTGAGGTTCAGGAGGAGTATCCGCTGCACGTCATGTCAGGCCGGAAAACAATAACAGATCCATCTTCAATCGCCCTTTCCGGCTCCTATCCATCCTCCGCCGCTTCCGCCGCCGCGTCTTCGGTCTCAACTTGGATTCTGTCTCCTCGGCGGTGGTTTACCAGAGTCAAGAGAGGGTTTGAGTCTCGGCTTCGATCGTGGAGTGACAAAGAGGTCAGTAAACTGTGCGCAAGAATTGTAAGAGTGCGAGGAACTCACGCAAGCCTTAGGGGAAACCTTCTATAGTTATCACGCAAGACGATAAAGACGACGAAACGGCGAGGCCTTTGCCTATGGATGATAGGATGGACGGCTGGCCTTGGCCATCGGAACCAGAGTGCGGCCATCACCAAGCAAAGAGGTTGCAGGCGGCGCAAAAAGACGAGCATGCCAAGTTACGGGTCACTCGAAAGCTGTTAAGCAAGGCCCCTTGGCGGCGCAAAGGCTCTGCAGGCACATTCAGCTCCGTCGGTAGCTCGATTCGGGAAGTGCTCCGGGGCCAGACACCACCGGCCACTCCCAGATCTGAGTATATCGAGGACAGTAAGTGTAGCATCAAGAGCATACCCAGATTCATCATCTGCCAGGTATGAGATGAGTTGCTTACACGATGGGACTAGATGGTTGCAGACTGGCAAGAAGTCAGTTTCTTGGTGGAGTAAGGACCCGTCGTTGCGCTTTCCTGCGCCTTGAGGGTTAAAAGTTTCGTTCTGACGAGTCTTACAGGAGGCAGTAAGGGTGAGCACTCCTCCTCTGGATGAATATACGGCAGACGGCAATCCGCGGGGCTTCTTCACCTGCACCGTGGCTCCATACGATACCGAGTCGCCCGCCTCGGGCCAACAAGCTGCATTGAGGGCTTCACCGCGCCCCAATGGTCAGGTATCGCGTCTCAGTGCTTCCCATGGATGCCGCGGTAGCAGTCTTTCGGCTCCCAAGCGTGAATGGTGGGAAACTCCTCCGCCGCATACCCTCCGCCGCGAGCCATCCCGCGATCCCGCCCCGGACCTCGAGTTTCAATTCGACATTCCCGAGCACCTCCCGACGAGCCCTCTCTGCCCAGCCAACAGTCGACACAAAAGCGGCGGTACAGGCGTTTGCGTGTACCATGGTCGCGGTAAACCCAGGTCCATGTCGGTATTCAGAGATGCTGCGGATCGCAATCCCATGGGAAGGCGGGACTCGCACGCAGGCATGGTCTCATAGGGGGCATCGGGAGGTTCCCGGTTTGCTTGAACGGGTGGAAAGGCTTGGGGCCAGACCTAGGAAACAGACCTCGGAAATTGCGACAGGATACGTCAAAAGGATCATGTTTTGATTGCAGAGCGTATCCTTGGCTAGCGAACATGGTCGTATCCTTTCGTATATCCGGCTCAAGTGTTGTCCTGGCTTCCTCAGGCGCTGCCCTACTTGCCTCAAGACTCATCGCAACGCGTTGAGCAGCTGCTCAAGACGTCGAAGTCGTTCGACAAGACGACACTTCATGTTTTGAAAGCTTCGAACCCCGGATGGTCTACTTGAGAGCAGGCTGCGCTGTACCTTGCACCTCTACTCTCACCATTTATTACCAAAGGCTAGTGACTTCAATTCCCATCATACGTCAGTTTCACCCTGACAATAATAATTGCTTCACCGAGTGGCAAATCAAGTCTTGCGTCACCCACGTTGCAAGGCCGATAAGATCCTTGTTCCACGCGCCGCCTGTCCCAGCTCGTGCGGGAACTGCTCACGCGTCTATACGGCTCACTTACGGAACCGTATTCCAGGAGCTTTACATCGAGTTTGGGATACGAGATCCCGTATGCAGGGACTCAGGTGAAAGATGGCTATCAGTCCACATGAGTAGGACTGCGCGGGTATATGAAAAGCGAAACGAGGGTATAGTGATTAGGAGTATCAATCACCCAACTTTGTGTTGAATGTGTCTCAAGTTTGGTGATGGTTGAGACTGAAGCAGACTGAAGCGGCCTCATAGACGTCACGTGAGCATGCGCCAGACCGGCTCACACTGACCCCTCGCTAGTCCCATTTCATCAATTAAGCAGGTCCCGCCGCGCGCGGCAAACGCGTCTTCCACGCGTCTGCACGGCCGGACGTCACTTGAAACCACTTTCGACGGCTTCTCCTTTTCCTGCCCCAAGCATCGACTCCGACCGACCACATCTGTCTCCACATTGCATGCCTGCTGGACCCCATGCGGCTTTCCCTATCGGAATGACACTCGACCATGCGGTCCTTTGCCAGTGCTACTGACGTCGAATTGTGTTCCGAACCGCACCTGCAACTGGCCGACCACCTTGTCATTGAGATTGCTTCTCCTGCTCGACGGTTACTTCATGGCCATGGATCATGATGTTGCATCTCCGAGCAGCCAGAAAAGACAGCTCTCCGAGACAGACACTCAGCCGGACTCGACTTCGCCATCGGCTGACGCAAAGCGGCGCAAGCTGGATGATGCGTCTGCCCAGCATTCGAACTCGACCGGAGCCCTGAGCGCCATTGCTTCGGCCATATCCGGCGTCTTGGGCTACGGTCGCCCACAGCCTGCGTCTGCAACAAACGGACCCGATTCCGCTCAGACCCGTCCGCCAGGCAGCGCAAATGGTTCACAGCCGCCTTCGCAGGCGCCGACGGCCTCATCCTCGCGACCGGCGATAAAATTGGCGGCGTTGAGAGGCACCAAGTGGGACACGGGCGACATCGGAAATGCAAGGCTAGCACGAAGAGCAGCCCCGGGCGAGCGCCCTCCAGCCAAAACCTCGTCTGCGCCAGCCAAACCGCGAGGACGAGCTGCGCGCGGCGGCAAGGCTCGCACTCAGAACACACGGACCGACGAGCACGCGACCAACCAGCCATCCTCTGCCGATGAGCTCGTATCAGCCGTTTCCGTGGCCGGCACGCCGACAAAGAGTCGCCCAGTAGCCAAGAAGATACTCGCAGGAACACCCAAGGGGATCTTGACTCCAACCAAGAAGAGAGGCCGTCCGCCGAAGAGCGTCACCTTTAATAGAGGGCTCAACGCCGAGGTCTACTTTGAGGATCTGCCCAAGGTCCCGAGCGCAAAGAAGGCTCGAGGCTCCAAAAAGCAGCAGGTGGAGGAAGACGACGAGATTCGCTGCGCCATCTGCTCGAAAGCTGACTCGAATCCCCCAAACGAGATCATCCTGTGCGACAACTGCGACTTTGCCGCTCACCAGGAGTGTTACGAGGTTCCAGTGATACCTGAAGGAGATTGGCTGTGCAAGTCGTGCGCCCAGGAGGATGTGCTTCAGACGCCTGGCAAATCTTTAGACAGCGAAGGCATCAAAACCACCCCAGCAGTAGATATTCCCGAGATACCCAACCTCGATCAGCATTTGAGGTCATTCCAACGTGTTTTGTTAGACAGGTGCAGCGGGCGACGCCGCATACGCATATTCGGCCAGGAGGAGTCTTACGACAAAGCCCGGCAGCTCGTTGAGCAGACCGTTGTTGCCGGAGAAGGCAACTCGATGCTGCTTGTCGGGCCTAGGGGGTGCGGCAAGACAACGGTAAGACGATTGTGAGGGCACGGAAGCAAGGTTTCTGACGCGCCACAGATGGTTGAAAATATCATAAACGACTTGTCACAGGAGCATCGACATCTGTTCCATGTCGTTCGATTAAATGGCTTCATTCATACGGACGACAAGCTCGCGCTCAAAGAGATATGGCGCCAGCTTGGTAAGGAGATGGAGGTCGAGGACGACTTGGTCAACAGGGTAAGCAAGTATAGATGGATATGTGACGGTTGTACGTCTAACAAATCTCCCAGACAAACTACGCGGATACCATGGCTTCTCTCTTGGCGTTACTCTCCCATCCATCCGAGATTACAGGACAAGATGAAGGAGTGACGTCGCAGTCCGTCATATTCGTCATTGATGAATTCGACATGTTTGCATCACATCCTCGGCAGACACTCTTGTACAACCTCTTCGATATTGCCCAATCTCGCAAAGCCCCAATCGCTGTTCTTGGCTGTACGGCGCGACTCGACGTGGTGGAAATGCTTGAAAAGAGGGTCAAGAGTCGATTCAGCCATCGATACGTCTACCTGTCGCTGCCCAGGTCACTCCCTGCCTACTGGCAAGTGTGTCGGCAGGGTCTGATGATTGACAAGACGGATGTGGAAAGGGAAGGAATCGACGTGAGTCTGGAGGGATACGATGAATTTCACAAGTACTGGACTCATAAGATTGAGGTAAGCCTGCGAGGTCGAGTTCGCTCATGTCTTTTCACTTGGTCCGAGTACGCTCCATACGCAGGGAGAAAGAAGGCTGACACTCGGCACCCAGGATCTGTACAAGCAGCGGCCGTTCCAAAATCTGCTGCAATACCACTTTTACACCACCAAATCGGCTTCGGCCTTTTTTACAGAATGGATCTTGCCGCTGTCTTCACTGTCTGCGACGGACCTGACACTGAATTGCCCGTCGGCAGGCGCCGAGCTGACATCGCTGGCGCCACCCGACTCGCGACTGCAGCTCTTGTCGACCCTCTCTGAGCTGGACCTAGGACTGCTGATTGCGGCAGCGCGGCTGGACATTGTGGCGCACACGGACACGGTCAACTTTGCCATGGCCTACGACGAGTACAGCGGGTTGGTCGGTCGGCAGCGCGTGCAGTCGGCGACGTCGGGGATGCTGGCCGCCGGAGCCGGAGCGCGGGTCTGGAGTCGCGGGGTGGCGAGCATCAGCTGGGAGCGGCTCATATCGCTCGGGCTGCTGGTCCCGGCAGGCATTGGAGGTGGGCGGACGCTGGGCTACGGGGGCGTGGCGGGCAAGATGTGGAAGGTGGACGTGGCGTTGGAAGAGATACCGGCGTCAGTGAAGCTGGGCGCTGTGCAGGCTAGGTGGTGTCGCGAGATTTGAGGCGATGGAGTAGTCTAGGGTCTGGGGGACGCCTGTCGAAGCTGTTGAAATCAGTGTCTGTTGGACTATCTTGGTAGTCTGGATATCAAATATCAAGAGTCCTGACAGTCTTGCCTCTGAGGTCGATGTGTCGCGGCGGGCCTATTGCATATGAAACTGCGAATCCTCTTCTGCGGCCTTCGGGACTTGCCACATCAACACGGCGGGGTTTGACTGGTATGGGGTCATGGCACGTCGCGGCTTAGAGTTACGAAGCGCAGACTCGGCCGGGTCATCGGCGGAGGGCGGAGCACGGGGCGGAGCGGGTAGCTCTGGGCTAAAAATAACCCAACTCCCCGGCGCAGATGATGCTACCCTGGACGCGTACCAATTTGATGTAACTTGCTGGAGACATTGTCACGGCCGGCCGAGTTGCTTGTCTTGTATAACGTAAAAGTATGAATCACGGCAAATGAATTCAGGAAGATATGCCCCGTAAACCCAACGGTGCCCTGTTGCCAATTATTGTTGTACTGTCGGCGGGAAATCAGGCGGGAGAAGGCGGCTACCGTAAGCACGAGGTACCTCCAGCTCGTCACCAGCCGAGTAGCGCCATCAGAACCCGTTCGGGCACGGCGTCACTTGATGCCGCTCGCAACGACGTGCTGCCCTATTGAGCTTCCCCAAGGCATCGCTGAGAGCCCAACAGCTCCTACCCAAGATCGTCGGGGCGCAATCACGCGGCGACGACGGTGGATGAGCTCATTCGAGCATCGCCTCTCGTGCTCGAATCCCGGAGTGGGCCCGTCTTACTTCGCCCCCTTTTTGACAAGGAGCGCATCTACTCATCCGACCCGACGACGACTGGACTCGAGCGACCCTTGAAAAGGGCGGCAGCCGCACGAGAACGAGGCCGAATTCCAAAGGAGCAGCATCGAGACAGACGCACGGGCGACACAGGAGCAGCGAGACATGAAGACCCGCAACATCTTCACCACCATCACGCCGCTGCCGGCGGGCATGTCGCGCGAGCTGGTCGTCGACATGCTGCACAACCACGTCGAGATGATTGACCTGAACCCGCTGGTGACGGAGCGGCACCGCATCGACGCGCCGGCGCACGCGGCGCCCGAGGAGAGGGGCTGCGCGTGGTACAGCATCACGGACCGCGTCGCCCACTGGCCGGCCAACGTCTCGTACACGTGCGCCTTTCACGACCTCGAGCGCGGCCTGCAGACGCACTGCCACGCGCCGCTCGGCGTCGAGATCCGCGAGACGTGGTCCGTCGGCGGTGCGCTGCCGGGCGAGCCGCGCGAACCCGTCGAGCTCGGCGTCGACGCCCCGGCCTCGGGCCTGTACCTGCGCGAGGACGTCGACCTGCGCTGCAACTTTGTCATGGCCGGCTTCGTCAAGAAGACGCTCAAGAAGGCGCACGCCGAGCTCGTCCAGCACCTCGCCGCCAAGGCGCGCCAGCAGCAGCAGATGAAAGTCCAAAGTGGTGATGCTGTCTCGCCGCACGCCGGTGTCTACCATGCGTACAATCCGACAGAGCAGCCTGCAAGGGCGGAGCTCGAGTGAGTCAAGCCCGGACGAGACAAGGCACCACTGTTGAACAAGAAGTCCCTGCGCGCCATGCGTCGAAATTTGAGACAGGCTAGCATCACGCCACAAACCAGGTCACTCCGCCAGATGTATGAATTGGTCAATAAAGGATGCTCCTATTATCCCGATAATAATATACGAGAAGCTCTCAGTCTCTCCTCTCGGAAAAGGTTATCTCTACAATGCCGCAGAAGAGAACCAACCATCTCCCTTCACATATCCGGCCCGAGTCAAGCATTCCGGACCCTTTCCCCTCCGAAGCGGGCCGACTATCGGGGAGGCGTGCTCCGAAACGCTGCGGCCCATTCCAACTTGCCATTATCACCAAAACAATACTCCAGAGCGCAAGACGCGCTTACAGGGCCAGGTAGCCGACGAGACCGGCGGCAGCCATGGCGAAGCTGTAGGCGATCTCGCGGACACCAGCGCTGCCAACCTCGACAGCGGGGACCGGGGGCTGAGCCTCGGCACCACCGGCACCACCGGCGGGAGCAGCGGGAGCACCGGCGCCAGGAGCAGCAGGAGCACCGGCGCCAGGAGCAGCAGGGGCACCGGCACCAGGAGCAAGGGGAACGTCAGCGCCGGGCAGCAGAGGCGGGCCGGGGTAGACGACACCACCACCGCCCGGGATAACAGGAGTGGGCGCGACAACACCGCAGGTGTGGCAAGGCTGTTTCACGGGAGCATCCTGTCAGCCAACCGAAGCAGACGACCGAGGAGAGCGAGAGAGCACGAGACTTACCTCGACAATGGTGCAAGGGCAGTCCTTGATGGTCAAGGTGGTGGCCTTGGTGACGGTGTACTTCTTGTGGTTGAAGACAAAGACTGTCGGGCGCGGGCAGTAGGTAACGTATTCGTTGACGACCTTCGTGGTGACGACGACGTCGACGCCGACGCCGATGTTGGTGATGTTGTGCACGTGAGGTGGCTGGGTGACCTGGGGGTAGTGGGCAGCGGCAACGCCAGCGAGGGCGGCAGCGACGATGATGTTCTGGCCGTACATTTTGATGGAAGTGGTTGGTGTTTTGAAGATGTTGGGTATAAGCGACGGAGTAGTCGGATGCTGAAGTGCGAGAGTGGTAGTTGGATTCAACGAATGTCGGAGACTTTTTAAGCGAGTGAAGTCGAGAGTGAGAAGACTGAGAGCCAGAGAAGATGCGGATGCTGATGATGGGAAGGAAAAGTCTGCATCTCGAGGGAGCAGACGCCGCCTTATATGCGTCGAGGCTCGTCCGCCTCTCTCTCAGCTATCTTGGTCTTCATCGGCAACGGATTGCAAAAAAACACCAACACCATGGACTCATGGCACCAACGTATGTACGTACATGACAACAAGCCTCCGTTTCGGGAATGGCGGGCGGCATCGATTAGCCTTGTCTCTGCCCAGATCTCTGCCCAAAGATGTCGACTTGTCGAGAGAGAGCTCGCCCACGAATCCTCCGACTGCCGTCCGGCCGCAGCCATCCGGTCCGCCGACCACATACCGGCCGACGAAGACAGGCTGCCCCAGCTAGCCCTGTCTCTCCATCCCTCCCGTGCGTAAACAAACACGCGGGTCCCAATCACGGGCGCCGACATCCTCTCTCTCTTTCTTCCTCCCCGGTGTTCCCTCGTACCTACGCCGTCCAACTCCCCCAACGAGCGGCGACCTCTCGAATTCCCCAGACTTCCCGAACCGGACTGGCTCGCGGATTCCAAAAATGTCCGCAAAGGCCTGAAGCGCAAGAGGAGAGCGTCGAGAAGAGACGTCGTAGCTGTTCGCTGACGCAGAACCAACGTTGGGCCGCACAGAAACCAAGCGCCAGGAACAGACGCTTCTTCCGGCTTGATGCTTCGGAACGGCATGGGTTCGGCCGGGTAACCCGCCAGGATGAGTATTCGAATTAGTCGATCCTCGCCCGATAGCCCGCCCAACGTCAAGAGCAAGGCATTCGAGGCAAGTCGAAACCGTCGTCTGCCGTGGACAATGCGCCGAGCCTCCACCTGTGCTCCGGCGCTCGCTTCACATTCGTCTCGCCAGACCGCCTCCGGCCGCCAGCTCCCCCTCTGTCCAACATCGAGATAATCAGAAACCAGTGGAGACCATTGTCCTCTGACCTCTCCCCCCTCGTCCCGTCATCAGGAAAAACACACAGAGACAAGGAACCCGCGGCCTGCGTGCCTCACGCCCGACCCAACGCCAAAACAATGGCCGCCGTCGAGCCAGATGCGAAACCGTAACCCGCATTCCAGCCGTCTCACCAAGACACCCAAGGCTAGGCTCCACCCTACTCTGCTCTCTCCTTTTCTCTCTTGTGCTGTCTCTTGGAGTCTTACCTCCGTTTCGGTATCCTTGGGCCGATCCCGTCATCGTCCTGAATCTCCGAATGGGGGCCTGGGTGCGAGGGGAGCTGGCAGCCAACGGCCGTGTGCTGACGCCACGTTGTTTTGATGACCATCTTGACCGATTACCGTGTCTCTGATTTTCCGTTTCTGCTCCTTGAGCCGTTCCCGTCCCCATTTCCCCTTGTTCGGCGCAGGAATCCATGTCGAAGTCTGCCTCTGTCGGGTTATTTGTGGACGTTGGGCCAATACAAAACAACAAACAGCCATCGTACTCGCCGTCTTCATCAACATTTACACCTTTGACCTTTGGCCAGGCAACCCGCCTCATTTCACGATGCTCAAATTCGCAACAAAACAACCGGGCTTTGGTGTCATCACTCGGGTAACCTCAAATGCATCGTCTTGGCTCTCTACGCCTTCTCTTTGGCGACTCTACCGAGCCATGATACACTCGCGCCCTGAACTCTTACACGACCTCTCTCCCGTCCTCGGCTCATTATAGTCTCTTGACCATTTTCATTTGGACCTCTGCCTGCAAAAGGCCGCAAAATGTCCAATACTACATCCTCCACCAATACAAGTCGTTGCCTCCTGCGTGGGATTTCCATCGTCATTCGGTGACGTCGCCACTCTATAGCCATTTGCCGAAACGCCTCATCCCCCTTTCCAAGCACAAGCAGAAGCAGAGCCAAAGTGATTGGCGTGCAAAAGACACGCCTAAACAAGAGCGAACCAAGGGAATCCGAAAGTGAGATTGCCACCAAAGGCAATCCAACGCTCAACCAGGATGCCCTGTTGCGAATCCGGCCTTGCGGGCAGAAGAGAATTGAAGGACTGTGCGGAGAAAAACCTCCAAAGATGACGCGGAAACACCGTATGATGCAAAGGTATAGTAGAGTTGAATCTAAACGTCTCGTAGACCGTGGAAGGCGAAGTATTGCCCGTGTCGTTAGGTGATGTCATTGCGACTGCATGCTCGGTGCATAATGCGACGGGTCCAGCCGCATACTCTGAGCGAGACCTGCTGCGGGTAGCTGACGCAAATCGCCAGGCCCAGGAGTTCCGTGCAGCTAATTGCCCTTGGAGCGACTCTGACTTCGCTCCGGAATCCGTCCGTTGATGTCGAGGTCGTGGTTTCGTAGTTGATGTTCATACTTTGCGTTGCGCAGAAACTTTGGAACCGAATCCTGTATACATTGTGAGTGGGTGTCCCGTTTTCTTTAGATTTCTTGATACTTACGCTCGCCATCAGCTTGAAGACGGCATTTTGGGCGTCTTCGAAAAGAGCCGTAACCTCTTGTAGGGTATCAATCATGGAGTTATCCTGGCCTACCGCCTTGGTCATGCGCGTTGCCAGGTTGTTGCGCAGTTGATGGTCGATATTGAGCTCGCACGGAGAGCCAGGAGCCAGAAACGCATTGTAGATGCCGTACGCCTGCGCCATGATTTCCTTGATGGAGTCCATTGATGTGGACGAAGGAGACTTCTGCGCCAGTCGGATTGCAATCTTGCAGGCGCGCACGAATTCCGCTACGTCCTGATAAAAAGACAGATTCTCCTCGCAATGCGTCTCTCTCAAGTTCTCACGGAATAAGAGGCGTAGAGCCGGATCGGTGAGGATCTTCTCCAACCGCTGCGTGTTGGAGTCGCGGGAGATGCCATTGCGATGGAACGAGGCCGTCCCAGCCTCACTCTCCGACGCCCGGCCTCTTGACCCAGTGCCGTTGATGAGATCCTTGCCCCGTAGGCTCAACTGGTAGATCGCATACTTGGTCGGCTGGAAGAGGTTGAATCCCGTGTTTTGGGCCATGAAGGCGCGGTCCGGTACGACACACTCGACAAGACCGTACTCGACGAAGAGCGTTGCAATCTCCACCGTCTCCCGACGATCGACGATAGTGGAGCAGTCCATCAGCCAGTCTGTCGCGGCCCTGCCGGTAAACGTGTCTCGGTGTATTCTGCCATTGATCTTGCGCTCCGCGGCCATCTTGACGCCAGTCAATCCGTCTCTGTAGTCATGTAGCGACTCCGAATCGGCAGCCGTTGCCGTTGGCTTGATGTTGCGGCTTTCCGTCCCGACGAAGCGTCGAAAGATTACCTCGACAGTACCCTGGTCGTTGAGCAGCTTGTCTGAAGCCTGGTCCCGCTCCAAGATGACAAGCTGGGCTGAATTCATGCTAACAAGCTCGGCGACCTGCTTCTGTTGGATGCCATTCCGTGCGCAGAACCTATCCAGCACGGTGACTCCCTTGGGGGTGAGTTGCCACACAGATCCTTTCATGTTATACACCTGCTGGTACTTGCCATCCGCCGACTCAATGAAGCGAGCTTCGACAAAACGCTGGCAGATTGACCTGGCCATGTCCTTGGCCATGGAAAAGGTCGTCGTCGTCGTCGTCGTCACTATCCGCGACGGATCCTTTGGGTCCGGCATGCGGTTGGACTGAGAGAACTTGAGAGACCCGAGGTTGTTGATGGCATCTTCGGAGAGAAATGTGTATTCAACCTTTGATAACCGGACTCTGTGGGCTGAAAGCGGCAAAAGACTGACGATTAAGGTTGCAAAGAGATCCTTGAAGTCCTGTTTGAAATCCCATCAGCTTCTGCGCAACTCGTCGTCTGGTCCGCGGATAGTCTCTGTGCGTTGCACTTGCAGCTTGTGCACGTCGTTGGGACCAAATGGCATGAGCGCCACCCGAAACGGACAGACACTGCTAAATTGCAACCGTTGACCGCCATGGCTAAAGGTAATCAAGTGAGGCCTACCCTTGTGAATGGCCGATCGTCATCAGTCATGCGCAGTAACCGCGACGAGGTTTGGTGCATCTTGCTGTCGGCGATGGGCCGCTTGGGTCGAGGGGGCAGAGGGGGTTTCTCGTCAGCAGAGGGCCGAGTGGGCGACTCTCCAGGCTTTGTAGCTTCGGCGGGCTGCCGTTGGTCTGCCCTCAAGCCAGCCTCAGCCGAAGGGCTGGAGGCGACCTTGAATATGGTCGTCTTTTCGGGACTCGACGGTTCCGAGGCCGGTGGAGTCGCCGGAGCCAGAGACAAGCGGGCGAGGGCTGCGGTGGACTGGCGGGGCCGGATGACGGGATCGGAGAGGCTGGCGATGGCGCTCTGGGTTCTGTCCAAGGCAGCAGCAGCCCGATTCAAAAGACTGTTTGAAGAGCGCTGCGACTTTGTAGAGGATGAGCCCGTCGACGGGGTGTTGGAGTGACGGCTGGTGGAAGCGCTGTTTTGGGCGCCAGCCGTCGGATCGGTCGAGCGGTCTGAAAATGAGGAACGAGGCGTCGGCAGGCTATGCTTACGGCTGCTCGGCAGCGGCTCCGTCGTCTTGACTTGCGGAGGCGGATTCTCGGCGACTGTCGTGAGGGAATGCGAGCGGGCGGCCATCTGACGAGACGGAAAGGGAAGGGAAGAGGCCAGAAGCTTTGTGGTGAGAGGAGACGGCAAGGTTGAAATAAAGGCGAGTGAACGAACGCGGGCAAACGTGGGACGACCATGAGACCGCGAAGAGGGGAGGGCCTGGTCAGTACAAGTACAACCAGCCCATGACCTGGCAAGCAGCGGGCAAGGGGCGGGGGGGAGGAGCAGAGGCGCTCGGGCGTGCTCCAGGAGGTCCCAGAGGGTGGGCAGCGAGACGAAGACAGGGAGCGACAGGGACCAGGCCAGGTGGGCTAGGCGGAAATACGGCGCTGTAGAACTAAGGCACCCAGGTGTGGTACGTTTAACTATCATCCAGGGTGATGGATGGCGTGGTGGGGGAAGGGGGGGGGCATATGTACATACCTACAGTTGAAGGAAAGGGAAGGGGTGTGTAATGACGAGCGCTCGGGGAGGGGCCAAGGAGGAAGGGCAGGGCGGGTCTCTCGGGTGAGCTACCTTGTACTGTGCACTACCTTGAAAGTACTGGGATGCAAGCCGGGCAGTTTGCAATGCCTGTGCCGGATAAAGCAGCAAGCGGAGTGAATATGTACGGTACAAGTCACTTTATGCAAGGTCACACACGTATACGATACTTACAGCACAGTACAGCACAGTAGCCAAAACAGTGTCCCGACCCGTGGCAAAGGATGAAATGAAGGACGCAGAGGCGGGCGTATCGGAACGTGGTGGCAGATCTCGCCATGCGGCTACCGAGTGACTTCCATGGTTACAGAGTCGCACGAGAGGCCCGCCGTGTGTTGCGTCCAACATCTTGTGAACCACGTTTGCCATGAGGATTGCAGCGGCACAACGTGCTCCAAGCATGCAGGTGGTAGCCTCGAAGCCTAGCAACTGCTTCTGCGTATGTATGCACGGAGTACCTGCCCATCCAACACTCGGTAGCACCTGGATCTGCTTGACGGTCCATCGATGAGCGGGCGAATGGGAATCTCAGGAAAAAGACTCAAGAACGCAGTCGCGAGTGCCGTTTCGGGGAGGTGGGGTGGTGACGAGTGTGAGGCGTACAGTCCCGACGACCATCAGACGTCCTGTCTTGCACTGTGCAGCACAGTGAATGCCCAATCCTCTGCGCCCGCAGCGGAGAGGAGCCAAGAAGGACACTTGCATCGAGGCATCTCGTTTGAATGCGTTTGTGCATGAGCAGACACGTGCTGCAACGCACCCAAATGCATGTCCAGCACAAAAATCCCGTCCCGCTGTAAATCCTCCATGCGGGTGCGATCCTGGCGACATGTACGGATGCGATTGACGGCGCCGCTTTCACGTGGCTCCTCGACACCAAGGGCCCAACAGCAGGATCCAGCGCGGTGGGGAAGTCCGGGAATGGCCACAGAGGTGACTGACGGCCTGCCGTGCCAATGCTTTCTAGCGACTCGCGAGCTGATGCCTACAGTCCTGCACAGTACGCCCGCAATCTCTTGTCCGACAAGGACGCATTCACATGCCGTGCCTCTCTAATCAGCCGCCGACTCGCTTGGTCCGTCATTACCGTCTGCGCACAAACCGTTCGAGGGCCCAAGGCATCCGATGTTGGTCAGCCGTCAGCGGCTAACCTGGGCGTCGCGTGGGGTCGACAGCGCTGACCCGCCGCCTGCTATAATTACGCACTCGGGACGAACAAGAGGCGGAACCGCACGGTTTGCGCCTCGAGATGACGGCCGATGTGCCCTGCTTGATAGCAAACGTCGGGGCGGGGGATGCGAGCCCGTGCAGCGGGCATCAAGGTGAACCTAGCCACCGACTTTGGACTAACCTTGGTCCCAGGCTCCATCATTCCTCGCCCTCAAGAGTCAAGGTTCTGACGCAAAACTCTCTTTAATCTCGTTTGGCCCGTCTACTGTACATGACGCCTCATAAAGTGCCCTGGCAGATGGCGGCCACATTGCCATCGTGGAGTCGGAGCACGACGTCAGCACCAGAGTGAAAGGGGGCCAGAATGCAGTGCCAACACTTTGCAGCTCACAGCCTCTGGACATTTAACGCTCGAGGCAAGTGAGCAAGGCTACCTTTTCGTCGTGGACCCTTGGGCTCTGAGGCCTCATCCCGGTCCGGCTTGGGACTGATCTACAATCTCCCCCCAATTTGAGCCTAGAAAGGAAACCCCATTCTCCCCTAGGGCGCACGACACGCGAGAAGCGGGCATACTCGATACTTTAGGTCGGGACCGGCCTGGTGGCAGCTCCGGGACGTCCAGACAGTTCAGGTTCGACACCCAATGTGCATGTACGAGGCACGTACGTATGCGCATACTGTAAGCTCGAGCGACGCCCTGATATATTTGATGATCTGCCGCGTCAAGATGCTCGTGTCCCCTACTCTTGGTTTGCTCGCAAACTCCGACAGCGCACCCGCCGGGGATGCAGAGTAACGGCAGCAGGCGTCACGGAGCTTGGCCGAAGCTGACAGGGCTGGTCTGGCGTGCAACCCTCTTGGATGCGCCTCTGGGTTGGCGGCCATTCGCCCACGGTTGCGGAAGGGCGAAACGCCTTTGAACAAGGACGGGCCAATGGTCCGCGTTTCCAGTCATGCAAGGATTCCTCGTTGAAGAGGCTTGGGAATCCGCCACCTGAGTCCCAGGACGTGCCAAAGGCCAGGGTTCGGCAGATGTTGAAAAGGGTGGCTCTCTCGACAGCTCGCCACGTGCGGACCAAATGATCGTGAACGGATGAAATGGGACGTGCTGAACCAAGATTCTCTACTTCGTACAGACCGAGTATTCTCGCAGGCTCAAGAGATGCGACCAGTCCGCTCTCGTCATGGATCCAAAGCCCCAGAGATCAAAGCGCCTGATCTGCCTTTTTTTCTTCCTTGGTACCGGAGGAGGCTGCTATCGAGACTGATGGTAAAGTACAGTGCAGTACAGTGTGGACAGGAGCGGCACAACTGGCAGAGGAGAGGCGAGCATGGTCACCGGCTCTATCATGGCCGTACGTACGAGTTTGGGCTTTTCCGTGGAGACGGGCCATTGCTTGCCGGTTAGCTGCGAGAGCACGAATACCGTACATGCATGCTTGCAAAGATACGACGTTGTCGCGTGGACGAGGACGACCAGGAGCGCCACTCCTTTTGCTGCCGAGATGATGGTCAATCTCCGTCACTTGGGATCGGGCCCGGACTCAGGGGCCAACGGATGGATGGACGATGGATGATGGATGGCTGATAGGTAGGCACGGAGGGCACTGGGCAGAGAGCTTCTGCCGTGAGAGGTGGGTGTGCGTGTTTGAGAGTGCGTCGACCACGGCTCGGGTGCGGTCCGCAGGTACTCTGTACCGTGCGCTCCGCACCACGCGGCGGGGGACTCGACTGTCCCGTGTACCTTGGGTACGCAAAAGCACTCAGCAGGGTCGCATTGGCACGGCATGGCAAAGCGGACCTCCCTCGTGCGGCGCACGCGGTTTCTCTCGTGGAAAAGCCAGATCGGCGCGTGGTTCCAGGGATGCTCAGGTCATCGGGCCCATGCCATTTCGGGGTGGCCGCCTGCGCGCCCTGGCTATCTGGCCGGGATGCCTGCCTGCGTGTGCTGACGTTGGTGTTGTGTGCGTGTGTGCGTGTGTCCTTTTTTTTTCCCCCGGCCAGCCAATCCATCCGCCCATGATACCCGTCAGTTCGTGCATGCTGCATGCACGTACTGTACTGTCCTGTACGAAGCATACAGTATGTGCAGCGCACATCAGGTATTACTGTGCTCCGTACAGGAACATTGCAACATGGATGGCATGGGCGTGGGCGTGTGGTACGGCGTCGCCTACGTACAGTACAGTACAGTATTCCGACGCTGCCACGCCAGACGGCCCGTACGGTGCATCTTGCGCCCAGCAACCCGGGAGATGTCCGTCTTTGGTGCTCAGGCATGTACGCTTACCTACTATACTGCACAGTAGGTGCTGTAGACATCGCAAAGCAGAGGTGCAATCAGGGCGCTGGCGGCCGGAGCTTCTTCGCCTAGAAATTCTGGCGCCAGCGGGGAGGGCGCCGCATTACTAAGACACGAGTCAACGTGAGGAAGGGGCGTGGGAGCCTTGGCTTCTCTGCGGCGCGGCCACGATGCTTGGCTACCCCGTTGCCGAGTGCCAAGTACAGTGACCTGGTACCTCGAGTCGAGTCCCTTGATGTTCCGGAGCTTGCAGCTCTGCAGCCGTCGCTGCCACTTGATCTCGGCCTACTGCGCTCTGTGCACCCGTCCTTCATGCCCAGCGCATGGGATCCAGCCTTCATATCGGTTCGAAGCCGTCCCTTTTCCTCCTCTCCCAAAAGCGCGAACCCTCGACGCCATTTATAACGCGGCCAGGTCGCCAGTCCCCGTCCCGCCCGAGGCCGGTCCCCGTCAAGCCCCGGTATCACGAGCTCCAATATCCGCAACGCTTCCAAAGGGCCTTCTCTCCACCGTCCAGCAGCAGCTGTCGGGGCCATGACGGAGGTACTTTTGCCGCCCCACGTCCATCACGTCGCCGCCTGCAATGATGCGGCTCGCCTGTCGAGGGACCTGAGCTCCCTCCTCCATCCCAGTGCACTCCTGGCACGCACCCGAGCACACGTCTTATCTGGCGAGCGTTTCCACTGTCCGGCCCCGATTCTCTCGAGAGGTGCGTCGCGTGTGCGGCGTGCAAATAGAATCGGCATGGTACGTTCTGTACAGTAGTCCCTTGACTCGGGCCCGACCGATGTGCGACCGGCCAACCAGGCGTCTCTCTTTTGTCTCTCCGCCTCGCGCAAGCGCTTGCCGCCAACAGAAGCAACCGTCGGGCTAATGACGTGAAAATCGACTGTTTCGCCGATCCCTTCTACAGCCGGTCCCGCTCGATCGGCGCCATAAGGTGGTCCAGAACTCCAGGTCCAGCCGGAGACGCGCGAGGGGGATTAGCCTCTGCCGCCATGAACCCCAGAAGACGACGTCTAGAAAACCGCTGACGTTGCCCCTTCGCTCTACTTGCTCGGACCAGCTAGCCAGCAAGAGCTGACAATCGATAGGCCCTGACTATCAACTGCAATTGCAGGCTTCAACCCATGTCATGCGCACGCTTGCTCTAATGCCGATCCAAAATAACGGCGAGGTAAGCAACCGTCGTCTAGAGACCCGGGAGACGTAGGCTGGGAATTGTCGGCCAGCGCGAAATTGAGCTCCATGGAGCCACGATGGGCAGATGCGGCGGAAACGTCGCGGACGGCGGCCCAGTATTCGACTCGCCTTGTCGTGGCCGGTCCTGTCCAGCCCGGCTTCGGCGGGTTTTCGGTATCGACGCAGGCATTGTGCGCAGACGCACTGATATGCATGCACGGTACGGGGTGATGCGCATGTTGCCCGTGGCGCGGCCAACTTGCTCGTCGGCCAACTATCTTCGGCCAAGTAAACATGGAACCATGTGCTTTCCACGCCGGCCGAAAAGGACTTGTTTTTTGTTGGTCATGATGTGCCATGCGCGAGTAGCAATGACACAGGCCATCGAGCTTTACCTTGCGATTCGAGGTTACAGTCCTCCATCAACTCCGTCCTCTCCCAGGAGGAGTTACGCATGTAATCATGGTAGATGCGCAAATGCACACCATAAACCGCAAGCCTGTCTCATTCCGAGCCTCGCAGCAGTGTCCTTGCTTCGTATCAGAAAGCACGCGGGTACAGATGCATGGTCGCCGCGAAGCGCTCGCTGTCATCGAATCGCTATACATAGGGTATTTAGCCATGACGGCAAGTAAAGGCCCCATATGCATATGCTAGACCAACACTTGCACTACTCGTCGGAAGTTCAATCAGCGTTCACGACCCAGGATCGAATTACGCGGTTCGTTCGCGTTTCTCACTTTACTTGGCGATACACGAGATGACGCGGGCTGCGCGGTCAGACTGACGTTTGAAGTTCGGCTTTCAGGCATAGAAAGACAGACATGGGTCCCGAACTGTGAGATATGCCGGCACTCAACGACCGAGCCTCTGGAGAGACAGCACAGCACTGGGTTATGGCCGAGGCTCCAGGCTTCGGTCTCTGGCGCACCGTACGTCGTCGTGACCGCACCGTCAGCCGTCACTAGCTCGATAACATCGGGCCTCGTCCAAGGGAAATAGTCTTTCCGATGAGAGCCTTCATCTAGCATGGCACCCCGAGCGAGCTGTCATGCGCAGTGAATCCCACAGGGTCCGCCAACTTAGACATACAGGGACGATGCAGAGGGCTTGTTGCACCTCCAGCATGGTACCAACAGGAGGCGTAATCGAGAACTTCCAAGGAGCCCATGCAAGAAAAGAGCCGCAGAAAGATGCCGGGCTAGGGCCGCGGCGTCGCGCTGTTTCTCGCGGCGCGGCGCGCGAGTCTCGTTTCAAGGCGACAAGACCGAGACCAGGTTTGGACCCCAATCTCGACCAGCCCTCCCTCGCCCTCAGACACGCCACTCGAAGGAAGCTGGTTTCCTTGGGGTATGTATTCATCGCATGCACCAGGTAGGATGCCCATCTTTTTACGGGCCCGGGGTGACCGTAAGAGGGCGAGGGTCCTCAACGAGGGCAGCCATCTTCCATGCCATCCTGCCCTACCTTGTCGATTCCGAAGGGGGCGAGACTGGTGGAACGGGTCGAGGAAAGGGGATCAAACACGTCGGCCCAACTCCCCCGTGTCAGACAATGGAGTCGAAGGAGGGAGGAGCCGAGTTCCAGACGAAGACAGAAGACAGGAAGCTGAAGACTGCGACGAGGGTGGCACCCCAAGAGCCGACAGGTCACGCTTTCCCGGGGGTTGTTGATGCGGTGGAGAGTCTGGCCGAGCGGCTAGTCGCAGCCTTGTCTTCTTGGACCTTGGCTGTCTAAAGAAGAAAGCAAGAGGACGGCTCGCGTTCCCCGGCCCACCAAGTTGCGGAGATCCGGGGGAGGACAGCCGCCCAGGACGTCGGCCGAGAGAAGGGGTGACTGCCAGAGGCGCGGGTTCCGGGGACGAGAACGGTGGTGCATGTCAGACTTGTCAGTCGGTGTACTGTACGACAAGCTCCGATTCAGGTGGCATGGTACAGTGCTGACTGTCAAGTTGATGGTGGTGGAGAGAGCGTGCCTCAAGGATTCATGGGAGGCGGCTTTGGGCCAACGTCTTGCTTTTTCCACCCCTCCCTTATGCCCTATTTCCGGCCGCTCGCTCCATGCCATGGCTTGCTAGTGCTGCCGGGGAGCAGGAAAACGTGGCAAAATGCAGCGAACCACGAGCGAAGGGTGGGAAGAAGGAATGGCAGTGAAAAGGTCTTCCGCCCCCTGTGCCTGCAGCCACTTGAAACAGGTCTCAGCCAGACGTCTTCCCTGATATTCCGCGACTTCTCTCCCCTTTCGACCACCCCATACCTGCGGGGATATAGCCTGTGCTTTCTTGTACCTTGCTCTCCCTGATGTCTTCGTCCGTTCTGCTATCATGCCTGCTGCCATCACTTCGAGGAGTCAAGGTTTCATTACTTTTCCTTTGATCGGCAGGAGGTGTCCGGCGGGCGGATATAGAGGCAAAGGAGGAAAGGCGGCAAAGAACATGGAATATTTGACAGTCAAGCCGACCTTCTTTCCGTCCATCCTTCATCATATCGACTTAACCGCGGCGTCGCATTCGGGCGGGTCACCGAGATGATCCGGCCGTCTGGCACTGACCTCGAAACCTTGAACGACGAATGCAGTGCTCTGTACGTGGCAACATCATTTCCTAGTTAGCCTGGTGATCAGCACCATGTCTCTAAACGTGGAATGTGCGATGCTCCCGTGTAGCAGACGCGGAGCGTTACGGCTAGCACGTGGGCTGCCAGGGTTGCTCGTTGAATCCGTGCCCCGGTGAAGAGCTGTTGAGATGCAAATACGAGGTAGACGTATCCGAATCCGATGACGACGTGGCCGCGAGGCACTTGCCACTGGCCCATTACCCCTGTCCGGCGTTTGCTCGTCCTCCAGCTTGTCTCTTCTTCTGACGTGGGTCAGCTCCTGTCCCAGCTGATAGCCGGACAGATTCTTCCCGTGTTGGAATCGGTCTTTACGATCGGTGCTAACAGCAGAGCTTCCTTTTCTGAGCCCGATCCCACGGAGTCGACCCGCGTTTGGAAATGCAGGCGAAGACACTAGAAAACATTCCAAAGCCACTAGTACCGTGAAACGCTGCCAACTGTGAAAGTCAAAACGTGGCATCGGAAAGATTGGCAAACAAACCAAGAACATGGCAAGTTCTCGCGTTGCTGGACGATGCCGGATTGCACCGTCCTTTCGCCCAAGCCAGCGAACCCACCAAGGCCAGTGGCGCGAGGAAACCAGAGTCGCGAGTCCAGTAGCTGAGCCATGGTTGGTTGTCTAATACTTCGTAGCTCATCTCGTAAGAGCATCCTTGTTTCGGAGAAGCGTGGCTGACCTTCTAGAAGAGCCATCCCAGGCTCGATTGCAGGCGTCTGGCGCGCGCGCGCCCAACTAGCAGCCCGCCACGGCGCCACATTCCGGGGGGGAGGTGAGAGACGGTGTGCAAGCACCGTCCTCGATGCGCAAAGTACTTAGAGTATTGTGCCAGAAGCAACGCTTGCACCTGGTTCAATGAGATGCGTCGAGGAACAGCAGAGACAGCCAACTTGATACCTACCTGGTAGCCACGGTAGCGTGACAGCGAGAGCCCAAATGGCAGTAGGATAGCGCAGCGTAGCGGGCGACGTTGGTAAAGGACACAGGCAACCCCAGGGCACAGTGCTGCGTCTGCCTCAATTAGAAGGTGGGGTGCGAAGGCCGAGGGGTGAGTGTAGGCAAGCAAAACCGAAAGAGGCGACCAGAGCAGTCTCTTTGATTTTCACACTGTATCATACCTATTGGATAGATGGTGTACACAGAATCCCTGGGCTACGACTGCCTTGGCTCCTATCTTTTTGTCCGACGTGAGAAGGAGCACATAACATGGTTGCTTCATGGACTGAAATGCCCTGGACGGTGGGGGAAAAGTACAGTACGACTGCCAGACTAGCAGCCGACCGCCTAAGTTAAGCCCCTGTTTGGCCCCACTATGCGGAGGTAATGCCACGTGGGAATGAAGAAGCCACACGCAATCCTGTCTGTTTCCTGGGAAGAGGCACTGCAATTCTCTTATTTTACCTTGCCTTGGGAAGTTGGCAAGAAGCACAAGGCGGCTACTACTGCACCGTACCACCGAGTATCGTACTTGCTCTCCCACAGGGCGTCTACGAAAACCGCCAGGTCAAGTCAATACCGCGTCTCGAAGAGACGGGAAAGAGTTTCACCGTGCCGGCAAGAGACTCGAAGCGGCAAATGAGGGAGGAGCAACCAGGCAAACTCCCATCTGCTACGTACGAACAGCATCACAGATTGTGCACTGTGGGCCCTGACTTGGCGAAGGAGGACAAACATCCACTTTGTCCCCATTGATGGCTCGCAGTAAAAAAAAATCCCTGTCAACTCACTTCGATGCCGCGCCCATCTCTGCTAGGCCATAGCCCGAAGCCATGCGCTGCTGTCGGCACCATGCTGTTTTCCACGGATATTCCGGTTTCCTGTTTGACGCCTCCTCCCCACTCATGGAGTGAGCCCGACGCCGCCTGGCTTGGCCGGCTATGCGTGCAGGTTGAGCGCAACTCAGCTGGCTAACCGACCATACGATGCGGGATCCCCAAGCCGGACGGGCAGACGGGGTCGTTGGACGCCCGACAATCAGGCAAGCAGGAAGAAAGAAAGAAAGAAAGAAAAAGCAAAGAAAGAAGAAAAATACTCCGCCCCGCGGACGCGGCCGCATGATGGAGGACAGGCTATACTGTACAGCACCTCGTCTCCTTCTCTCGTCAGCCTCAGCCTGCAGCTACAACGCGTGGCGCTTCCATGATCTGAAACACGAGGCGGCCAGGCCCTGTCCAACTTGGCCAAACGTACACCCACATCACCGGGAGCTTGAACGGCAGACCGCCGGAGGGTGGGGTGCCTGGGATGGTGCACGGCGACTTGGGGCAAGCATTGATGGCAGGGGAGTCACGACAAACTCGAGTCAGTCCTGGACTCTTCGCGCATCCGCCGCCTCCGGCCAACGGGGCCCCGAGTCATCCTTCTGTGGAGACTTTGGGCCCATGTCTCTCCATCGATACTCCTCGCTGGGCCACATGGCAGCACAGCCTCGACATGGCATGGCAGCCCGTCCCTGATCCGCGCTCTTTGCTGTCATCGCTCACCCATGACGCAGCCTAGTAGCACTGCTCGCTCGCCATCACGCCGCGAGGCAGTCTTTTCGTGCGCAGGTCGTTGCGGCGCCCTGGAAGCCCACCCGCCCTCCGCAGCCCCTACTCCGTCGATTGATACATGGCGAGTCTTGCCCGGCCTGTCATCGGAGTGGCCGTCCCTGTGCGGTTGAAGGACGAGAAGAACACAGTGTGTACGGGCGATTCGGCGACAGAGACTCGCCAATGCGCTCGGGCAGATGATACGGGCCAAGACAAGGCAGTTGCCTCTTGGGGACAGTACAATAGCTTATTGTACTGTACAGAGCGTTTACAAAGTAACACGTTTTCGGGATACATACAATAGTCAAGGCGTACCGCAACTTTCGGCTTTTGAAATTGATCGCTTCGGCAGGCTCTCCACTCCATGGTGCCAATTTCCAAGGAACAATCCACCGGGCTTCCATGCAGAAAAAAATACATCGAGACTTTGAAAGGCACTCGCACGCCCACCCGCAACCGAGATGTGCAATGATTTCGTTAACACAAACTCTACCTGTCTATGCGCAGCCTGAGTCGGACTTATGAAGGACTCCCTCAACAGCCAGATCGCCGTGTCGTTCGTCCTTACTATGCACCGGCGAACTCAATAGTATAACTAGCAAAACTAGCAGCACTGCTTTGCATCTCTCCCCGTGCCTGTGCCTGCCGAGGACCCTGCCGAATCTGCTTTTTCCGACGATAGTCAGGTCGTTACAGGTCAGCCGCCAGTCCACCGCGGAAGCACGAACCACAAAAAAGGAATGGAGGACGACCCAGACTCCGGACGAACTGGAATAGATTGGACGACAAAGAGGATGCCTTCCCACAATAGCCAAGATGATGTTCTGCGACGACTCGCGCCGGCGGCCTAGGTCGGTCGGGGCACGTCTCACCTCCTCATACTACACCGACTATTGCGGCAACTATCGGATGCTCAATACGTGTGTCCGACACCAAGAGACTGCGCACACTTCCTTCCATTGCCAATTCGGTAGGGCCTCCACCGCCACTCAAGCAGAACGGCCCTATTGCGTTACCGGGCAGGGGAACATGGCATTCCCGCCCGACGCCACACCGCGATTCTGCGGATGAACCAAGAAATGCTTTCCCGACTTGCTTCTGGGCTCTCGACTGAGCATAGGCTTACTATTACCGACGGCGACAAGGCACCGAGTGGCCGTGATCCCGTTATGGCTGGCGTTCGTTTGACGCTCGTTACGGATCGCCTTGTGAGCGTCGCAATACCCATCCATACGCGGCTTAAAATGGTTTGTCTCTTTCAAACGCCACGGCATAGTCCCGGATTTCTCGGCGTCAGCACCGACCAAAACATAGGATCCGACCGGCGATGGACAACACTTCCATGGCGTTCTATTCGGCGGGGTAAGTCGAGACGTCTCAGAACGGCTTCTGGAGGAGCGAAAGGAGGCCGAGCCATGGCGGTGCCAATTGGTCATGAGGCGAGAGGCTGAATACAGCTCGAGGTTTGACCCTGAAGCTTGGTATGCCGGGACAATTCTCCCTCACTCAAAGCTGCAGGGCTCTCGATCGCCTGCTTTGCGCCGAGCGAACATAGGAGCAGCAGCGTGTCTTGCTTGGTCATACTGCACCTGGATAATGGTGCCCTCCCGGTTCGTTGCGAGACATTCGCGAAGCCGAACGAACGGTTGGGAATTGTCAGCGTGTCAAGTCCGGACCGGCAATTACATCGACGGTGCTTCTTGCTGCTTCCTTCTTCACCTTGCTACCACCATTGGCTTACTTTGCTTATTTTGTGCCTGGCACGCGGCAAGACGCCCACGACTGGTTGACGAGGCCGGCACTGGACTGTAGCTATGTTGCCGGATGCCAGGGAGCCTGTCCATTTCCGTCTTGCGCTACCATTGTCAAGAGGTACTCTCTTTTCCAAACGCCAACTCCTGGATATGTCCAGGCCGGATCACACCATGCGCTACCCAAACGGGCGGGCTTTGCAACACCTTTGCGTATTCGCGGATTAATAATGGGACGTTCGCTAAGCGTACCAAGAGAAATGTCGCTGCCAGTATTGTATTCGGGCGTGGCTCAAGCAGCTGCGATGTCGGCAACGCGCAAATCAGGGTTCCTCTCCCGCCTCTCCCGCCTCACCGTTGGACGTATGGCTTCTGGCAGACAATAGCCCGGCGGCAACGTCGTCAGACGGTCTTTTGCGGTTGGCTGCTGCGCCGCCGTCCATGTCTGGCCCTCGTCAAGCAATGGAAGCCCTTGACCCCTTGACCCTGATGGCTCAGCTGCAGTCGCCCACAGTGCTGATTGGATCCTGCGGCAAACCTTCCTTGCCGCTGCGTCAGCCCTTGTGCGAAACCCATGACGTGACCTTTCCATTGGCGGCGAAATCTCTATTGCCGCTTCCCGCATTGTCTCGGAATCGAAGTCGGGCAAGCTGAATAATGGACTTTGCAGGGTCATGGAACACGACTGCCTTTACTTGCTCAACGCTGGTGCGTGTTGGAGCCAGGGTCGGCCTCGCCGACTTCATCTCATGATGCGATTAAATCTGTCTTGCGTATTCACACAAAGGCTCGCTTTCGCCGTACGCCTCCAGCACACCATGTGCTATCAACCCGAGTAGATACAGTCCGAAGTGCGCAGCAAAGGGCTTGCCTCACGCATTTCCCACTTGCGTTCAGTGCAGGGGCCAAGGAGTCAATCATGGAATTCCGTACAAGAGTCATGGGAATTCCAAGTCAATGATGCAGCGGCCGTACGTTATCGCATGGGCCTGGCCACACCTCGCTGGGGCAACCGCTTCCTGGCCGGGGCCCGCCGGCAAGGCCGGTGGGATCGCATTGGGAGCCGTCCGGTCGGGTCCTCGTCTCCGTCACTCGGCATTTCGAGCCGCTCGCGCAGAGAGGATTCCCTTGTCGACAGTAACACTCTTCGGCGTGGCCCGACAATGCGACGATAATCGGAGAGACCCGTCTTGGCAAGTGCTGTCTTCCTCCCCACCGATGCACCGGGCGTCGGAAATGTAAACATCAATTCCACGTGGTCCGCACGAGCTTGCTGCAAGGTGACGGAGACGGCGACGGCGAAGGAATAAGGGGGCCGAGATTCAGAACGCAAGACTGGGTTGGCCGCCTTTGTCTTCCCCTTCCATGATCGGATGGAATGAGATTCTATCTCCGCTGGTCTAGCCCTTGCCTAGAGTTCCTGACTTGAAGTCTCATCAGCATGGGCTTTTGGTTCCGTACATGTCGCGGGGGAAATGATCTGGGGCAAGCCGTCGGAGACGTGTGGACAAAGCTCCATATTTTGAGAAATATAACCTCTGAATACCGTCCGTCGGGCAGCCGTATTGTCGGCATGACGACTTGGTGAGAACCGACTATCCTCGCAGGGTGGATTATGACACACGTCGTCGTACCAAATGCGCGGATACTGTATAGAGTTGCGTGCAAGCGGCATCACATACTTTGACAGCGACGCACTCGTGACGCGGAAAGGAGACAAACACCTTCTTCTTTCGCCTCGCCCTCTTTCCATGCTCTTTCCAGGCTATCTGGCCATGCGCAACAAGATGCAAGGCCGCCTCGTCAAGTACAAAGTTGCATTCCCAACGCCATCGCTAGATCCTTTTGCATCTATAAACATCGCAAAGCCCTCGGTCCGAACAAGGCGCCCTGCTCGCGCAGCCGGCATCGGGGCCGCGCACAATCAAACAAGCCGGCCGCGCGACGCCCAAGGCATTGGCCGTCGGGCGGCGGCTCTAAATCGAAGTGGGCGCGGCGCTCGAGGTCCAGCCCTTGCTGCGCATGTTCATCTCTATGGCCTTCCAGATCTGCTCCACCACCTCCTTATCGCGGAAGCGAGACGAGTCCTGGCCGTCGCCGCCCCTCCAGCGGTCAATGCCCGTGGAGAGGACGCGGTGTCCCCAGTTGCGGACGCTGTCGGGGGGCTGCTCGCCGCGCCAGCCGACGTAGACGCCGAGCGTGTGCTTGAAGAGCTCGTTGGGGCTGCTCCACTTGTAGTTCTTGAACTGCCACGTCTGGCCCGTGGTGAAGACGGCGACGACGCGGTTCCAGTACTCGGGCTTGAACTGCTCCGAGCCCTCGACCAGGATGAAGCGCATGGGGCGGTTGGCGTCGATGGCGCGCACGCTGCGCTGGACGTGTAGCATGCTGGCGGCCGAGGCCGAGGCGTCGGGCATGATGAACTTGCCGTCCTCGAGGAAGGACCGCGCGTTGGACATGCGCAGGAGCGACGAGGCCGACGGCGAGAGGAGGATGATTGGGTCTGGTCTTCGGGCCGAGCTCTTTTGGCTGCTCGCGAGCGACGAGTTGGCGCCTGCGACGGCAGAGGCCGACTGCGACTTTTTCTGTATGAACGGCACCGCCAACTTGCGCACGTGAGAGAAATCCTAGTGAGTGTGAGCCACTTGCGTCGAGCCACAAGTGAGATGGACAGAGGCGAGGAGCAACCCACCGTAGGCTTGATGCCCCTGAGGACCGTGTTCCTGTCCCCCATGCGGCGCTCGGCGTCGTAGACGCTGGCGAGGCGCGGATCCATTGTGCCCTTGCCGGCCCTGGCCTTTGCGGCGCCCGCGACGGCGCCCGTCTTGGCCTCGAGGGCGGTCCCGGCGGCCGCCCCAACGGCGTCGCCGGCAAGGGGCCTAATGTACTCGCTCTCCTCGCTGGCGCCCTCGAGCCAGGTGATGAGGTCGAGGCGCTCGATGAAGCCGAGGTTCTGGACCTTTGCGCCGGAGCCGCCGCCGGCGAGCTCGTCGTTGAGCGTCGTGGCCGACGCGTTGTACTCGGGGATGGCGAGCTCGCGGTTCAGCCAGGCGAAGTAGATGCTGCGCAGGTCGACGGGCCGCTCGCTGGAGACGAAGCGCGTCGGCGCGTCGAGGGCCAGCTGCCATGATGGGCAGAGAGAGAGAGAGAGATGAGGGCGGCGCGCGAGCCGAGCTTCAGCCAGGTATCGTTGAGGCGTGTCACCGTCCGCTGAGATCTAGATATTGGAGCGACGCTTCTTCGGGTGAGACCGAGTGGGCAAAGCAGGGGATTTGGAAGCTATTCTCGGTGCCGTATCGCAGATGAGGACGGTTCGACGGTAGCGAGCTCGAGGTTGATTATTCTACCGGCGTGTACCGCAGGCCACTCCGACACTATGAAGCAAAATGTATCAAAGATCAATTGACACCGCAGTGGGCGCAGAGCATCGAGCGCAGGGTCGTATGTGTTGCGTTGCTTGACGGGGCGTTGATGGAGGTTGGTTGAGTCTTGGTGTTTCGTTTTTGCAGCTCAAAGCTCCTCGGGGAGCTGCCAAGAAGCGCGGGCCGGCAAGTACCTTTTCTGCGGGGGATGGCGCAAAGAGTACAAAGTCCCTTGCAGAGACGTGTGGAGCGGCTCGCCTCGTTGGCACAGTCAGTGTGACGTTATGAAGCAGAATAGGCAACCTCATCAAGAAAAGAGAATCGAGTTTGCGTTGGAAGCCAAAGAAGAGAATTCCGAGTTCGAATTACCTTGGGGCGATGAAAATTCGTTGCAGTTGGTGAAGATTCCGTCGTGTCCAATGTACAACAATAGAACAACGCAATAGCATGAAGTCATGATTATATTCTGCAATGGGGATGCTGGTTCTACCATCTACTTTGAATGCCAATCCAAATCTCCAAACGACGCGCATCGAGCGCTGAAACAACATCAAATGTTGCCCCAATGCATGGCTTTGCAAACAAACCACCAACGCCAAACACGCATGCAATCCGACAAACATGGTTGTCCATGATGAAGCGTAAGTGGACCGTTTAAAGAAGCATCTCAAATCCCGAGAACGAGTTTCATGCGCTCATAAGTGTAAAAGCTGACTGCCGCCAAAGGAATCACCTTGACGTATCCGATGGTGAGCCCGACGAAGAAGCCCCGGATGCCTCGTTCTTGCAGGATGATTCTGGCCGTCTCTCCGATGCGCAGCCGACGCCCGTCACCCACCGCACCGCCGACCTGCATCCGCCGCCGTATCACCTCGAGCGGATAGGATGCCGTCTGCGAGATGAGACCTGCGATGCCACCTGCGCTCAGCTCAGCCCAGGGTCTCAGCGGCGCGGGCCTATCCGGAGACTGATATTGTTTTCGAGGAAGGGTAGTGCGTTGGGCCAGTGAAGGGTGTCGCAGCATGTCGCTCACAGTGTCGTGGGTTAAAAACGACATTCCGGCATAGGGCAGCATGCCCAGGAGCGTAGGCACGAAGCCGCGGTAAAAGTTGACCAGGCCGATGCGTGGAGTGATCGACTCAGCGGTCGACGCAGCAGTCTGCGCGACCGCCTGTACGGGCGCGGGCGCATTTGGCAGCCTCGCCGCCTTGGACTTCTCGACGGGATGCTCGTTGTATATTTGCCGGCAGATGGATGTCAGCGAGGAGCGGCCTTCGCGTTTCGTCTCAAACGCAAGTCGGACACGGACGACTTCGAGCGGATAGGTGAAGAAGACGGACGTGACGCCCGCCAAACTGCCGCTCAGCAGTCGACGTATCGGCGTCTCGTAGTCTTTGCTGGGTATCAAGAGGGCACGGATCTGCTCGTATGCGAGGAACTTGATGCCGGCGTATGGGAAAATGCGGAGCAGCGTCGCAGAATGGCCGCGGAAAAGGCCACGGCCGCCTTCGTTGTAGTAAATGTCCTTGATGGCCGTCGCGACACCAAAGGAGGATCCTGTGTATTTCGCGAATTGCGGATTGCTGGCCTGGAAGAGAATCTTGACTCTATCGAGCGGCGCAACCACCGTCTTAGCCTGCAACGGGGAAGAATGCATCAGTACGTCTATCGTCCTCCCAGATGGGCGGAGACGCTTACCGCACATCCGGCCAGGCCGCCTGCGACGCCCGACCTCCAGACATAGTCAAAGGACCTCGTCTGCTTGTGAGGCGTCAGCGACTCCTCGTCTGTCGGACATACGGCTGGGTCCTTGTTGGCGGCGGCGGGAAGAGGCGGAGAGGACGACGAGGCGACGTGCTGTCGCACTTGCTGTATTTGATCGCGGGCCATCTCGGACATGACAGAGGCATGATCCGCCAATGCCGAGGTTGGCGACGGCGATCCCATTCCGCCCTACGGCGACTGGTGTTGGGCGATGCTGAAAGGGTGCGTGTTACGATGGCGACATGCCGGCGCAAAGGCAAAAGTTGGTGCGAAGGCGATGACGAGCGAACGACGGCGGCACAAATTTTGAAACTGCGAGACTCAACAGATGACGCGGTCCTTGTCTTGAAGCTAGGCGATTGACGAGGAGGAGAGCGGGAAACCGGAAATGTCGGTTAATTTGTGCGCATATTGTGCGGGAGAAGCAGAGGCATATTCAGCATGACGGGAGGAAATTCCGGTTCGCCGCGGGCCACAGCCAGAGCGGCCGGCCAGAGGGGGGGACGTCATTCCCGAGGCGGTTTCAGCGGAGGCGGTGGGCTCGCTCTCAGGCCCCGAGCCGCTGACGGATCGGCCTCTCCAGCGCTGGAGCGCCCTGTGGCTTCCTCAGCCCCGGGCTGCGATGCGGGGAGGCCTGAGGTGGTCGGTCACGCGGCTCATGCCCCACGAGCCGAGGATTGCCGAGCTCCAGAGAGCAGGAGCTCTTACCTAACTCACCCGTCAGCAGTGTTGGGCTGCCCCTGGCATTAGCGGCGCTGTTTGATCTCAGACCGAGGCTAGACGAGCTTTGAGAGCGCCCGTCTCCCGAAAGAAAAAACAAGCACGGCACTTGGAATCTACGCCATGTTGCTCTGTCTGTCTCTCTTTCTTTTCAATTGACGTGGGAGTAAGGGTGTTGTTAGGCCAGGTACGATATGCCAGCGCTACAGCGTGCCGTTTACGTAATCACCAACTCGAGAGACTCTCCTCACGTCTTCGAATCCAAACGCGCTTCCGTGGCGACGCTTCTTAGCAACCGTCTCACCCGTCATCCGCAGGCTCGTGTTCCATGGATCATGACTGGCGCTTCAAACGAGGATCAAGTCGCGCCCCGAAAGCATGTGCGAGGCTCAAAGGCCTCTTCCAGCATCCTCTTTCAAAGCCAGGACAAGTCAGTCGTCCTCTTGGATATCCCGCGCTCACTCGAGGAGAGCCAGGTTTTGCCGGGACAAGAAATATCGAGACGCATCTTTTCTGGCGATCCTCCTGCCGCGCCGTATCAGACACCTGAACCCAAGGACGGGACTGGCACGGAGTCGGCCGCCCACGGCTGGTCCAGCTTGCCGCCTGGAGCCGCAATCGCGGACCTCATGACGGTCGCCGCCGTGCAGAATGCCCTTGAGCGACTCTCAAATAACTACCTTGGCCCTCTGCATATTCCGCGTCTGGCCCGAGACGTCAGGCTCGAAAATGCTCCAGTCATTGGCGCAGTCCCGATCATTCCACCGGGCGCAGAGTATCTCAGTGGATCAATCGAGGACAAGAGACAGATTTTCCTCGATACTGCGCCCAAGTTCGACCTCATTGTTCTAGATCCTCCGTGGCCGAATCGCTCTGCACGACGAAAACGTCGCAATCGACGCACTGACAGCTATGCCACCGCGGACACCATGGGAGATGTGAGCGAGTTGCTCGCACGAATTCCCATCGCCAGCCATTTGTCCACCGACGGCCTAGTAGCCGTTTGGATCACCAACAAGCCCAGCATTCGCCATCTCCTCACTTCTGCCTCTGGCGTCTTTGCTACGTGGGGTCTTGAACTTGCGGCCGAGTGGACCTGGCTCAAGATCGCGGCATCGGGTGAGCCGCTGTTCGACGTAAACTCGGCATGGAGGAAGCCATGGGAGAAGTTGCTCATTGCCAGAAAACGCGGAGTGCGTCCGGCGCGCACGCTCGAGCCCAAGGCTGTAATCGCCATACCCGACGTGCATTCTCGCAAGCCCAACTTACGCTCGCTATTTCAAGAAGTGCTGGGTAAGGAATACATCGGTCTCGAGGTATTTGCGCGCAACCTTACCGCTGGCTGGTGGAGCTGGGGTGACGAGGTACTCAAGTTCCAAGAGGCACACCATTGGAGCCCGGGGCCATCATCGTCTCAAGAATCGCGCTCAGTCTGCAAAGTTGAGTCTGACCAGGTCCCCGAGCGCTCGTGATTCGTGATTCAAGCGTCAAAGGGCCAATTATGGCGCATCTATAATGTACAAACGTGTCCTGCTGATAGAACACACCCTTTATCCAGGGAATAATGCCTAAAGGGTCACCTGTCTGGTGAACCTCTTTAGTATACAAGACCTCGCAAAGGCCTGATTGCGTTTTCATCTTTCTCCATAATTAACGACTCATGGCCGCGCTTCTTGGCCCTTTTTAGTCTCAACCTCACTCTTCTTGTCCTTGGGCAAGAGCTTATCCCACTTTGGATCGAGCGTGACGCCGTTTGTCCACTTGACCTCGCCCGACAGCATCTGCCTGGCCAGACTAGCGAGCTCTTTTCTCTCTTGGGACAAGGGTTTCTCGCTGACGAGGGGGATCGTGCCGCGATTCTTGTTGTACCCATCCTCCTCGGCCTCGTACGCGGCTTTCTCGCGCTGCTGCCACAGGTCCCGACTCCAGGGCTCCGTGTTTTCCGGGACCTCTGGCCACTGAAAGGGCTTGGCGAGCTCGACCGTCATGATCTTGAGGGACCGCGGTCGGTAAAAGGACTGCTGGTCCTTTGCGCGGCGCATGAGGGGCTGCTCCTTGACGTAGACGCGCACCTTTTTGGCCTCGACGCCGTACAGGTTCCAGAGGTAGTCGCGCAGGTCGAACTTTGTGAAGCGGAGCGGCACCTGGAACGAGGCTTCGTTGGGAGGGAGGTGCTCTTTTCGCAGAAAGGTGATGACATGGTTCGGTCTTGGATTTGCGAGTCGAGGAACAAAGAAGTCAGCCCGGCGTTGCATCCTTTGTGGTTGACGCATTAAGAGGAGAGACTCACAAAAAGACTTGTTTCGTGCCAAACTTGAAGGCCGGCACGTTACGTGCCGCCACTCTTGCTATTTCGGCCATGGCTGTGCGCGTGCTGGAAAATCGGATGGTCCCTGGAAATCTTGATGGTTGTGACGAGTCTTGCCTTGGGGATTTGGTTTCGCTCTGGCGGGATTGTTACGTAAGCACCGATGTCGATATCGACAAGCCTTAACATCTACCTACAGTAGGTACCTAATTATAACGCATTAAGAAGGGAGTATTTAACTCCTGCTAAAGAGAATAGTTAGGAAGGGGGATCCATACTTAAGGGATTCGTTATTACCTTGAGAGATTGAAAGAGGAGTGCGCACGATACTCTAGCATATATATCTTTAGCGATTATCCTCGAACGATTTCCTCCCTATCTCGGGCCCTCGTCGGCCCCGTCGTCGCTTTCCGCACTCCCCTCCCTATTAACTAGTCCGCCTAAATTTCCACCAAGTCCCCGCGTCCCCGACTTTAACTCCTTACCGTTTCTTACCATTACCCTTATCAACACCATGGTGATTTATGATCGTCTGGAAATCTTTACCCTTACACTCAGCACACTGACCTGAAGGCTTACCCCCACCCGCGTGGACCTCAGCGAATTCGTCCTTAAGCTTTTTCAGAAGTTTATCTCTCTCCTCCTTCGTTGTATGGCCGTTTTTGTCACCTTCAGGGGTTTTACAGTTATATTTTGAACCGGGAGTCACACATTTGTTATTATAGCATTCCAATAGTCGAGCCGGCAAGCAATATTCAGATCCCTTGTGACCTAAACCCGCCTCTGTCAACCTACCGAGTCTTTCACGTCTTCACCCTACGAGTATTTGTTTGTCCTATTCGGCGAAATTTGTAGGATTTCATGCTATAAATGACATATTTTACTTGTTGATGAGATGCTATTTTCTGGACTTTCTTAATTGAGTTGCGATTGTTGAGCTCCGCCTGCCTTCGTTGTGCCCAGTGCCCACTGCCCAGTGATCTGCCTTTACGGGAAGGGGCATTCAGACAGTCTTCCTTCTTTCATCTCTTTCCAATGTCCGGTGCAGACGACGGAACTATCCACAATCCGTTTTTTTCCCTCCAATGACTCACGGCTTCACCGCGACCATGAATCCAACCCATTGCCCTTCCACGCCGCTCGACGCGCAGACAAAAGAAGGTCTGCAGGTCGCCTCAGGCTTGCTCACTGCATGCCATCTTTATCCCGACCTCCTTTGTCTCGAGAACTCGCTTTTGAGTCCTGAAACGTCCGACAAGTCGAGAAAGTCGTGACCCGTGTGCGGCTGCGCATGGCACGAGCAAGCCCGTGGCCAGTTGCAAACGAGACCAACGACTGGCAACCGTCCTTTGTGGGCGCATGGCTCTGTGGTGTTCATACGCGCGAACACGCTGCCTTAATCCTCGACAGCCCTCCGCCCTTTGCCAGCAGTCCTGTCCACCATTTCCGCCCAAGAATCATCGGTTTATCACCACCCACAGGCCTCAAGACATTTCTCAACCCCTTGACGAGAGCACTGTTGAAGTAGACGCATTTCATCGACAGAACCAAAATGGAGGCGATGGACAAGGTCAACGGGGGGAAGCATGACCAGCAACGGCGTGTCTCTGCCGTCGAACAGGCGCTGCTTGACGAGATGAACAACGAAAAGAAGCGCTACCCTGGCGCCAGCGACTGGGCGAGGGACGAGGAGCGTCTCTTCGAGGTCATGTTCCTCAGGCAACACCTGCCGCTCATGCCAGCCCACTGGAATCTCGACCTGAGTCGTGTGCCATTGGACTACAGCTTGTTCGACTCTTCGGCCGACCATCCTCCCGTGATTTACGCTCACTCGACCAAGGAGTTTCAAGGCAAGTTCCCTGTCACGGCTCCCCGCTAGGCATCGGCCTACGTACGCCTGTGAAAGATCGCTCGCTAATGACCCATGCAGCGACCCAAGCTCTCATACGCCTCATCGAGCTCACCTCTCAGGTCAGGACAGATTGTCAGTCTGGATTTCGTCGCAAAGCGCCCGGGCGCATCCACAAGGGCATTGACCAGTTCATCAAGTGGGCATCCGAGGATGGCGGCTACATGAATCTTCGCTACGTCCCCAACATCACCGTGGCGACTGTGGACGACTCCCTGAACGAGACTGGCATCACTCTCTTCATGGAGCAACACATGCACGCTCTCGCCCGTCTACAGCGCGAATTCCTCAAAGAACCCCCCGACGCCGCTTTTTGGGACGGTCACGACCAGGGAGCTCAGTCAAAGTCCCTGTCTAAAACACCGTTACTTCAGAAATTCCTACCACGTGGAGTGAAATCGCCATCTAGCGTTGGAAGGCGATTGGCGGCAGAGGACGTGATCAAGTATGAGCTTGTGCACAATGAATCGCCAGTAAAGGCAGAAACAATCGAGCGAGGCCAGTCCAACTTCAGAGGTCTGTGCAAGACGGCAGACGACGAGTTGTACCAGGATCTCCGCGAGGAAACGCCAGTCTCGGTAAAGGGGGAAGAAACGGTTTCATGCACTGCGATTTTGGCGACGCTGCCTTGTAAGAAGGAGAATGCATCACAGGAGCGCGACAAGGGCACCGTGCTATCCCCAATCGACGATGAAGCAGACGAGAGCGAGCGAGGCAACCCGGATCCCAAGGATGGAGATTATGAGCCCAGCGAGGGGGATGGGGAGTCTGCTGCTGATGATATCTCGGTCGAGTGTCCTTCGACACGCGAGGTAACGCCATTGCCCAGCCCCGTAGAGTGCGACGCTCCCGAAACCCCAAGAAGAGTGAAGCGGGAATCATCAGACAACGACGGCTTGAGCCAGTGGGCAACACAATATCGCCGGCGTCCACCAGTCGTCTACGGCCTCTTTGTCCTGCGCACGTCAGTGTTCTTGCTCACCGTGGATTCGGCCAAGGGTGAGACGGCCACGGTCAGCTTCCACGAAGACATGCATTTTGCCGACTTCAAACGGAGCTTGTGGAACGGGCTCACGGTTGCAATTGCCGTGTGTCTCGCGCGAGACGAGCTCATGTCCCGACGCGACGACTTTGAACTTATGGTCATGCACGATGAGAGCGATCCTGATGCTTGATGAATTCATGTATCATTTCATCCGCCCGTGATCGAGACTGGCCATTACGTCTGGGCGGCTAAGAACGACTGTGGTGGCTTGTACGTGGTTCCTTGGATTCCTTGCATCATTTAAATACCCGGCCGAGGCTTCATGGCGAAACTCATGTTGTAAGGAGTCACGATAAAAAATTCTAGCTTGACGTTTTCGATGCAAAAAAAGAATAAAAAAAAATCCAGGAGCGCAGCATTTGTGCTGCTAGCTTGAGCTGATACCTAGACGTTCCGCGCCTCGCGCCATCTATTTTGTTTGGTAGCCGTTATGGCACCGTATCATCATCTATAGTTCACCATAGCCAACCCAACGCCAACAAACGATGTATGTATTGGCCGTTCACAACGGCGCTCCGAGAGTTTCGTACATGTCGTCGCCTTTGCTCCGTCTATAATGTTACACGTCTACGTGCCAAGAAAATCTGCAGCAGAACCGCCGAATTCGCGAGGAGACTACCCCCTCGCGGATCAATCTGCCGCTGGCTCTGTTTCTAAAGGGTAAGAGTATAGGATATGGGGGGAAAGGGGAGAGTAGCAAAGGGGGTTCGTAGGGTCTGGGGAAGGGGGTTTCAACATCCGGCGAGAGCCCTACAAGGCCCCTCGTTCCGTCGGCTTCCAAGCACCGAGCTGGCGGAGTATTCTTTGGTACAGGAACAGCATGCAGCCGCTCTGGATAAAGGTCCAGACGCCTCGGGGACCGACGCCGCGGAACCACCCGGCGATTCCCTCGGTGCGGTAAATGACCTTGAGGCCGGTGATGACAGACGACGTCTCGAGAGCGATGGCGCCGGGGCGAGGGCGGTGGGTGCTGGGCGACGAGGTGGAAATATGTCGCTTCTGCGGGTTCACGTCGACCGGGCGGCCGGCCTGGTCCGCGGGCGGGTTGACCTGGGTCTGGAGGCGTGTTTTGACGACGTCGAGGGGACAAGTGATGACGCCGGCGAGGCCGCCGGCGGCAGCGCCAGTGAGAAGCTCGAGCGGCACGCCGATGTCGCGGCTGTTCTTGTATCTCCGCGCCCAGGTGTGGAACTGCTCCCAAAACATGAACTGCAGGGCCGAGAAGGGCAGGTCGCGGTAGAGGGTGGCCTTGTAGCCGTAAAAGAGGGCCGAGGCGCCCTCGGTGCGGACGATTGTGCGCGCAGCGTCAACGGTGCCGCGGTAATTGTAGCCCGAGGCGAAGTGCGGGTTGTTGAAGCGACCCTGGAGCTGCAAGCGCGTCTTGAGGACCTCGGAGGGGACGTAGACGACTGAGGCCGCCAGGTCACCAAGGAAGCCTAGGCGGATGTAAGTCTGTGATGAACGATGGGCAAGGTGTGTTCGTTGTAGGTCGGACGAAAGAGATGACGAACCGGCAGAGAGATACGCTAGGTGATGCTGCAGCCCGTGATCGATGAGGAAGCGCTTGCTCCATTCGTAGGTGCCAAAGAAGAGGACGGTGCCGGGGAACGAGCCGCCGAGGGCAGGAATCCAGCCTCCGTAGAGACCCCTCCGGATGCCTTCTTGCCTCCAGATTGTATAATACGACTGGCCGAGCGAGGTGTATCTGGAAGGTATATTGGGGTCGCCTTGCTGGCGTGTCTTGACCGTGTCGAGCGAATGCATCAACAAGTCGCCCGTGGAGCCGCCGATGCCGCCTGCAATCATGGCCTACGCGAGGGCGTACCAAAGGAAACAGAAATCAGCGCAATTCTACGTATTTCCCCGACACCTGCGCTCCAGCTACCGCGAGAGCATGGCGACGGGATGGATTCGAGGTACGCACATGCAGGTAGGGCGGGCGGCCCTCGGCCTCGACGTCGTCATCAGCGGTTTTCATGTTGCGGCTCGGCGCGAGCCTCGTGACGCTGACTCCCGGCAGGTTGAGCGGGCGGCGGCCGGCATGACGAGGGTCGTCGTCGACGAACCCGGCGGTGCTGATGCCGATGCCCGGGGCGCTGGTGCCGTTTCCCGTCGTGGTCGAGGACGGATGAGGCGGCTGCGAGGCCAGGGGCATGGCCCCGGGGAGGGTGTTTTGGGAGAGAGGAGGAGGCCGACGAGGCGAGTTCGATGCGCGCGCGCGTTGCGAAGGCGATGTGGCAGGGCAATGAACGGTCGACAAAGTGCTTGCGACGGTTCAGTCCTGTCGTGCTGGCGAGCGTGGCCGTTCGGAGGAAAAGGGGGGCGTGCTCCCCGGACGTTGGGGATTGTCGATGATATGTAAGAAGGCTCGGCCTCGAAGTCGCGGCAAATCTTTTTTTTTAGCCCGTCGCGTGCGGCATAGGAGGTTACAGTGTCCGGTGGTGCGAAGAGGTACGTACTCGGTCTTGCGAGTCGCTATCCCCGAGCCTGGATGGCCCGTGCGTGATCGGGCGTCAACGGGCAGCGGCAAGTGCGAAGCACAGGAAGGAGCGTGGCTTGCTCGGTGCCTTGCAGATTTATTACTTTGCTGATTTCAAATTGTCTTGATATACATTCGCACCCATTGTTGCATGCACGTGCACGAGTCCATGATGCGCAAAGTGGCAACTTGGTTTCCGCTCAAAGATTCAACTTGCATCTTCCTTGAATGGATGATGGAGCGAAATATACTCCATGTATTCCAATCCTGGTTCTCCAAAGCTGTAGG
The DNA here is from genome assembly GCA_000956045.1 of Hirsutella minnesotensis 3608. NCBI lineage: Eukaryota > Fungi > Ascomycota > Sordariomycetes > Hypocreales > Ophiocordycipitaceae > Hirsutella > Hirsutella minnesotensis. The sequence continues at coordinate 427,569 of KQ030505.1, forward strand.
CTTCTGTGTGCATTTTGATAAACGACAATAGTCGTTGTGCAACCTCGACTCTTGCTTGTTCCTATGTATTTAGTTTCGAAACTGGCTTGTTGCAGACTTGACAACTCAGGCAGAGCTGTGATTGGCTGAGGCTCATTCCGCATCCCGGCGTCCGGCAAGGTGGGGCAAGAGAGTCCCCTCTCTTATCGATAGCGCGCGCGTCGTTATCGTCAAGAAAATTTCCCAAGCAGCGGAAAGCATCTGCGAGTGCCCCGTCCAGAAGTCGCCTTGGTGAGTGCATCTTCCGATTGTGCTTTTGCGCGACGACCTGCACAATGGAGGAGCAAGTGCATAAGCCGCACCGCAAGTCGAAGGAGAAGAAACAGCACAGCGGAGGTAATTCTGACCGGCTCGGCCTCCACCACGCACCGGCTTGCTAACACGGCGCAGAGCGCAACCCCAAGGCATTTGCATTCTCCAACCCGGGAAAGCTTCAACGTACCGCTGCTCGATCCCAAGATGTAAGGAATTGATGAAGCTGACCTCATCTTTGGCCGAGAACTTATTTCCTAAACTCATTTTCTAGATCAAAGAGAGACGCCTGCACGTTCCCCTCGTCGACCGACTTCCCGATGAAGCCCCTCCTCGCCTCGTCGCCATCGTCGGCCCTCCCGGCGTCGGCAAGACGACTCTTCTCAAATCCCTGATTCGCCGGTATGCCAAAGAGACGATATCCGACCCTCAAGGTCCAATTACCGTCGTCACCTCCAAAAAGCAGCGCCTCACCTTTCTCGAATGCCCCAACCAACTCGAGGCCATGGTTGACATCGCCAAGGTCGCAGACATTGTTCTCCTCATGATTGACGGCAACTATGGCTTCGAGATGGAGACCATGGAGTTTCTCAACATTCTGGCCGCCACGGGCATGCCGGGCAACGTCTTTGGAATCCTTACCCACTTGGACTTGTTCCGCAAGCCCCAGGCGCTCAAGGACGCAAAGAAGCGCCTCAAACGTAGGCTGTGGACCGAGTTATACCAAGGCGCGCATCTTTTCTACCTCTCCGGCGTTATGAACGGGCGATACCCAGACCGCGAAATCCATAATCTGTCGCGATTCGTCTCCGTCATGAAGAACCCCCGGCCACTCGTGTGGCGAAACTCTCACCCCTACACCATCATTGACAGCTTCCGCGACATCACACATCCTTCCAAAATCGAGCAAGATCCGCACTGCGATCGGTCCATCGTCTTTTCGGGATACTTGAGGGGAACGAATTTCGCGGCCCAAGGCCAACGCGTCCACGTCGCAGGCCTAGGGGACTTTACCGTCGCCAACATGGAGGTGCTACCCGACCCGTGTCCTACCCCGGCCATGGAACAAGCTATGGCGAAAATCACAGGCAAAACCGGGCGACGGAGACTGGACGAGAAGGAGAAGAAGCTCTACGCACCCATGTCGGACCGAAGCGGTCTCAAGATAGATGGTGATGCCATCTGGATCACAAGGGAAAAGGGGTTCACGTTTGATAAAGATGCCGAGGGCGCCGAGCTAGGCGAGGGCGAGGAGATGATTATTGATCTTCAAGCCGAGCGCAAGTTGCTCGGTCAAACAGAAGAGGGCGTGCAGCTCTTTTCTGGCGGTGAGAAGCTCAAAGAGGTGGCTGACGAGGATACTGGAAGAAAGACACAACGCAAAGCTCGCTTCGCCGAGCGAGACGGCTCTGACGAGGAAGAAGTGCCCGACGACGACGAAGGCTTCGTGAGCGGCAGCGACGATGAGGGTTCCGACATTGAGGTGGATGAATATGATGAGAACAAGGCTGGCAAATTATTCAAGATGGGCGACAGGGACGACAGGGCCCATGGCGATGAAGATGTCGCATTCGCTGACAGCGACTCGGATCTCGGTTCCATCTCAGGGGCAGACGGAGAATCAGAAGACGAGGAGCTCGACTCTGACGAGGAAGAGGCTGCCATGCGGTGGAAAGACGACCTGACCGAAAAGGCAAAGAGAATGCACGGGAGGAGACGCTCATATCACACTGGCGACCTCGCCAGATACATTTACGACGATTCTCTCAGTTTACAAGATGTTCTCAAGCGCTGGAGGGGCGAGGATGACGAAGCGGAAGAAGAGGACATCGAGGACAACTCTGACGTCGACGACTTCTTCAAGAAGATTTCTGCAGAACAGGAAGACGCGATCGAGGATAGAACAATACCGCAATACGACTACCGGAGCCTGGCAACCAAGTGGGAAGACCAAGGTAATGTCGAGGCACTGCGCCGAAGGTTTACCACGTCAAGGTTTGCGGGGGATGAAGATGGTGATGAGGATGGCGATGAAGACGGCGATGAAGACGAAGACGCGGAGTCAGATGAGGGCGACGGCGTCTTTGAGGATCTCGAGGCCGAGGACGCTCCGAAGCAGGACTCGGCAGAAGACATTGCCGCCGAGCGCGAGCGAAACGCCAAGCGAAAAGAGGAGCTCAAGATGCGGTTCGAGGAAGAGGACAGGGAGGGTTTCCTGAACGATAAGGCCAACGCGCGGCGAGAGGGCGGCGACATTCAAGAGTTTGGCGAGGACGAATGGTACGACGCGCAAAAGGCCATGATCCAGAAGCAGCTCGACATCAACAAAGAGGAGTACGAGACGCTCGACGAGCGGCAGCGGGCGGCCGTCGAGGGCTACAAGGCCGGCAAGTACGCCAAGCTGGTGCTCGAGGGCGTGCCGGCCGAGTTCGTGACGAGGTTCAGCTCGCGGCAGCCGATTGTGGTGGGCGGGCTGACGGCGACCGAGGACCGCTGGGGCTACGTGCAGGTGCGCATCAAGCGGCACCGGTGGCACAAGAAGATCCTCAAGACCAACGACCCGCTCATCTTCTCGCTCGGCTGGCGGCGCTTCCAGACGCTGCCCATCTACAGCATCTCGGACTCGCGGACGCGCAACCGCATGCTCAAGTACACGCCCGAGCACATGCACTGCTTCGGCACCGTCTACGCGCCGCTGATTGCGCCCAACACGGGCTTCGTGTGCTTCAACTCGTTTGCCGCCGACACGCCCGGCTTCCGCATCGCGGCCACAGGCACGGTGTTGAGCGTCGACGAGTCGACCGAGATTGTCAAGAAGCTCAAGCTGACGGGCACGCCCTACAAGATCTTCAAGAACACGGCCTTCATCAAGGACATGTTCAACTCGGCGCTCGAGATTGCAAAGTTCGAGGGCGCCTCCATCAAGACCGTCTCGGGCGTCCGCGGCCAGATCAAGCGCGCGCTGTCCAAGCCCGAGGGCCACTTCCGCGCCACCTTTGAGGACAAGATCCTCCTCAGCGACATCGTCTTCCTGCGCGCCTGGTACCCGATCAAGCCGCACCGCTTCTACAACCCGGCCGCCAACCTCGTCGGCTGGCAGCCCATGCGCCTGACGGGCGAGGTCCGCCGCGACCAGGGCCTCGCCGCGCCGCAGCTCAAGAACAGTCAGTACCGCAAGATTGAGCGCGAGACGCGCCACTTCAACCCGCTGCGCGTGCCCCGCGCCCTCGCCGCCCAGCTGCCCTTCCGCTCCCAGGTCGTCGAGGCCCGGCCCCAGCGCCGCAAGACGTACATGCAGAAGCGCGCCGTCGTCGTCGCCCCGGGCTCCGGCGAGAGCAAGGCCCGCGCCCTCATGCAGCAGCTCCTCACCGTCCGCAACGACGCCGCCGCCCGCCGCGCCGCCAAGAAGGACCAGGCCCGCGCCGCCTTCAAGAAGAAGATGGCCGACAACCTCGACAAGAAGGAGGCCCGCGAGAAGCGCGAGTCAAAGGAGTTTTGGCGCAAGAACGGCAGGAAACGCGGCGCCGGCGACGACGCCGGCGGTGGCGGGGGCGGCAAGAGGAGGAAGTAAGAGAGAGCAAGACACGTGCTTCATCTTGTACACAGCATCAAGGCTGGTCAATCGGACCCTATTCATCACATTTTCTGTTACCATCCATTGACAGACCAAGGCGCTTTTCCTGTCTGCTACTTCTTCCTTGTAGTCTCAATACCATCCGAGTTGTCATTTACGATACTCCCATTTCGTGAACGGAATCGACTTCGTGCAAGCCTCTCTGCGGTAACACATTTCACGCGAGCCAAACAAGGGCAAAGCGGGCAACAGTGTCATAGGCAAACCCCATTTTCAAGACGCCTTCACTCTCTTGCACTACCGCGTGTTCGTAGGATGTTGACCTTGCCTCACCCCCTCTCCGCTACACCCTCTGTCATCCTCAACGACAAAGAATGTGCCTTGCCCAGTTTCTGGATAGATAAACACTCATTAATACGAATACACTCCTTGCGTTCGCTAGGGCCTCGACTTAATCATGAATGACGCCTCTCCCTCACCCCATGTTTCGCAGTATTCAGCGCGACATTGTCGACTTCATAACGACTGCCGCCACCTCCAACGTGTTCTGTTCACCAATAGCCCAGCTTGATGTCTCCCATTCCACGCACATCCGATCTTAGCGTAGGCTCATCAAATCGTACGACACACGTGTCCCGGTTCGTCGCTTCACTTCTCTAGCGTGGCGCACGTGTGCCTCCTTAGTATGCATGCTCGTGGAACTTCTTGTGATGAGCCACCTAGGAGGCAAGAAGTGGCTCCTGCTCGGACATGATAGGGTTCTCGGGGACTCGGCCCTCGGGCTCGGTAGCCTTGAAGGGTTCGTCGACCGGAGCAGTGGGGAATTCGGGCTCCTTGACGACAGGGACAGGCTTGGCTGGCTCGGGGGAGGCGCTGCGACCGCGAATCATCTCCTGAACCTTCCCGGTGTATTCGCCGGCGTACTGCTTGCCCATGGAGGTAAGATGACCGGCCTGCTGCTGTGCCGCAGATCGAACCTGAGACGTCTGCGCGCTAATCACATCGGATGCGTTCTTGAGGTGGTGGTCAATGAGCTCCTGATTGGTAGTGTAGACGAGGGGAACGAGGAAGGCAACTGTGGTAGCAATAACGGCCAGGCCCCAGTATGGCACAAGCTTGACGAGCCAGTAGGACAGGAACGCAGCGACGCCGACCTTGTAGGGATTAGCAATTTTCCGCACCTAAAGACTCAAAGGGCGAGAGAGAGCATACAAGGGCAGAGGCGCCGACGTTCTCGGCGAAGAGGATACGCTGAGTCTCGATTACGAAGAAATTGACGAGCTCGTGAACGTCGCCAATCATGTTGTCGATGGTCGCGCGGGAAACAGTGTAGTAACGTCGAGGCCTCATCTGGGTGGCGAGGCCGTGGTTCAGTACCAGCTTGCCGGCAGCCTCGGCGCTCACGGTAACGGCGAGAGCCATCCATGACAATTTGAAGGCGTACCGAATCACGTCAAAGTATCTGGCGACAAAGATGGAGGTCACGATGGAGGCGTAGGCAATGGCCGAGGCACCTAGAAGAGCATTGGGGGTTAGCAAAAGTGATTAGGTCTGTTGAAATGGATATTGAACTCACGAGGGTTCTTCCAGGACAGGAGTTCCGAAAAGAATGAGTGGTAGTGTGTCAAAGGCTGACCGGTGGCGGCGGGGTTGGCGGGAGTCTTGCGGGAAGCTGCGAGCGTTGACAACTCCGATGAAGCCTTGGCAGTGTGGTCCTTGACATTCTGTGCGACAGGGCCTACAAAATTTGAGTCAGTCTCCTCGGTCAGAGCTGAAACGGAGAAGAGGCTCACCGTTGGAAACGGAGTCGTAGGCAGCGGCGGCATCTGATTGGAACACTGTTAGCTATGCACATTCAAACGCGGCTAGAGAGTCCGGTCGGTGCAGAAAGTGATGGCTATTGCTAGTTAGCGGGAACTCGTCATTCGACTAGAGGAGCCGGATCGCGCGCACCGTACTCATCTTGGCAGTCTCGAAGGAGCTGCCGTTGGCCGCCGCGGGCGCGTCAAAGGAGTCGGACATTGCGGTCGAGGTATGCGTTTGCAGAGCGCTGGTTGTCGGTTACGGGCGCGATAATAGGTTGACGGGACTGTAGAAGAGATATTTCGGTCTGTGAGGAGAGGACAGGGTCGACCAGAGTTAGCTGGGCGTGAGAGGAGCTCGGTGTTTGCGGGAAGAGAGCTGTCGGATGTGTTGGAGAGGGTGGGAGTGACGGCGAGGATGGAAAGGAGAAGAAAAAAAAAGAGCAGGGGTGGTGTTTCCCAAATGAGAGAGGGGAACGGAGCATGTATCTTGATGCGTATTCGTACGTACCTCTTATGCGAAACCCTAATGCAGATATCAAAGGGTGGGAGGACGATGCAAGTGCGATGAAAAAGGTCGTTGGTGATGGCAGCGAGGATGAAGAGGAAGCTGGGGAACCGAGTGAGGGGAAGCAGGATGGAGCGGATGAAGAGGAGGAGGAGTATTGACGTGATGTGCTTGTGAAAGGGAGGGGGGGGGTGGACCACGGACCACGGCCTGGAAGGTGGACGAAGTGGCAGGCGATGATGACAAGCAATGACGGTAGTTGCTGGATGGGCAGGCAGAACCGGGGAGCCAGTTTTTTTCCCTTGCCTTTTTGCTGCCATGACCTCACCAGCGAGCGCACAAGCCACACAGCCAGCACCCAACGGCAGTACTCGTCCAGGTACAGTCCAGTACGGTGCTGCATGTACAGCAACACCGTGATTACGCGTGGTTCGCGATGACACGTGAAGACGTCCTGTCGCTGGATGGTCCCAAAATCAGTGGAGGGCTCTTATCTCGGGCGGACAGATGGTGCACAAACTGCCGAGGTAAATGGGACCAGAGTCCGCGGTACCAGAGTATCCGTTCGGTGATTGCTTCCTGACTCGGGGACAGTCATCTCGCAGCACTCTGGCTTGAGGCGCAACGCGCAGAGCGCCTTACTGCACTGTACGGCACTGTATCGGACAGTCAGACAAGACGTCTACCAAGTACTGTACAGTGCCTTGCAGTACTCCGTACAAGAAAGCCAAGGTACGCCGAATCAGCAATCGGGGTCTCGCGCATCTGGGTCGACGTACCTGGCGGGATGACGAAAGAGACACGCGACATGCCGCTACCGCAAGTGAGCTTGCATGTACAGTGCGTGCCCGCCGCCGCCCATGTGGCTGACGATCCCGCAGCAACGGCCAAGCTCATCGTCTCTACGAATACGTGCAGGAGGCAGGTAACCAGTTCCTATCCTGCATCCATGGTATCTCGCAGGGTGCATAAACATATCCGCCGCTGAAACGGGTCCTCGAGCATAAGCCTCGCTCCTAGAAACGGGCGACCCTTCCTTTGCGAGGGCTACCTGCCGATTTGTTTCCACCTTCCACCTGAACCTGCCTCTCCTCCAAGACACATGGACCACTTCAAGTCGCCATGTCTATGCAGCAAATCAAGACTGCGGTCGAGACCCTCATTCATTTGATAGTGATACACAGCAACCCCCAATCCCAAGACGCGCAGAGCACCAACTCGCTCCAGCTCACCTCTCCAACGCTTCTCGCATTCCTAGCCACTCAATGACGTCGCCGGGACCAGTCTAATGCTCCCTTGTCACTTACATGAGCACATGCATGGAGCGCTCTCAAAACCGTGCAGGTCCCCAAGTCACGGCATGCACCTTGTATGCACTCGCAAAGGTGCGCAGCGCCGTACGAAGTCGGTTTGCCGGGTAACCGCGTCGCACCCTTGGTCTCGTGCGCCGCCCAACATCTTGGCGCGAGGACGAGGACGATAAGTCCACTGACAACATAAAGCCATACCGGCGTGAGGCGTCGCCAAGGCACTCCTTTGGAGAGGGCCGGAGACGCTGGTGCTGGCCAAATGAGCCGGCGCTCAAGCAGAGTGCCGATGCGGCCCGGCCCGACCGCGTAGAGCAGCGAGTGCGACGCTGCGGGCCGACGCAGATGCAGCTCGCCGGTCCGAGGATCGCCGGTCCCAGCTGATCTATCGCCGAAGCTCCGGAGCCCCTGGGCAACAGGTGCCGCCGGACGGAAAAAACATTACGACAAGCGACGAGGCATGGCAATCTCAAAGGAATAACTGTTTCGTATTCCGTTCTCGACAAGAGTACAAGTGCCATCATTCTACACCCGAGTGTAGATGCAGCCGTGCCCATTCAACCACAAACTCCGTGCTAATGAAAATATCATCCCCTCAAACCTCTCTTTCCTTCCACCGGGCTTCGTAGGAACCGCCGCCATCTCATCATTCTGTCAAAACCGTTGCCCTAGGTAAACGATATCGATGAGTAAAGAACAGGGAGACATTTGATACACGGCACAGAACGCAACTGCCATCGCAATCGCGCCCCTCTCCCCTGGTGCCGTGTTACCTTTCGAGAGCAAATACAGTTTACATGATAATATGTACAGTCGAGCCATTGCCGCGTCGTACACGACTCGTGCCCTGTGAAAATGAGTAACACACCGGGCTACCTCCTCCAGCCCCAGAAACCTCCGCTGCCACTCGAAATGGTCGATGTCGAAGCAGCCGTCTTGGAGCTTTGGTCTGAAGACGGCGGGGATCCGTGGCCCGTAAGGAGGCCAAGCACGCCCATCGCTATGTTGGAGTTGGAGGGCGTCAGCGGCGCTGTCGTTGCTGCATCGCCAGGCGCCACGCCGTATGATTTTCGGAAGGCTTCGAGTTTTTGTTTTGCTTCCTCGGCCTCTTGTTTCGCCATTGCTTCGGCAGTCTTGGCTTGAACTAGCTCCAACAAGAGCGCTTCGTGTTCATTGGGCGGCGATGAATCTGAAGCAGGAGCCACACCCGTCTCGCTAGGCTTCCCAAGTGATGACGCCCTCTTGTTGTAGTTGGGTGCTTGAGTGGGTGAAGACTTGCTGCGTCCCAATTTGAGCTCTCGTAGACCACCGGCAACGCTCTTCAATCCCCAATCCGACTCGGTTTCGCGATTGCTCCCGTCGCAAGCTGCACCAGCCGATGCCCTGGTCCGCAGGCCCTGTATCTGCTTTTCAAGTCTCTGTTTATCTTGATGGAGCGAGCGCACGTGATTATGCCGCTCCCGAAGCTGTTCCTTCAGAGATGTTATCTCCTGGTCCATATCGTGGATTCGGCGGTTCAGCTCTTGTGACTGCGACGTAGCGCTGGTCAGTTGATCCTTGGCGCTAGCCAACTCATCCTTGAGCTGCGATTTGGATAGCATCAAAGAACTTCGGCACTCTTTGTCTCCGCACTTGAATCGGGTCTCTACCCGCTGCAGCAGCTCGGATAAGTCTTCGGTCGATGGCGCATCTCGTGTTTCCGCTGCGGTTTGGCTCATTGCGCGCTCGGTACCTTCCGCTATCGGGGTGGCTTGGTTTTCTTCGCTGTCGGATGATGCCGCCTCCTGGCTCGTCGCGGTAGTGTCTTCTGTCGTATCCTCGTGATGAACCAAAGCCTTCTTCTTCAAACCGTTGAGGAGCAACTGCACCGCGCTCCGGTCCTCCTCTCGTTCCTCCCGCTCCTGCTGTAACTCGTTTGTGAGGACAGTATGACTCCTCTGCATCTCGCTCAGGGCAGTCAAAAGATCTTCAATTTGGCTGTGGAGATATTTCTCGTCCGTCGTCTTCGTGCTCACCATCGACTTGGGACCCATCGGAGTTGATTCGCGAGTCGACGACTCATCCTCGCACATGGCCGAGTCACGCGACATGATTGTCGCGTTGGTCGAGGAAGATGAGCTGGAGACACTGGCTGAGCTTGCGTCCAACGAGTTGAGGGTCGAGGCGATACTTTGCTTCGACGTGCTCCGCCGTAGCGTACTCAACGGTCGTGGCGGGGCCCCAAGAACTGGCTGCAGACCGGCGGCCTTGGCACTCGTCGACGAAGCCCAGATGCGACCGAGGAAGCGGGTCGCCGCGGCGGTAATGTCCGACGCTCGTAACGCGTTGGCCGTCACGACGAGGGATTCCTTGTAGCCCTGCTCAAGCTGCGCGAGCTTCTCCCTCGTCACCACGCCCGTGAGGCCAACAAAGTCTTGAACGAATTCGTCGGCGTTGTAATGGTAGCAGTCCCAAAGACCTCGAGAAAGGAGGAGCTGCATGACATCTTCCAGCTCTGTGCACGCCAGCAACCGCGCCTCGTTCTTCCTCATTAAAGACAGCGCAACCCGCATGAGAGTTTCGGAAGCTCCTTCGGCGAAAATGATGTCGTATATACGAAAAACCATTGGCAGGGGACACGTGACGGCGAAAAAGCTGAGAAACCACTGCGAGACATAGGCAGTCTCGACTTGAAGTTCTTCCAGGTGATTCCAGAGGAGCGGGAGATTTGCGCGTAGCAGCTCTCGAAACTGGTAGATGCGGACATGGAGCCCAGAAAGATCGGGAAGGAAGCAGTCCCGCAGATCGTATCGCTCCATCAGGCTGTAATAGGTCAGCGAAGTTGACTTTTTTTTTCTAGAAGCGGAACTCATACCGAACGAGCACGCAAAAAGCCTGCTTGTCAGGCATATGCATTAGCAATGGGCCGACGAGAAACGCAAGCCCTTGGCAGTATCCAATTTTTGTATCGTAAAGACTGAAGCATTTGAGTACTCGGCCCAACATGCGCTGGCCGTCGCCGTCTGGATCTCGGAACATGTCGACGAGTGGAAAACTCCTGCCTAGGTCTTTTCCAATGAGCAGTTCGTAGGGGCTGGACTCGCCCGAGAGTCGCTCATACTGCTCTTCCAGAGAGGTATCGCGGGCCCCAGACATGCTCTGCCATACAACCCCTCGCAACGGCGGTGGTATACCCTTACGAATCTTGTTGGACAACAAGGTCGGTAACCGTGCAGCGGTCTGCTGGTAGTCCTTGACGAGGGCTGCGTAAAATTCAAGGTCCGTCATTGGGGGTGGAGGGAGGATAGAGTATCGGAGTGCCGGCGGCGTTGGTCCATTCATCATCTGGCGCAGCTTCGCCATCGAGGGCGGACGGGGCTTGCCGGTGTTCGCCTTCTCGACGGTCGGCGTCGGGACGTTTTGGTGATTAGTAGCCTTGGGATTGGTAGCCAGCTTTGCATTTTCCTGTTCGAGGCGCGCGAGAAGAAGCGCGGTGGACTGCATAGCGTGTCAGCAAGCTCACGCTAAATAGGGGCCTGCGCGTCGGCAAAGGCACATACGTTGTCCGTTTCGTCGTCCTTGACTTGCTCGTCTTCGGTCTTCTCCAGCTGCTCCCAGTTTACTTCCTCTGCGTCTTCGGACGAGTCACTCTCGTGACCCTGATCGGCATTCTGTGTCAATTCGTCGTCGAGACTTCGGGCGGCATCGTTGGGCGATACGGTGACTGTTGAGTCAGGCCGTGTGGGCGTCAGGCTTTGATGCTTTTCGCTGGAGGATTCGACGGAGTGGCGCACGTCGATCGATTCAGTAGGCTCGTCTGGGTCAGAACCGACTTCAGAGATGACGGTGGCAATTTCAGCCTTCTTGACTTGGGGAGCAGAGGGCTCCGAGAGCCGCACAGTCACCATGGAGTCGTGCGCCATGTTGGAGTTGTCGCTCGTGGTATCGTCGGCGGCCGTCACAGGTGACGTGGCGGGCCTTGAAAGAGGAGAATCTTCATGACGAGCCTCGATCTCGGGCGAGGTCGCCGCCATCGTAGAGGGTCACGGGCAAGACGGGTGGCCGGGGACTGGAATGCGTGGTGACGGGGCAAGGCTGGCCACAATCCAGCACTCTAAGTCGGGTCGATGGTCAAGATAACGTCTGCGGGCAATCGTGGAAAGCCCACTATGCTATGCCCGCAACGATTTGTCGTCGTCGAAAAAAGAATGAACGGCCGGTGTCAAAGGTCGAGATTCCGAATGAGAGAAGGATCTGGCCAACCTCTAGGAGTTACCGACCGGGGTTTTCCGTTTCATCGAGGGGCTTGCGAGGGCTGAGACAGCCGAATGCCAGGAGGTTTCTGCGGATCGGCTGCTCGTCAACAGCGAACGAACGGCCAAGTGAGCGAACAATCAGAGAACAAGGAGAGAGGGGGGTTTCCCGTAGAAAGGGGCAGAAAGGGAAGAGCCAAACAAGGCTGAGTGAGCGACAGGGGAGTGGTAAACGAGTGACAAAAAGGATGGACGCGGTGGTGTTTGGCAGGGAACGGATCAGAGTTGGTTTACGAGTAAGGCGGGTGTCGTCGAAGCGGTCGAGTAGGTACGAAGTCGCAACCCGTCTGCCCACGCAATGCCCTTGTGTGGCAAGCAAGGAGCCATGGCAGCCCGCGTCCGCTGTACGGGCCAGGTACCTCGAGCGGCCAGTCCGATACATGTGTGTGGGGTGTCGCGTCAGGGGAAGCTACACAAGCGGTACACATGCAGCATCGGCAGCACAGCGCAAATCACCGGTTCCGCGCTAGTCTCTACTTTAAGTTTGGCACCGCTCGTACCGGTAGCTTGAGTGAGAGAGCTGTTAGGCCAGGGAGTCGAGGGTTCGACGTTGCCTTGCCTTGCCTTACTCGACGACATTCACCTGCACTGCCATGTACCCAAAAAAAGATTGGGCCGGATGCGACTTTGTCTGGGACAGGGACACTCTTGGTCTTTGCCGAGGGACGACAGACAATCGAGGAAAAGCCAGAAAGCCAAGCGAGGAAGGGGCAGAGAGAGAAGGGGAGCTTGCCGGACAAGGGCACAAGGGAAGATCATGCAATTTTGCAACTGGCGAAAGGGTGATTTCGCGCGCAGACAAGGGGCGCCAAATTATCCCTGATGCGCCGGCAGAGATGCCCCTGACGGACGGGCCAATAACAAACGCCGGCACTTTCAGGTACCCGACCCTGGCCATGACTGCGGCACGGCACATTTGTACCCGCACGTACCGCGGGGGGGAAACGTTTCAATTGCGAAGGGCGTCGTCTCATCCAGTTCAATACATGACTTGATCATATGGCGAGAGGGTGGGTTCTTGGACGGTGATTCTAGGTTGCCTGTTTTCGAGAACTAGCTGTAATTTTTGGTCCTTTGACTCTTTGAGAATCATTGTTTCTTTGCCGCTTGTTTTCCTTTTCCATGTTCACTGACAAGGGGCGTCGCGCGGGTTCCTGTGAGCCGTTCCGCCAAGGATCCCGGCTGGCGGGAGCGTCCTCGCCCCCACTCTTACTGGGCCGTTGGTGGACACAGCGACCAGCCATCAAGCCACCCCCTGTGGCGCGAGCTAGGGGTAGCTTCAGCCACGAATCTCCAGCGTGCGCACTTCACGGCTGTTCAGAGGGCCACGGCACTTGTTACAGTGGCCGCAGACCTGTTCAGCAGTCTCCAGAAGCCTATTCAGAGGCCTGAACAAAGTATTATAAGTTCAGATCTCGCCCTTCCTTTCAACAGCAGCCGGAAGATGGTTCCATGGTGGAGTGGTCAAGTGCCATTAAGCCTTGGAGCGCATTGGAAAGCTTCAGAAACACCGCCAGCCCTGGAAGCGCGAGGCCGCGAGGTCGATTCCGAGCTGGGATGCCCCAAAAAAAGGCACGTAAAAAGATAAACGGTGCAAATTAAGTATCCCACAGAACACGAAAGTGCCGGGACGCGCTGTAGTACCTCCGCTGAAGAGAGAGGTAGCAGGGCGTGAAGGGCGGGCCCTAGAAGGCCAGTTCTTTTTGGACTTTGTACGTATCTTTTTGCTACTTCCCCATCGCGGACCTATTTCCATATGCACGTGGGGGACTTTTTGGTGGATTGGTATGCGTCGCCGGCAACTACGCATCGCAATAGTCCACCGTGCCTGCCTGATCCTGGGTTTCTCTTCATCATTCATCTACTTGCCGCAAGCTTGCAGCCGATTCGCTAGCAAAGCGGATGGTGCCGGCCTCCTGTCGACGGGCGAGGTGCCGATTTGGCCAAAGCAAATGCCGAGGGACTTTTTTTTTGCTTCTGGTTCACCGACTTTCGTTTGGATGGCAGCGACGGGTGTGGGTGCATGGCCGTCACCAACGCACATTGGCCTCGTCGATCCCGTGACGCCAACGAGCAATCCAGTGCCGGATTCTGGATGCCGTGAGACAACCTGGTGACTCTGCTCAATGCACTCTCTACGTTCTCCGACGGCAACTGACGACTGCTGCAGACAAAACATGCGGGTCGTCGTACATTGGATTGCGGTATCGCACCCAGAGACATGCCCAATACGGGAGCCCGGCTTGCCCATGTGCTGGATGGACGGTCCATGTTCATGGCCCCCAAGGTAGCGAGATGACTCGATTCGGGGCTGCGCGGCTTGGACCAATTGCTCCGACCGTGTCGTCGCGACAAGGACGCCATGTCACCAGAAGGGTCTCTTGACCTAGGCAAAAACCTCGAGACTGCCCGGGTGCTAGGCCATGAGGCTTGCGAATCAAGTTGCCCGGGACAAAGAAGGGACTGGCCGGCATCGAACCCTTGCACACGCTCGGGTTGAAGACGCGAGCCAAGGGGATCGGTCCAGTCCACTTGAGGGGAAGCGCCACTTGTCGAGTTACGCCATTCGAGAATAGCCAGTCTCACATTCCCTTGTCTTGCCCTTTTTCTCTGCAGACACATGGCGTTTCCTCGCTCTTTGCCCTGGCGCGGCATTGTACTGATGGTCGCTCGCAAGGACAAGTCATGCTAGTCGCCGGTCGGTCGAGGCCTCGAGTCAGGCAGTCAGGACAAAGGGGACGAGCCGCGTGCGGAAGCATTCGACAGCCAGATATGGAGATTCGGAGCGCCTATCAGTCAGCGCTTGGCGGCAGGGACGTCGCATCCGCACCGCGTCGCGCCTCGGTCACGAGTTGCTGGGCGCGTATCCACTGGCTCGCTGCAAAAGGGACGACGACTCAGATGGTGAAGAGTGCAGTGCAGAGTGCTGCGTGCATGTACAGACTGCATGCGACTGGGAACCACGTTGTCGCGGGCTATCATTTGCATCTGCCCTGCCCTTCAAAGGCTCAGGCGCTCCGTCGACGTCGACCACCAACATGGTCGCGGCGATAAGTGACTCTCGGCAGAGCGCAAGAGATTTGCGCATGCAGGAATGCCATGCAAGTTACTGTACGGATGCCATGGTGACTGGCGGCACCGCACACCGCCGCAGACTGATGGTTGCAATGCTTCCGCAGCGAAGCATCGAGGCTACCAGCTGGCTGGCAGTTCCCGTGGCTTGAATCTGCAACGCCATGACGAGCTGCCATCAGCCCCCTCCCTCGGTTCGAGTCTCATATCGCGCCAATGGACGTCGGCCTCGCAAGTGGTGACATGCGTCCCGAGGCGACCGCGAGTGGTTTGCATAATGGGGGCCGACAAAGCTAGCCTGCATTTGGCCCCGGCACGGCATGGACTATGCGATGCAATGGTGTTCACCATGGCGCCCGCGCCACCATTAGGGAGGATGGGCATTTTGTGGCCATGGGAAGCCGGCGGTGATGACTCTTGTGAATCTGTCTGTCTGGACACCCCTTCATCCGGATACGGACTCGGAGTCAGACTGCAACGGGACTCGCGGCTTGCCGAGAAGAGAGAGGAGAGAATAGAAAAGGACGCGGAAGCACTGGACTCGTCGCGATGGCGTCCAACGGGAGCATGCACGAGGCCGGACAGTCCCGTGCGACGCGCGACTACTGTACTGCACGGCCTAGGACGCCATCACGACGAGGGAGGCGAGCAGCGCATTAAGACCAAATTTCGCGTCCGGCCCACAACCTTGTCGTGGTTTCGGTCGAGGCTCTCTCTCGGGGTCGCTACAGCGGGCAGTGGTGGATACGGGCAGTGGCATCTCCCCATTCATGGACAGCTTTATTTATCTGGCAATCTGGGCATTGCGTGGGTAATTGCATCGCGTCGTCCAGGCTCGTCATGCATCGGGACACGGTGCAGCGCCCGCCCTAGCAGGCTGACGCGATGTGCGAGGGTTGAGGGCGCGGGTGTGACATGGACAAGAAGCCGCAGAGGTTGCGTCTACAAAGATGAAGAAAGCTGATGTGTTGATCCATGGTGTGGTGATGGCATCTGCCAGCAGGGGCACGGGATGGAGGACCGACGGCGAGGAGTAGGCGACGCCGGCGCATGAGTAGAACGGCTGATGGGATTCCATGTTGCCGGCGTCTTGACCCTAGCGTAGCAGTGCATAGATGGATCAATGATGCAGCAAGGGAAAGCAAGTACAGTACATGCATCGAGTGCCCGGGCGGTTCTGGCTGCCGCCAATTCTTTCGTGCGTCTCACCGGCCCCCCCGTTGGAGGCTGCCAGACACACGCACTCTCTGCCAGTCTCTGGTCAGTCACACACTCAAGTGCCCCGGTCCTAGTGGCGCGTGGTGCCCATCAGCCTCCCCAAACTACAAGCCCGTTCCCCGTCCTCCGTCCGTCCCTCCTGCTAACTTGGCCGGCCGGCCCTTTGCTCGACGACAATCCACAAAAAAAAGCCAGGCCATAATCTTTCCCATCCCGCTCCTTCTGCTCCTTCCGCCCCCCTCCTCCTTCTCCTCCTCCTCCTTCTCCTCCTCCTCCTTCTCCTCCTCCTCCTCTTCTTCGACTACACGCGACCTTCTCCATGGCACCTTGAGGACGCATCCTACAATCGGCGGCCAAGCTGGATCCCGGAGCGGCTAGACACGCCAACGACTCTGGAATCATGTTTCCCTCGCTGCTGCGCCGCCCAAAGAACGGCCCCCGTCGCGTCGGCATCCGCGATGCGAGTCCGTCGCCGTCTTCCCGCATACCCTCGCGACGCCACTTTGTCGGCCGAACGCATGCCACCGCCGACTTCACAGAGGCCGACGACGACGACGAAGACGACGACCACTCTGGCCAAGAAGACGGCGCCGATCCTCGAGATGCCGTCCACGACGACGAAGCGCAAGACGCCGCCGCCACCGACAATGTCGACGAGGATGGCGCCATCAAGGCCTTGCCCGTCTTGCCGCTCTTTTCTGCCACGCATCTCGGTATGGCCCCCGTCTTGCTGTGCGAATTCGAATGCAAAGCATCTGACCCTCTCCGTTCTCACAGACGCGCTACCCGTCTATAGCATCACTCACGCTATCCGCATCATCGTCACCACGCGCACCGAGACGACCCTGACGTGGGAGCAGCTGCGCTCGCCCCAGGTCTCGCAGTTCCTGGCCAAGCCCATGCAGCAGCAGATCCGCTCTCAACACTTTACCCGGGCCACCCTGTACGCCCTCATGGCCAACTGCCTGCAGTTCAACAAGGAAGGTCAGCGGTACGCCGCCAATGCAGGCACCAGCACCACCAGAGCAAAGGTCTGCGAACTGCTCGCCCTCAAGCTTCTCAAGGAATACACCACCCGAGAGCTGATTGATGCGCTCGCATACGACTTTTACCCCCTTCAGGGGCTCCCGGGCGGCTACGCGACTCTGCCCCTTGTGAAGCAGACCCTGACCGCCTCGAGGACCTCGACGCTCGAGGTTGCCATTCGCGCCTCGGCCAAGCATTTCCTTGCCCACCCCGTCGTCGTACAGCAACTCGAGGCCATTTGGAATGGTGCCATTACCTTTTACTCTTCCGCTGACCGCCTGCACCGTGACGATGCGCCTGCGCGTCAGCCCCAGGGCCTCAATGGAAGTGCCGTAGGCCCGGATGTCAGGACGCCACTTCTCGGATCCTTGCCGCCAAAGCCGGGCCACTTTCCCGTGCCCCCAGGGAGAAGGACGGTGATGCTCTACGATCCTCGCCAGGCATCCATGTTCAAACTGTCTCGTCTGCGAGTTCCTCGCTATCGATCATTTCTTTCCACGCTTTCCTTGGCCGTGCTGATTGGCCTCTTCCTCGCCGTCTTGGTGGAGAGGTCCGTCCAAATCACGGGCCTCGAGCTGGTTTTTTGGTTCTGGAGCGCAGGCTTCATGCTGGATGAGCTGGTCGGCTTCAATGAACAGGGCTTTGCGCTCTACATTATGAGTTTTTGGAATATCTTTGACCTGGGCATTCTGGTTCTCCTCATCGCCTACTACTGCATGCGTGCATACGGCGTCTTCCTCGTCGATCCTCACCATTGGAACGACATGGCGTATGATGTTTTGGCCGCCAATGCCATCCTGCTCCTGCCGCGCATCTTTAGTGTTCTTGACCATTACCAGTACTTTTCGCAGCTGCTAATAGCCCTGCGACTCATGGCCGTCGACTTGGCTGCCGTTTTCGTCCTGGTCCTCATCATGTGCAGCGGATTCTACGTCTTCTTCACCCTGTCAATGAGCACCAATGGTGGAGGCGACGTCGCCTATAAGATTTTCCAGATCATCATGGGCTTCTCGCCTGCCGCTTGGGAGGTGTAAGTCGATGCCCGTGGCGCTCAACCTGAAGCCCGCGCTGACAATCTGCAGCTGGCCAAAGTACAATTTCCTCGGCAGGACACTGATGATGATGTTCCTCATCATCTGTCACTTCTTGATTGTGTAAGTTGCGCGCCACCTGTGGCTGACGTTTGCTGACGCTGCATGTTCAGGACGGTCCTTATCAGTGTCTTGAGTAACTCGTTCCAGAACATTGCGTCAAATGCGACAGAGGAGCATCAGTAAGGAACCTCTGCCCGTCGGTGCCCATGACGACTAACTTGTTGCAGGTTCTTGTTTGCCATCAACACCATATCCATGGTCAAGAACGATGCCTTGTTCTCCTACGTGGCCCCAAGTAACATCTTTGCCTGGCTACTGATGCCCTTGCGGTATTTCATGCCCCTGAAGCACTTTGTGTGGATCAATCGTACAATCATCAAAATCACCCATTTTCCGGTACTTTTGTGCATCTATCTATACGAAAAGTTTTGGCTGGCACCCTCCGTCTATGAGCCTACCGACCTCGTCGAGAATCACGGCAGGAGTCGTCCCCGTACGATTTCATTCAGGGAACCTGCAGCGAGGACGGCCATGTTTAGCCCCAATGTCCGAGTTCGTGATGAATCCGTTGCGGGCTTTCACAAGGACCGAGCGCTCGAAGAAGTCTTTCGGCGGGTACCCGAGGCCAGTACACTGCGTACCCAAAGGAGGAACGAACGACGCAAGACGCAGACAGCCATTCGCAACTGGATGGACCAGAATGATGACGCTGGCGTGCCTCTGTCCAACTGGCCGACACTGGACAGCCGAGCCGTACCTGACTGGCAGAAGCGTCTTAATGTGAGCTGGGACAGAATGTCGCACCCAAGACAGGTTTCCGACGTCAGATCAACGGCCAGTGATCCAGCCGACTTCATGTCCAATCACGGGGCGTCCTTGATGCGCAGCCACGGCTCGCGCTTTCGTGCCGTCACGCCCGATTACAAGGACCACACGGATGCGGATGGGGACGATGAGCTGGTCACCAATGACGAGGACGAGGACGATGCAGGGACCAACGCCGGTCGCAGTCAACAATTCGAGAAGCACGGGGTCGAAGAGGAAGACTACTTTACCACCCCCGTGGCAGCTCGCTCGTCAAAACCGAACCCTCCGCACGACACCTCGGCCGACTTAGCAATGCCCAGCTCCCGTCTGAGTGCCCCGAAGCGTGGAGGACACAGCCGATCGCTGTCGACCAACACCATATTGTACAAGCCCGAGGAAATGGCACCGCCGCGAAACTCGTCCTCGTCGTCGAGGTCGCCGCCGAAAGCGATTCCGATTCGGAAGCCCGGCCCAAGCGGACGAAACACAGGCGCCAACTCGCCTGCCCAAGGACCCCGGAGGGTGTCGCCCCGGCGCATGGTTTCCCTGTCCGCATCTCAGCCTCGCCCCATCTTGGCGCCTCGTGGATTGACTGAGACGGGAGGTGTCAGCCGAATGGCCATGCTCAGCCTGGAGCCGCAAGACCGGTTGCGTGGAGTTGGAAGACTGTCCTCGGTCGACCTCAGTGTCCTCTCGGATCATTTCGGGGCTGATGATCCGACCGCAGCGATGGCTGGTAGTTTCCAGACGCAGATGGCCATGGCCATGATGAAGGAGAACCGCCTTCGAGTGGCGGGCGGAGTCGAGGCAGCGGACCGAGACCGGATGGGAAGACTGGTGCTGGCCCGTATGAAGACGTTGGAGGAGAGCTTTGCGGACGTGATTAAGGAGATGCGAGACCTCAAGAACAGCTCCACGGCACCTCAAACGCGGAGAAACTCGTCGGCCGAGGAGCTCAAGGGGGGTGCTGCGGACACGAGTGGCTACGAGCGAGCAAAGAGAAGCAAGGGTGACGCTACGCCCAAGAAGCCAAACATCAAGAGGCCCGTGAGTCGCCGCAGCATGAAGGACGACAGGACGGGCATACTGTCGAGGACGGACTCGAGAAGCAAGGGAAAGGAAGTGCGATACTCGACGACTGACGACGAGGCAGAGGCAGAGGGCGAAGCAGTGTTTAGGGGATCTTCGATGTAATGGGGCGGATGGGCGGCATGCGTGGGCGTTTTTGGTCTTTGGCATCACGATACACCTTGTACATTTAGGGGAACGGCGCAGGTCAGAGACAAAAGCAAAGACGGAGGCGAGGCGTTGCGAATCTGGCACTTGTGGCATGGGAGTTGCGAGGTCTTTGTCGAATTACGTTTGAATGTTTTCAAATGCCTGGAGTTGATTTATCTCGGTTTAACGATATACATTGGTTGGCGACACGAGGGCAGTGCCCGTATCTTGGCGATGGCCTTTATTTTGGACGAGTGACGGTCGAGAGGATGTAGTGATGTGTACATGATGGTTGTTGGCGTTCTGATATGCCGTAAACTCTTGTGGATAGGAGCACCAGGAGGTGTGTCTCGATAGCAAGCTTGCGCGGATCGACAGGCAGCGAGGTCAAATGCCGCCGCCGCTACGGTCGACGCTGACGTAGCCATTGGGAGCCTTGTGCTTTTGCTGGGCGACGTCGTTGCTGCGCATGGCGTCGGCGTTGTACTTGATGGAGAGGGCGGCGGCGGAGGCGGCAGCGACGGCGATGACGGCTGCGCTCCGAGTGCGACTGCTGACGATGGCGAGGAATGCTTAGCAAAAGCTGACTGCCTGCAGCTTGAAAGAATGACGCGGGATGGAGGAGGATCCGGGCTTGAGCGTGGCGCTGGGGGCATGCGACTTACATGGCGACCGAGGACATCATTGTGCCGGCTGAAGCTGTTGGAGCTGTCTGGAGAGAGCGAAGAGAGGATAGAGGGAGGGTCGACGGGGGAAGAGGTGTCGAGGACGATGGTCAAGGCGGGAGGGAGAAGGGGAGACGTCGTGGAGTTTGGACCAGTGGCGAGGAACGAGGGTAAGTTTTGGTGTTTACGGGAGACGAGGGAAGCCCAAAGGGTCACTTCACGATGAAATGCACGAGGTCGATGGGCTGCGAGATGGATGTCTGCTTTGGCGAATCAGGAGCCGGTTACGGAGATGTGGACGAGGTGTCGTAGAAGTGACCCGTCATTCGCGAGAGAGTTGGAGCAGGAGGAGAGATGAGGTACTGCAGTGCTGAGTGTAGGAAACCTTGGCGATGGATCCGTGGATGCATTCGAGGTGGGGCCTGGGCTCTGGAGGGCAAGAGGGGAACCGGGAGCTCGGAACGAGTGCGGGGGCAGCGAGGTAGACGGGACCGGTTCGTCGGGGCAAAGTGGCCCGGGGTGGGGGTGTAGTGGGTACAGCAGCTTGGAGGTTGCGGGGGGAGGAAGTACTTAGACGTCTGCACAAGTATTGGACGTGAGCGAACATTGATCAATCAGTCGACTGGTGGTTCTTGGCGCAGAGACGGGGGAGCTGCGGGTGCATGCGGCTCGATGCACAGGCGAGTGGCGAGTGGCTGCCTGAACAAGGATGCCGACAAAGACAGGAGATGGCAAGGTGCGTCTCGTTGGCGGGCCGGTGATCGGGGAGGAGGCTCTGCTTGCTGCATGCTGTAGGTGGCTTGTACGAACAGGCTATAGCCTACCAAGGAAGTTGGTAGCGAATGATGGGCTAGAGGATCCTGCATCGCCTCGCAGTTGGTGCTTGCCTGCGTCGATGCAGTGCGTGGGAATCGACTTGAGAATCTTGTACTTGTAACGGGGGATTCGCCTGAAAGGTGACGAGCAGAGGCCGCTCTATTTAGGAATCGTACAAAGTATATCAAAGGCAAGCCGTGGACGTCGATTGTCCGCCGTCAGGGCTTGTATTCGCGCGTACTTTATACACGTAGGTACCTAGGTCAAGTATCAAATAACAACGTGGACACACATGCACTGATGCTGCCTGGTTGCCTTGCCAGGCTGCTACAAAGGTCGGCGAGTACCTGCTGTCACGAACACCTGCAAGCTTCCGGGGACCCCCTCCAAGACTCGCGAGCTAATCACGGCCCTCGAAACAGGGCTGCCTGGCTGACGGACGGCATGAGAACCTCCCTCGTAGAGGACGTGCCTCGAGGTGACTTGTCGAGACATGGACGTCCCTGCTGCCTTGCCCATTACCCCTCGCTGACTCTCCATCGACTGACTCTGCCCGACTCCTTGCATTATCTTCTCCCATCGTGATCAATCTCCATCCCCTTCATCACCATCGCAATATCCATCAATCAATCGGCCATCATGTCTCTTGTACCATTTCGCTAACGTCTTGCTCCGTCAATCTGTCGTCCGACACGCTTCTCAATTTTGCAATCATCAACTCCTCGAGACCTATTCCCCCGACGCCCGGCAGCCCCGGCACCGACATCCAACTCGACTCATACCCATTCCTACATCATCACTCTGCCCTGCTATACCGCACCGGCTCCCTTAGAATGTCGACTCAAGAGCCTTTACCAGCCATCATGGCTGGCAACCATGTCCCTCAAGGACCGACATCCTCGTGGCCAGTCGTCGACTCAGGACCCGAACCCGTCAACCTAGGCTCTGACGATTCCAATGCTTCGAACCAAGACCCAGCGACGCTGGCTTGCTTCGATACATCAAACTACGTGGCAAGCCTAAGCCTGGGCCAACAACCCGACCGCAACTTTAACAGGCAAGGCGGCATCGCCAATGCCTCGCAGACGTTACGGGACAAGTGTGAGATCAAGTCTGCTCGAAATGCCGAGTCGTCCCTCGTCCATACAGTCGAGTTTGAATTGGTCCACGGCGACACCTTGGTCTATGTCGACCTGCCGGACCCTCCGAGAAACGCGAAAAAGCAGGCCGACTGTCACAATATCGCGTACAGGTCCCATTCATTTCTCGTCCACTCCGACAAGCTCTTGGCGACCGGCTCGCCAAAGTTTGAAGCCATGCTGCGCCCGTCCTACCAGCTTAAACTCCAGTCTCGCCGCAAAATGAGCAACAAGCTCCCCGAGGGAGTCCGTTATATCCTGGACCTGACGCCCCCCTCAGAAGGCGACGAGCTCGTCTTCCAGATGACGGAGCTCTCCCTGACACCCGGCATCATGAAATGGTGGAGCTCGTACAAGTTTCACAATGTAGATCCCAGCCTCGTCAGCGGCCACGACGATGTGTGCTCATGTCGCCGACTATCACGCGGGTCCCTCGAGTTCGACAGCGACGAGGAATTTGGCCCCAAGTGCCGTGACGCCCCCAAGTCGCCGCGCAATGGCAGTGTAAAAAGCACTAAACTACGCGATCAAGGCGAATCCGAGGACGCGGCTCCCTCTTGTCCGCCGACGCCTCGGCAGCTCGAGGAGATGAGGGATGGGGGGGATCGCTCCATCTACGACACGCCGCCTTTCCGCAACATCCCCGACTACTGCCCGGTGCGCCATAGAAACACGATTATCCGGCTCATGCTACTCATTGAAGGCCGCGGTGTCCTGATTGACTCGGCCAGTCGTATGTGGACACTCGTCGCATTGGCCAAGATATTTGATTGCACTTCTGTGGTTCGCCATCACGTCGTCCAATGGATCATCAACGGTTCCAACGCGCGCTTCATTGAGGTCTTGCCAGAGGAAACCCTTCGAGTCGGCTTCGCCCTTGAAAACGAGCAGCTCACGCAGTGCGCCTTTCGCATCCTCGTCAACGAGTTGGCCCTCAGCGAAGCCGCCACTGATCAAGTCCAATATCGAGATAGACGAACCACCTTGTTAGGCCGCAGGCTCGGCGATTGTGGAGATGAGCTCGACAACATCATTCAACACGCCGCTCGCGCGCTCGTCGAGCGAGTTTCATTGATCCGCACTCAGCTTTGCAGCCCGGATCTCTTTGACATATGGGAGCTTCAAGAGTGGCGCAAGTTGCGGAAGCTGCAGGCCGTGCTTGCCAGCCACAAGGGCAAATCTTTTGCAGATGCTCTGCAGACTCTGGAGCGACTCATGAAGGCGTTGCCCCGAGCCGTGACATTGTTTCTTGACGACGCCGTCAAATACTGTGACCAGGATCACACAACGCTGTGGAGCATGGACGCCGACAGAGCAACCTATGTGTTGCCCCAGGACTTTGAGAAGCTTTCTCAAATAATGCCCAAACTTAACCCAACCCAAAAGCTTCTGTGCCCCTTTGTGTGGAACGACCTGGGCGAGCGATGCAGCTGGCCAATGTACATAACCCTACGAAAGGCAGACGGCCTCGGCAGACCGAATTATGCGTCACTTCTAAGGCAGGTCGAGAACGCACTGCAACGAGTCGCCGCCCGTCTGCCGGCCGATGTGTGCGACGAGTTCTTTGATGCGGGTGCAGCAACCGACGTCCCCAACCTTCAAGTAAAAAGCCCTTTAATCGACCTGGATCGGCTGGACTGGCAGGTCAAGGACGCGCTGGCACCGTTGACTCTCTCATGGGTCCGGCACGACATCGACCCGCCGCTGAACCTGACACGCCACCTGCTACTGACGCTCACGATGAACGAAATCAAGTTCTTGCCTCTGTGGGCCGGAGGGAATAACGACGGCAGCGGCGGTGTCTTTGAGTCGTTTGTCCCACCTACGGATATGGGTCCCATCGGCCCCGGGCCGGCGTACCACACCGGAAGGACGGTGCGCTCGGCGGCGCCCAGCGTCGCGGACACCGTGGTGGATGACATGTCGGCGACTCGTATCGAAGGCGACACGACGGTTGCGTCTGTCAAGGTCAATGACGGCATCTCGACCGTGTTTCGGCCAGATGCCGTCATTGCCGCGCGAGACATGTCCTTGACATCAGATTCATTTACCATGCACGGCGTCGAATACGACGAGGCCCGCGCCGCGGTGCCAGCCGGTCAAGAGATCCCGCGAACCCATCTGGTGGACTGGACCGACGGCTCCGAGTGCGGCGCCGACGACGACGCCGAGTCCATGACTCTGGACCTAGGGCCAGTCGCCGAGAGCTCGGATTTCGAGGCGCTCGGCGCGGGAAACGGCGTCATGAGTGAGTGGAGCGATAGCGATGAGAGTCTGGTTGTTGTCGGCCACGCCTGAGGCCTGAGAGAACATGACGTTGGCTGCGGAAATGAGCCACGTCGAGTTTCTGGTCGGCTCCGGCGACCAAGTTTATGATGCAACGATTTCACGACGACACGACCAAAAATGTCATGCCAGGGTACATTACTTACACAGACCATGTAAATGAGGTTCAAAAGAGCGCTTCTTGCTGTATTGCCTGCGCCTTGGGTATCTTGATTTTTTTGGCTGTCCAGCTTGACCCATGTCCGTAATCTCGTTTGTCACCTTCATCACTGGCAGGCATCAGAACGAGCCTTTCCGTCACAACACACCATGTTTCGTCACCACGAAATCCCCAGAGCCCATCAAACCGCCCCACCGCTCACCCCATGTTGAGCGTGTTGCCGGAGCCGCGCGGGTTCTCGTCCTTGAAGTCGTCCCACTCGCGCGCCTTGTACGTCTCGCGGTCCGCCGCCGCCTCGTCGTCCTCGTCGACGGCCGGCCGCGCCGGATCCGT
>KQ030505.1:453282-601778 GCA_000956045.1 Hirsutella minnesotensis 3608
CGCTCGTCTGGCCGACCGAGGCCCGCGGCGCGCGAGGACAGCGTCGACGAGGTCGAGGGGGCGGGGGGCTCGCGCGCGGCCTGTTCGAGGAGAGCGGCCTCGCGGTTGAGCGAGTCGAGGGCGTCAAAGGTCACGTGGATGGCGTGCGCGACGTGCGCGACGTGCACGCCGCGCACAGTCTCGTCGTCGCCGTCGCCGTCGCCGTCCATGTCGCGGTACTGCGGATATGACCGGAGAATTTCGAGCTTCATCCTGAGGGCCTTTTCGGCACGGAACGCCATGATCTTGGCCTCGCGCCGCGCCGCGGCGTCTGCGTCGGCGCTCACAAGTGCAAACGCCGCCGGGTCGTCGCGGAACCGCTCCAGCATGCGCTTATACGGCGAATCGTCCGCCAGCTCGTAGTGGTCGACGAGGTCCAGGAAGCGCGCGTACGCCGAGCGCGCGCGGTCCACGACGGCCGCCGACGGCGGCGGCTGTGTCGAGCACGCGGCCGTAGAGCGCCAGCGCGGCGTCGACCTTGGACCTGTAGGCTGGCGAGGTTGCGTCGGGCGAGAGCTCGAGGGCCTCGCGCTGGGCCTCTGCCTCGTCAAAGAGGGCGCGCAGCGACTGCGGCTCCCCCCCCGCCTGCCGAAGGGGCCATGAGGCAGAGGGATCTGCTGACTCTGGCGACTCTATAAAGCTCTTTTGGTGTGGAATGGCTGCGGTAATGAGGTCGGTTCGCAGCAATGTCGTCGAAGTTGTGGTTTGTAATGTGCAGAAGCAGCAAGCTGAGCTGCACCCTGAATCATGTTAGCCTGTAAAATAATATTAGTCATACGTTTAGCCATGCAGCAGGTACGTATCACCATTAACTGCTTGGCGAATTCTACTTCGTACGCTTTTCATCTCAAACATCGTGATGGCGCTTCGCAATCTGGAAAGGCAAGGCAAACTAAGCAAAGGTTCGAGCGAAACTAATTAGATACTCTATAGTCTCTGCTGGGTGAAACCCACGCTCTCATTGTCTAACTTCGTTGTCTTTGCCCAAAGCATCTCAAAGAGCGTCTTCGTATGTATGTATTCTGTATGTTTCTTTATAGAACACCTCTCCATTAGCCAATTAGTCAAGTCTTGTTGCAAATCCAACTCCCCGTAAGCTCATGAGTTCATAATAATATCAAGCAGGCCCCTTCGGACCGACCTTTTTAATACTCCGCCATTCCACGCAGCATGCGCAAACCAGCTGCGCCAGCGATAGGGCGAGCGCGCAGTAGAAGATGCGAGTGCTGGCAAAGTTGTACGCGTTGATGACGGTCGATAAGAACCTGTGCGGCACTGCGTTGCGCAGCTGAGTGGCACCTGTCGTTACAATCATCTCGGGGTCGAGCCCAGGCACCTTTTCCAGCTTCTGCACGAGAAGGCTACTGAGAATAGTTTGCCCGACCGAGACGAAAATGGCACCGCCTAGATGCTGCGCGAAGAAGATGATGGAAACACCAGTCGGGATATCTTCCTTGGCCAAGGTGGTTTGCACAGCCAAGCTGGATGTATGCATCCCCATGCCTGTTCCGAAACCTGTCAGGAACTGGTACGGTATCCATTCTGAAGGGGGTGTCGTGGGCGAAAAAGTAGTCATGAGACCTTCGCCGATGGCCGTGATGCAAGGGCCGACAATCATGGAGGGCACATAGTAGCCAATCTTTTGGGTAACGAAGCCGGATGAGACGGCGGAGATTGTGAGACTGAGAACCAAGGGGATGGTATAAATGCCCGACTGGACGGGGTCTGTGTTGTGGGTGGTTTGGACTAGACTTGATGTCAGCGAACATTCATGAGAATGAAGCCACGCGAAATACGTACACCAAAGAGGAATATAGTAGACGCCAAGCATCAAGGCACCCGATAGAAACAGCATGAAGAATGCCGACGCCAACATGGTTCGCTGCTTGATGACCCTGATCGGCAAAGTGGCATTTTTGGGGGCCAACACCTGGACCGCGCCAAAGGCAATGGCGGTGACGACGAAGACGATGAACAGAAAAATAATTCTCCAATTGTTCCATGCAAATGTCGATCCGCCCCATTGAAGGGCCAGTATGAGCGACACCATAGAGGGCAGGAAGAAGAATGTGCCCAAAGGATCCAACCGCATAATATGCGTCTTGATGGACTCTGGCTGCGAGGATCGCTTCGGCGACTCGAGGAAGAGGAAAAGGAAGAGGCCGACGACGGCTCCGATTGGCAAGTTCATGTAAAAGCACCATCTCCAGGTTGCCTTTTCGGTGAATGCGCCTCCAATCAAAGGGCCCGCGACGGATGAAATGCCAAAGACGACGCCGATCATTGCTGCAAATGAGGTTAGTAAAGCCATTTCCCCTTTCGAGTCATAATCGAATTGGTGACATACATTGGTACACGGCCCGCTTGTGAAGAGGAACCATGGGAATTATGACCATCATGGATCCTGTTGTGATGCCTGCCGAGCCCAGCCCAGCAATGGCACGGCCCACGATAAAGACGGCAGAACCCTGCGCCGCGCCGCAGATGAGAGAACCGACTTCAAAGATGAGAATGCAAATTAACAGCGTCCATCGGACATCGTAGAAGCGATATACCCTTCCAAACAAAAGCTGGAAGGCAGCCGTCGTCAGCATGTAAGCCGAGCCATACCAGCCAATGTCGCCAAGGCTCTTGAATTCGTCTGTAATGCGCGGAATGGCCGTCGAGATGATGGTACGGTCGAGGGCAACGACAAACTGTGATATAAATGCCGAGAGTATGATGAGCCAAAACTTGACAGTCTTTGGCTTGTAATTGTCCTCTGCTTCCTTGTCGACGGCAGTCCTGGGGTCAAACGGCTTTTCCTTGGTGGTCTCTGTGCTCTTTTTGTCGCCTCCCGTCGAGGAAGATGAAGGCCGGGTCGAGTCTCCGTCGGAGCTCAGCGGCGCCCTCACAGAAGTCGCATCTGTTGCCGTGCAGTATTCCGTACTGGCCTGGCTCGATGCCAGTGATAGACGACGCTCTTCGGCTCTTGGGACGACCGGCCAGCCTGGGCTTGGTTGTCCGCCTTGTTGATTACTCGTGGTGGCCATGACTGCGTGAGCTGGCAAGCGTGAGGCACAATTTTGTTGATGGTTTGCTCAATCCGGGGTATCCATGAGCGCTCTTGATAAGCCAACTCCGTCAACAAAACCTGCATTGGACATGCAAGCAGCAGAGTCTTCGGTTTAAACGGCTTGCGAGATCAAGCCGAACGGCGAGTGCGCAACACGACAAAGCCAGGTCTCGGACCTTTTGACCTGAATCGCATTTCGTACAGCTCCACCTTGTCCGTCTGTTCGTTCGTGTGGCGGGCGGGAGGCTACGCCGCTGATGCGAATACGTAACGCAACATGGAAACGAGGAGCCTCGCGCGGCCCCGACCCACGTCTCAGAGTCCTAGCATCTTCGGGAACTCCTACAAGGCCGTGACGGCTGCGATCTGTTGCATGGAGAAAGACGGATGGAGGCGCCGAGACGGAGTAGCGGCACGAGTCTTCGGCGACAGCGTCGATCCACTTATCAAGCAGACTATTTCGCACCGCGCGAAACTTAGGTTCAGCACGGCCAGATGTGGAATCGAGGGATTGCTTCAAGGGAAACTCCCGTCATAAACGACGGCTCTGCCGTCGCACCTGGGGCGCCTGCGGCATCCTTTGCGCTCATTGGTCTCGCCCATCGCGCAGTCGACAATACAGTACTGTATAGACAGCGCAGGGTTTTGCAAGGATGCTGGCTCTTTGTTACACAGGCCCATGTGACGTGCAATCGCTTGCAGGCGGCGGATTGGACGACAAGATGCGGGCGGACGATGTTCGCACGCGATAGCCTTCGTTTGGATGAAAAATGTGTGTGGGAAACTGGACTCTGAGCTGGACATGCTGAGACGGCAGAAAGGGCAAGAAGGAGAGCGCCTCGTTGTTGCCGCTGCAGCCATTCCGCTTCGGGAAGCCACCCGCTTATGGTGGCTTGCTGATGCGCACTTGCCTTCGGTCCCGAGAGGGGCTTCAACGCCGACGTCTGCCATCACCATCGCCATCGCCATCCGGCAATCTTCTTCTCGCCCTCGCCCGGCCGACACGTTTCCGCCAGCAGGTGCTTGAGGCCAAACACCGACAACCTCAGACGTGTGTCCTCGTCATTTGGCATCGGGCTCGGCACATTACACCCTAAATACCCGCCCTGCCCGTGCGCCGGGCTCGCTCGCCTCTAGATCGCTCCGTCAAACCGGTCCTCGTGTCACAGTCTCAGCTTTCGGCTTTTGCTGCGCCTCTGTGCTCAGCCAGGTGACAGGTCGAGGCCGGCTCGTATTGCCGCGACTCGCGGGACTTAGCTAGTCACCGAACAAACGCCGGCCAACATCTGCCCTCTTCGCACCCGAGAATTGACTGCCGGACCCGAGGCATCTCCCCGGCGCATCTCCCAGGGTCCTTGACTTGCATTATTTCGCCCTTCGTCTCTGCGCGCATGCAGATCATCGGTTACCAGACATAAATCAGCCCTAGGGGATCCTGGTCCATTGGGGAATACGGAACCAGCGACGCATCGTATACCCGTCTCTGCGCTGAGCTGTTGGGAGCCAATCGTCCGCTACGGCCAGGCGGACTTTCTGTCGGCACTATCATGCCAGACCTATCTAGACTAACTGTATATTCGTATATAAGACATGTCTGCCGAGCCGCCGGCCTCCACTCGGGTTCCGGGCTTCGGGTCGGTCCCGAATCCCCAGGTCCCACTCCAGGCCGACGCTTCAGCAATGAAACTGACTCGCGGTACGAGTTGCACTCTCTGCCAGCAGCGTAAAGTCCGCTGTGACAAGAACAAGCCGTGCGCCAACTGCGTAAAGATCGGTGCCGAGTGCAAGGTCGTTCCTCCTGCACCGCCCCGGCGTCGCAAGAAACGCCTGCAGGAAAAGGACCTGATTGAGCGCCTCAAGAAATATGAGACTTTACTGAGCGAGAATGGCGTCAAGTTCGACGCCATTGGTCCCGACTTGAAGAGCGACGGTCATCAATTGGATGACGTGGATGAACTTGAGAATGACTTTGAGGGCCTCAAGACGACGCCCGAGGCCAGCGTGTCGCCCTCGGCACCCTCTCAGGGCGAAAGGTGCGCCACCTTGCCCTCAGTATCAAGCATCTTGACTAAATTCCATATGCAGAGGACGCGATCCTTGGTTCTCTTTGCACAAAGAAGTCGGTGACTGCTCATTTCTCCTTTCGACTGTGACGCCTCTTGTTAACGTAGACTTGCAGTTCAGAGCGAGCGAACAGCTACTTCACGACTCATCCGAAGATGAAGTCGGCGGCTCCACCATCCACCGGGCTTTCGACAAAATGTTCAGCAATCAAGACGGCTTTCCCTTTGTCTTTGGCGGCCGGGCCGAGTCGGTTACTGATGCACATCCACCTACGATTCATATCTTCCAGCTATGGGAAATTTACATCGCCAACATCAACCCGCTGCTCAAAATCACTCACGTTCCTACCATACAAGGTCGAATAGTCAACGCTGCCTCGCATCTGGAAAATGCCGAAAAGAATATTGAATGTCTCATGTTTGCCATTTACATCATGGCCATTACTTCTTTGGAAGATAACACCGTCATGACCATGTTTGGCGAGCCCAAACGAGAACTGTTGGGTCGATACTTCACCGCAGTACAGCAGGCGTTACTGAATTGCGGCTTCATGCGAAATGACGACTTCATCTGCCTTCAAGCATACGTTCTTTACTTGGTAGGGTTCCTCGTGTGATGATTGGCTTGACGCAACCAAGCATCTGACTGAAATGCAGCATGCCGTACGCTGGTTCGTCGATCCTCGCCAGGTGTTCTGTCTTATCGGTATAGCAGTCAGGATAGCTCACCGTATGGGCCTGCATCGCGACCCTGGCTCATTCGGACTGGCCCCTTTCGAGGTCGAGCAACGTCGTCGACTCTGGTGGACCATTGTTGGATACGATCGGCGGATTGGGGAAATGACCGGGTCCACGGTAACAGCTCTCTCCAGTGGCGGTGATTGCAAGATTCCACTCAACGTGAACGACTCGGACTTGCATAAAGAAGGGACCGAGATGCCCGCGTCACACACTGGACCGACAGAGATGCTATTCGCGCTGACTCGCATCGAAATGGCAATGGCCGTTGCCAGCAACAGCAATCGAGACAGCTTCAAGATGAATAACCCGGACAAGGTCAGTTCTCCGCCACAAGGTACTGGGGTTAAGCCTGGAGTCCCGACTATCCGAGTTGCCGGACAAGACTCCACGGCCTATACGCTTGATGGGTTCTGTGCCCATATCGAGGGGACGTACCTGGCGCAATGCGATCCCAAGATTCCCCTCCACTTTTTCACGCGGACAATGACGAGACAGCATCTGTGCAAGATGCGCATTATTGGTTTCCTCGTTCGCATGCACAACGCCGAGGCCATGCCTCTTCAGGACGTCGAGCGCGACAGCTTGCGCCTCCAAGCCACACAGATGATTGAATACGACAACATTGTCCTGTCCTCGGAAAGCCTACGGTCATTCCGTTGGTACGCGATGCAATATTTCCCTTTTCCTGCCTACATGTTTCTGGTGCAGGAACTGCGCAGCCGTGTCTCGGGTCCCCTGGTTGAGCGAGCGTGGCTGGCCATCGCCGACAACTACGAATTCAGGGGCTTGCTCAGCAACCTGCACAGTCCCATGCATACAGCCTTTGGCAACCTCTTCGTCAAAGCGTGGGACGCACACGAGGCCTCCCAAGTCAGCAACGGTAAACCGGTTTCCCAGCCAACATTCATAAGGGTCCTTCGCGAGCGCGCCGAGAAGCGACGCAAGGCACGAGCAGAAAACCGCCACGATCCGAGTATTGACCAAGTGCCCGTCGAATTTCCTCGCACCCACAGTCAAAGCCTGACCCCTGCAGGTTCTGACCAAGCCGCGGCCATGATGACGCCCAACTCTGTCGACCAAGCCATGTTGAATGCTGGTGCTGCTCCCGCGATGACATCCAACCCCGTACCGGCTCAAGACGGCGACATGGACTGGTCTTATCTCGTATCTGGGTTCCAGGACCGGACTGTATTTCAAAACTACGGTGGCTTCGGGGGCTTTGGCAACGCGGCTGGGGGGATGGGAGGCCCGGGGGGACCCCAGGGTGCAAATATGTTTGGAAATGGCTAGGTATGATTGCATCGAGTTCATGACTTGCTTGAATATCTTGTGATGGCTCCTGTCTGTTGGTTCGGGAGTGCCCGCGTCGGATAGCCGACAGACGGAAGATCGTGACTCCCTATGACGTCGTCCTCTTGGTACCTTTGCACAATGCACATCCTGTAAATCCCTCGACGTCTTGCACGTCCTGTCTATAACAGTACGCACACACGCGGGACACTGGTGAAAGCCTCAGCTCTGCAGGGCCGTTGAGGTGCAAGCTGCACGGAAACGCGCGGGCGCATCGCCGTCGTGTTGGAACCCGGATCCCCGGGCGGCGGGCGTCGTCGTGTGCCCTGCGCGTGATGATGTCATTGCATATCTCGCCGTTCCCACGCTCCACCGGCGGCGAATCGCTTGACTTTGCTCGTTGATTCTCCCAGATTTCACATTTGGACAATGCTTCATACAGCGGGCTTGCATGAGTAAAAGGCATGCGTTCTGGCGCAGTATACAAGCCCCTTGCAGTCGAGCAGTCACGATATCGCAAATGAGATACAGTAAACAAGATGAATTCTACGCCGTTGCAAGGTCCTCGAAACATAATCTGGAAACAATCCGTAGCAAACGCCCGCGAGCCAACAGAGAACCTCGCGAGCTCGCACATCCAGACACCGCAGCCGACCGCACGCCGTTTTGTTGCTCATGCACAGCGCGTCTCTAGAGTCTCGCCTACTTCTAAACAAGGCCATCGTAGAGCGACAGCGCCGACACAATCGTCTCGTCGCGCTTGCTGCCCTCCTTGAACTCTTCCATGTCGAGAGACCCGTTCTCGTCCTTGTCCATCATGCGGAAAATCTTCTTGACGCGCTTCTCGGGGGTATCTTCGTCTTCGGGCAGCTTGACCATGGATCCAACCTGGTGGCATGTTAGGCTCAACAAGGCAGAGTGCCGGGGTCTGTTGTGGATTGCGTACCATTTTGTAAATCGCCTCGACAATCTGAAGCATCTCGTCGTAACTAATCTTGCCGTCGCCGTCTATGTCGTACAGCTGAAACGCCCAGTCTAGCTTGTCTTCCATCTTGCCCCGGCTAGTAACACTCAGGGCGCAAATGAATTCCTTGAAGTCGATTGTGCCCGATTTGTCACTGTCAAAGACATTGAAGACGTAATCCGCAAAGGAACTAGGGTCGCCAAAGGGAAAGAACTGCCGGTAAATTTTTTGGAATTCTTCTTTGCTAAGCATACCCGACGGGCAATCCTTGAGGAAACCTGCAGAGTCAAAATCAGCACTCGGGTGCTTAAAGACCGCATGGCGATGGCTAACGGCCCTCGGTACAGACAGGGGGGTTTCAAAAGTCGAGCCTACCCTTGTACCATTGCTGTAGCTCCTTCTTGTCAAAGTGCGTCGATTTTTGAAGCTCAGAGAGCTGCTCTTGCGAGAGCTTTGATTGTCTGTGGGAAGACCGAAGTAAGTGACCATCCGTGGTGCAGAATGCAGTGCCGGGTGACAAGAAGGGTAGAACAGTAGCCAGACTGGTGTGTACTCGTGCACTCGAGGTGTTTTCCAGATTGGCGACGAACGCAAGCTCAAGGGCCGAAGAGGATCCGCGCTCGACTTACGATTTCCCCATAGCGTCTTACTGCAGTATTTCTACACCTAATGCGTTGGCAAGGAAAGGTGCAACGGGCGCGGCGTCTGAGAAGAGGCGCGGAGGGTTCGCGCCGCCAGACGGTCGACGGGCGTGCAAGAAGTCGGGACGAGACCGGCTTGCTCGGAGAAAGCAGATCAACAACTAAGCAATCGGACCTGGCGATGATATAGGGAGAGCAAGACGGAGATGGGGCGAGTATGTCGTGGCGGGCGTCTCGGGAGATGTCTCGTCCTGTCGTCTGGGACTAGTATCGGCCGTAGCGATGTTGCCAGGCGTGGTGACGACGGTTGATGCAAGACAGTCGCGAACGCTTTGCGCGGACCGAGTGTTGCGCACTCTGCGTTCCACAGCGCCGAGCAAAGGCAGTGACGTAAAAGGACGGGCTGACGAGCGAGTACGACGGCGCCCTGGTGCGTGAGGCGTGTATTCGTAATGCACTTCTCGCAGAGCAGCTGGCGGGATGATGGCGTAGCTTTCCGGATCAAGGCTTCGAGTGACGGACTCGATGGTGCCGGCCCGAGCGACAAGAGGGAGAGGAGTGAGAGACAATGACGAGACGATAAAAGGGACCAAGACCACGAATGTCGATGGCGTTGAAAGTGCGCGTGTGGGATATAGAGTGCGGCGGAGGAAAGCGGCGGCGAGCACGAGGATGGAGGGAGGATGGAGGGGGAGGGACAAGGGGGGGACTTCAGGTGGGAGGCCGACGAGGTTTCGCGGGGGACCCGAAGGAACGAATGGGCAGAAGACTTGCGCCATTGGGGGCCTGAGGCGTGATGGGGTGGTACTCGGAATGCCCGCAACGTATCAGGCGTAATGCAAGTATCGCCTTATCCACACTGCCAGCTTTTCCAGCACCAAGGCACATGGCTTGCTGTCGACCAGCAGCTCTGTGCCGCATCAAGGCAAGGTACCTCAGTACAACTGCAGGTCGCGACTGCCTTGATACACCCACTTAAAAAGCCATGAGCCGCCAAACCGCGCACGAGTCACGAGCACGAGTCGTTCCCCTTCTCCGAAACGCAAAGGGACAAGCCCCGAGTCTTGTGTTGTTTGTGCTCGATAAACAGGCAGGCAGGTAAAGCTCGTGGGGGACAGCCAAAAAAAAAAATGCCACGGGCGAAATGCGTGCCACCCTCATGACATGCAGATGATCAATCCATGCCCTCGGCCATCTTGGGACGCGGGCGGGAGCCTACTCAGCCTCACTCGTCATCCCTCGCCTCGGACCACTCACTCACCTTTGGAGAATTTCTTCCAAGTACTGCAGAGCCTGAAGCTACTTCGTACAGCTGCGTCAAGCAGGTTAAAGAAGCCTCTGGCGCATCCATGTGGGCCCGGTACTCGGTACTCGGTCGTCCGAGACAGCTTCTAGCCTCGCGATTCAGCAACGCCTTGGCCCCTGGCGGCTTCTCGCTCCTCAGTCCAACGACCATCCATAATTCTTCCTTCACCTTGGCTGACCTGCATCCTTTGATGCTGCAGCCGCCCCCCTCCCGCAGTCATCCTGCCAATCCAGGAAGTCGGCCGCTGACCCCGTGGAAAGCCTCGGCTCAGCGTCAGCCTCCCTGCAAAGCCAAATTCAACCACATCTCTCACTCATCTGGCTGCTACGCCAATCTCACGCCGTCACCCGGCCATCCTCGAGGCGACATGCTTCTCGGGGTATTATAGTCATTCAGCGTACCCAATGCAGTAAACATATCCGCCGTACATGCCCTTGCTGCCCGCTTCGTAATGCCCAGCCGTGACTCCCAATCCCGACATTATGCTATCTACCGCGTCAAAGGAAAAAGCCAAGTTCGTACCGCATCTCACCGAGTACCCAAGCCAGTGGCCGCAGACAAGGGTTCAGCCCACGACCGCCTTCATGCTGAGGCCCTCCATGAACGCCCCCAGGTCCTCTTTCCTCACTTCGACCACGCAATGCTCAAAGCTGTCGATCCGCACCCGCGCGTTCGTTTCCGATACCACCTCTTGAAAGGCGCTGCCGAACCGGTTGAGGCCGTAGCCTTTTTCGTGCTCAACATCGTCGTCATCTGATTCGTCGTCCGAGTCTGACGAATCCGATCCCTCCGACTCCGTCTCGGCCTCCTCCTCGCCGTCCTCTCTTCCGCCAGACTGCCGCGCCGCTCGCCTCTCCTCCCTAATTTTGTCTTTGGCCCTGCGCGACTCCTCCTTGGCCTTCATCTTGACTTCGCGAGCCTCCCGCCTCTTCTTGGCAGCTTCCCGGTCGAGAAAGGTGGCGTCAGGGCCCCCACCGCCGCCTGTCCCGACGACGACGTAGACCCCGCGCTTCTCATTCAAACTGGCCACTACGAGGGGCGTGCCGCGCCCTCCCTGTGACAGCTTTCCCTGTGACTCTCGCTCTTGCTCGGCCAGCGCCTCTCCGATCCAGAGAGCCAGCTTGGTCAAGGCGGCCGGGTGAGCAAACAGCCCGACGTCGGGTCCGTCCTTGACGACGCACATCCGGAAAGCCCGAAGGTGCTTAATCTGCTTCTTGTTGATGAGTGATGTGCCCGTGCGATAAATTGCTCGATGCAGAAATTGCGCCGTAGGGAGGCCGGCCTTGAGAGCGTCGATGCTGCAGCAGATCATTTGTTAGCCTTGCCACGGTGGCATCGTCGCCGCATGTAACTCACTTTTCCAGCGCATCGTACGCCTCCCAGAAACGTGCGATCCACTCTTCTCCCTGAGAGGCAACATCGTCCTCTTCCTCGGCGTCTCGCGTCACCTGGCTGGTCGTAGACGGGCCGTCTGCGGCCTGCGCGTGCCTTCCGACCTCGAGGAGTGCCCCAATGACTACTCCGACGTCTTGTGCACTCAGCGTCGCCCGCCAGCCCCAGCTTCGCACAAATCCCCATCCGTCTTTTGCGCCCGCTCGGTCCTTGCCGTCGGTATCTACCGCGGGAACCATTTCGTCGAGATTGTATAGTGAGCCATACTTGAGCAGCTTCGCTCGCAGTTCGCGCTTCAACATCATATCCATGTGTGTATAGCTTTGCTTACATTGTGCCAAGCTGACTCCCATTTTTGCCAGAAGCTTGTGCAAGCGCTTGATGCCTGTCTCGCTCCACGTTTTGAGGCGAGAAAATAGGTAGGGGGAATGCAGCATGCTATCGTATAAGCTCCAATGCCGAATCAAGAGGAAGCGCGGTTCGGGAGACAAGCGAATACCAGTGTCTTCGGGGTTCCGGGCAGTCGTGGGTATCACACCCGTGTTTTCTGTGGCAACTCGTCCATTCGCCAGCTCTGGAGGGTTGAGTCGTCGCACCTCGTCGCGCAGTAATTGTCGAAGTCGAGCCCCTCGCATGCCCATCCAGCCCGTCGGGCGTCCTTTCTCAGTTCCGCGGACGGGGGCGGCGACGCCGGCTGACGACCTGCCATACAGCTCCATCGAGGTGACACCGACAATAGTTAGCCAAAGGAGGTCGTTATCTTCACGGCCCAGTTCTGACGCTAGGGAATACATCATGGATGAAATCGGCTCGGCGAACGAGGAGCCCATCTTGTAATACTTTTGAAGAACCGCTTCGCTCTCTGAACGCATTCGCAGCAACCTCCGCCTCAAGGCACGAGCAGAGGGCGCAGGCGGCGGCTGAGCTCCAGAAGGCGGTTCGGTCGCGTCGCTGGAAAGTGCCATGTCTGGATCTCTGAGTGATAAGAGACCTCTTTGACTTGGTCGACCATGTTGTGCGATTGAGCTCGACTGTCATCCGTCAGAAATGTCCGAGGTTGTGCATAGGACGTTACTCACAGAATTGCTCCTTCGCCGCTGATGCGGTCGGTTCTCGTCGTCACTAAGGTCATCCTCAAACTCGTCAGACCAGCTCTTTCGCTTTTGGCCAGCCCGGACAGAAGCGTGATCCAAGCTGTCCTCGTCATGGTCTGCATCATCGTCGCTTTCACCTAGGTCTGCTCCATCGTCGTCAATATCGGGCATATCGATCAAGGCCAGGTATGCGCTGCGCTCGGCGCCGAGCTCTTCCTCGATATCACCGTCGTCGAAGACGATGATGCCGCCCTTGCCAGCTTTATAATGTCTCCCAATTTGTCCTCCTTCGACTCCAACTGGGCTCCTGGATTGGTACGAGTCGGCGAATTCGCTCTCGGGCTCGAGGGGAAATCCACCAAAGACATTTCCTAGATTCCAAGGTCGATGTGCATCCAAGACCCAGACCTCGACGCCGCTGTATGGGGCCTCTTGACCCTCAGCCTCGAGTCCCAGCAATGGACCGAGATCAACCATGCCGCCTACTCCCAGACACACGACGACACCGCCGCTGCCGCCGTTGCTCTCCATCATTGGCACGACGAGATCTCTGCCGGCATTTTCCAAGTCGCTGTAGCCGGAGATGGGCTGGATCTTGTGCGGTATGTAGTCATGCTTGAGGAGGCGTGTGAGAATGCGGCAGGCGCACAGAGCGTCGGGTTCGAGAGCGACAAGGATCAGGACGGGCGGCGAGAGAGGGTGACGCGTGTTCTGTAGATGGACGTAGAGCTTGGATATCAAAGAGCGCGGAAGATACATGACTGGGCAGGTCTACATGCGCGTCGATGACGGCACGCCTGCGCAGTCATGGATGAGAGGAGGACAAGACTGGGAAAAGGAGGCGGCCTGTGGTCGAGGACTCGAGACGCGACGCGATAGTGAGTCGGGTATATCGGTGGTGATATCGAGGCGGCCGAGCATAAACGAATAAAATACAATGAAGCAATGGCTATGCAACGAGACTATGGCGAGAAGGATGCTGCGAGCGGTCTGGTTCGTTATCAAGGTGCTGAGGTGGATGCCCGGTCGGTCGAAGGAAAGTTTGTGTGTGCGTGTGTAAGTAACAATTAAAGTAGGTTGGGTGTTTACACGCTGGGACGCGCCTGGACAACGCGCCTTGCTTTGCCCTACGAGCACCACGAACGCGCGCGTCGACGAGGTGGGGGTTGGCTCGGTCGCGGCCCAGGTACCGAGGATTGCTCTGTCATGTATCTGCTGCGTGTGTCGGCCACGAGGAGGGACAAAGCCCGACACGCCAGGGTACATGTATTTGCCTGCCAATAAAGACGTTTGTCGTTCCTGCCATCATTTATTACCTACAGAACGTGGCCAAAAGTCTGCGAACACTTTGACCCCACTCGTCGCGTCGCGTCCATGACTCGTATACGCGTCTAATCTTCATTCCTTCATAACTTGCGATTGCAATGCCGGACGAGCGTGCCTTTGGCACTGAAATAAGTGCCAATCGCCAGCGTTACTATCAATTTAGTCCGGTGCAGAAAGCTGTAATAGTGAGCCAGAAAAGTGCAGGTTTGTCTTTCCGCGATGTCGCACGCGAATTCAACACGTCACCTTCGACAGTCCACCGAATCTTCAATCAATGGAAAAGTGACCGCACAGTCGAAATTCGACCTAGAAAAGGTCGTCCGCAGAAGCTTACGCCTTCAGAGATTAATTACATACGTTTATTAATTAAAAGGAACCGTCGCATTACATATAAAGCGCTCGTCGGTGCGACAGGGTGTCGCGTTAGCCGTACAACTATCCGTCGGATTCTCCGACGAGATTTCCGGCGCAAATGGAAAGCAATACAAAGAATTCCGCTATCACGAGAAACAGCAAAAACGAGGCTACAATTTGCAAAAGGTTGGGCTGGAGAAGAAGACGAATTGGCTGAGGTATGGGCTTCTAAACCCGAGGCGATATTTCCGAGAAGACTGACTTACACGCCCGGATTACCACCTCTCTAGACAATCTTCTCTGACGAGTGCTCCGTACAAAATAAACCGAATAATCCACGTGGATGGGTATTCCGAAAGCCTCACGAACGATTTAACCGTGATCTCGTTAACAATACGGTTCACGGGAAGCCGGAAATCTCGATTATGGTCTGGGCAGGCATCTGGCGAGGCGGCCGGACACCCCTTGTAATCATGGAGCGCGATAGCGCCGCAAAGAAGAAGGGTTATACCGCTAAAAGCTATCAGAAAGCTCTATCCGAAGGCCTTCTTCTAGTATACGATGGTACGAGGCGTTTCCAGCAAGACAACGCGAGGATTCACAATTTCGGCGGCACGCCCCAGTTTCTCCAGCTTCACGGCGTTGAGTATATTGATTGGCCGCCTCATTCGCCTGATCTCAACCCAATTGAGCACGTTTGGCGGCTTCTTAAAGACAAGCTAGCGGAGTTATGCCCTCATCTCGCAGAATTGAAAAAAAACCAGGCGTCAATCGAAGAACTAGAAGCGCACTTGCGGTCTGCGTGGGAAGCTATTCCGCAGGATCGGATTGACAGCCTACTATCTTCTCTACCTCGTCGGCTCGCGGCAGTACGAAAAGCCCGGGGTTGGTATACACGGTATTAAACTCCAAGAATAGAGCTTTCCAACGGTATCGCCAGCTTTATTTTTTATAGCTTCGTTGTACAGAAATTAATTCTTAAAGTTTATTCAATGTCTCGTGGTGTTGCTGTGCGGGGCGCGCGTTCGTAAACTTTTGGCGCCTATGTTTACCTACCTGCTACGGGCAAATGGCAGCTCGAGGCAAGAGCACTCAGCAGCACTTGATTGTTTCGTCTCCAAAGTACTTCGTACCTGATCTATCAATCGCTAGGTAGTCAGGGCCATGTATTGGGTAAGGTACCTTGCCAAACGAGGAGGCATCGACAAACCCCATCTTCTCTACTAGTAGTTCTCGTCGTATTACTCCCCAAAGTCCTCTCTAACAACAGCCACTGCCTCTGGCAATCCTTGGAACAACGACGCCTCTTGCCAAGCTGACATGATACTGGCTGACGATCGTCTCGCTCGGGACCTCGCAACCGTGAAGCTCGTGTGCCACATTGCCATCGCCGAAAGCCTCGCTTCTGGCGTCATGATCATGGTCATCAATGACCGATCATCCGCGTTCCTTCCGCTGCGCCGCTCAGAGGAGGCTTTCCTTGCGCACTGCTGCTTGACTGGACAACGCTTGTGGGTAGATCTCAACGCAATGCCGAGTCGATGGAGAGATTGACTTACAAAAGTACATGCATGCATATGCCCATGTGCCACGGCCACTACATGTCCACTTATCGAAAGGCCTTGCGTCGTGATGGCATGTTTTGATCACTTCCAAGAGACTGCAAAGTAGCGAGTGTTTGCTTTGTCCCGACGAATCTCGTCCTGGAATTATGACACGGCTTTACGAACGTCTTGCCCGAGCATCGTGCATCCACTCATCCTACGAGTGTGCGCGCACTATCTCTTGGTGCTTGCATGGCCAGTGGCAGGCTCGAGCTGATGCGGGACGCTCTCTTAGTCCGACCTGCGATTCTCCGCCATTCTCAACAATTATCCGACTCCCTGGAATCGTACTTCATGAGCCCGTTGCTGATGGCTAAGCGGCATCTGCAACGCCAATGCAAAGTCTCAAGCTATTTTCTAAAGCCACCGCTAAATTCGCTTTCCGTGAGACTGGAATAGAGACCAGGGAGGAGGCGCAATCTTTACTTTTTCTACAATGCAGGCGGGTCAAAGCGGCAACGGAATCCGATTTTCAGATGAATGCATTGTCCGAGATTGAGCCAATCTCCAACTGCAACGCAACCCTCCGTGGCGAAGGCTTACGTACAAACCTGGAAGGCATTCCATGGCTCCAGTTCCAAGGTCTTGGTGGTCCTTTGTCCAGGCGGTGCAGCCGCTCTCCCGGAACGCTGGATCGGCTTCCGTGTCACCTAACACGTAGCGCTTGATTTGACGGTTGCGCAAAAGACTTTTACGTTGGAATAGACGTCGGAGCAAAGGGTGGTTTGTTGCAGAACATACTTTTACTCGAATATACAGAACCGTTGCTTCAACCCACTCGAGAGGGGGCGCATCTGGGACTAGCGAGGGACTGGCCTTGGGAGCAGCTAGTGATATCCCGGCCGGGCTGAGCTCACGGTCTTTTGATGATGCGCCGAAACGAACACATAATGGTTGCAGCATGCAGTTACACCTTCATCTTGGTCGATACGAGGCAGCCGGCCTCATTCGACAAGCGGCGTCCTCTTTGGGAATCGCTCATCAGCTCGCTTCTTCCTCTTTTGGCCCGAAACACAATGGGAGGCCTCGTCTGGCTTACCACTGTTATGCTCGAGAGCCTGTCATCCCGTCTTGGTACTCCCTTACCCTGCAAATATCCCCCTACATTTCTTGGTACGGTCCCGACAGACTTGTACCAAACAGCCCCAAAGCGCCAATTTGTGTATGCAGGAATCACGCATCCGCCTCACCAAATTAGGCAGCGGAGGGTTCGCGGCAGTGCGGCCTGTTTGCGCCGGCGTGATCAGCCTGTCATGCAAGATCAGATACGGGGCGTTGTAGATCAAACATCAATGACAGCCTGACAGCAGCGGCCTTCGAGACTCTGCTCTCGTCAGTCTTTGTGGAGCCTATACGACATCGATCTCGAGCCCATGCGACATCGGTCCTTATTGGAGCTTTTGGGCAGTGCATAGGATGGATCCTTCATCCTTGGAATCGGAAGAAGCTACTTCTGACTACGGTGACTCGCTCGGCACATCAGAATTTACATCAATCAACACCGCACGCCTAGTCCATTCTTTTGAACACGGGAGGCAAGCTCGAATATCGTTGGCGCTTGCGGAAATGTGGCTGCTGACGATTCCCGAAAAGGCGCTATCAGGGCTTGATCCACGGACGCTATGGAATGCCAAACGACGACGCGGAACAACTGAGAGAAGGCATCAAGCATAAACTATATCAGGATTATATTCTCAACGGAAGGTTGTTCCTCGCGCCCATAGGGGGTAACCCACAAAAGATTGTCGACCTCGGAACCGGGTTCGGGTTCTGGGCTGTGGACGGTACGCATTGAGCGGCCCCTTTGCATTACCTGCACAAGACCGTGACTGCAAGCTCTGATATGTTCACACTCTAGTTGCCGAGCGATTTCCCAGCGCGCGTACCATCGGCACAGATCTGTCGGCCGTGCAGCCGCGGTGGACGCCGCCCAACGCCGAGTTTCGAGTCGAGGACCTCGACGACGAGTCGCGGCCGTGGACCACCATTTACCGCGACGCAGACCTCATCCACCTAAGGTTCCTGCTGCCAGTCGTCCATGGGCCACGCAGAATCCTCGAGAGGTGCCTCGAGTACGTCCAACTTGCCTCTCCCTCTTCCACCACATCCCCTCGGTGGCACCGCGAGACGCATCGTCTAAACAAGCCTCTTGCAAAATGTAAAGGAACCTCAAGCCCGGCGGCTGGATAGAGCTCCACGACATTGTCCCTGCGACCTTTTCCGAGGACGGCTCAATGAGACCCGAACATCCACTACAGACGCTCTACCGGCTCATCGAGGGCCCCTTTTCCAAAATCTACGGCTGGAACTTTCAGGTTGCGCCGCTTGTGTCCGACATGCTGCGCGAGCTGGGTTTCGTCAATATCACTGTTAAGCACAATGCCATTCCGATTGGGCGGTGGCATCACCAGCCCCGGATGAGGGAGATGGGCATGTTCACCCAGAGCCTTCTTTCCGATTGGGCCGTCACCATGTTGACGAGGCACGAGACGCTCGGGCTCGACTTTGACGGGGCTCAGAGGCTTGGTCAGAGTATCCTCGAAGCATTCAACGATCCCCGTATACATGCCCTGCACGATTGGCTCGACATTTGGGCCCAGAAGCCGTCGTAGATGCCGGAATGAAGCATTGCGCAAAGGGTACCCTGTCTCGACAGTATATCTGGATTTGTCATTTACGAAGTCGAATGTCTCAGTAAGCCGCTCCTACATGTCCTACTTGTACGACTTGCGTGGCTTCGTAGGATATGGATGCCGTGCAAGTTACTGGCCAGGAAAGAAATGACATCATTCGCCTTGTCGACCCCATGGGGAAGCGGGGCTTCTACGGACGCTAGTCTTGGATTGGAAGTAACACAAAGGCGGCTGGGACGCGCAGCCTCTGCTTTTTCTATCG
This sequence comes from Hirsutella minnesotensis 3608, assembly GCA_000956045.1. Lineage (NCBI taxonomy): Eukaryota > Fungi > Ascomycota > Sordariomycetes > Hypocreales > Ophiocordycipitaceae > Hirsutella > Hirsutella minnesotensis. The sequence goes on from KQ030505.1 coordinate 472,047, forward strand.
TCGACTCCTTCACTCATCGTTGCTAGAAACCACCCCATTCGCCCTGACGAGCTGTCCCAGGCCAGTGCCATTCGACCGGCCGCGAGTGCTGAATCTCGCCCACGGCCTCGGAACGCCTACGTCTGCGCCGCTCGCCGAAACATGCGTCGGCGAAGCCCGCGTGCACTAGGCATCCGGGGACCAGGTTGCACAGCACCAAGTCCATGCGGAAATTGGCCATCCAGTTATCTAGGCCGTCAGTGCCGCGCGGAACGATACTATAACGTCCTGCCTCTTGTGATCGAGGGCTATGTAGCCGTGTATGTTCGCCATCCTCCCCTAAAGAACCAGTCGTCAGCCGCAGGAGAGGTCTCGTAGACGTGGACAGTCTCACTGGATGGAGTGGAGGACAGTCGCCTCGATGGACGGACAAGAGCCCGCGCACTGGATACGTCGCCGGGCGCCCTTTTCGGGTTGCAGTAGGCGGCGGCGGCGTGCTGTGTATAGTACCTGGCGTCCGACAGAAACTTCTGCCAATGCGGCGAATACTATCAAAGGTTCGTCAGTCGCAACAAGCCCGGCATGATCTCCAAGTCGACTCGTCGGCCTGCCTTTTCAATCGTCATCTTGGAGTCGGGCGGAGAGCACAGGTGCGCAGGGTTCGTGATGATGAATCCCTGCGGGCGCCTATACAGACTCAAGCCCGCTCCGTCGACGACAAGGTCATTGACCCCGTTTCGCGGCCTGGAGTCGGCGCACGGCAGGCTCGTGGTGCAGTTGAGACCGCAGTAGCCAGTCTCTTGTGTGAAGCGACTGCACGAGAAGCCCAGGCGAGAAAGGTCGGCGTCGGCCCTGTGGCAGGGAGGGCTGTAAAAACACTGCCGCGCTCTCTTGATGCGTAAACGAGGATAAAGTGGTTTTTTTCCACCCTCATCTCGCAGCTCATTGGTACGAGCTAGTGTGAGTCTGTGCCGTCGTTCTTGTTGAGCTGAGCGAGTGCCCATGTGTATCGACCGTGAGACCTCTCGCCTTGGACAGACCCTGGGCCAGAGAAATCAAGAGGCTTGAGCCAGCCGGGCAAATGGGACAAGGTAGCTTACGGGCCCATTGGTGTGATGTTTATCGCCCCGCTGGTTGACGAGGGACTGGATATCGACGCCTGCAGTCTGAGTCTGGTGGTGGAAGTCCGGGACTGGGGTGTGTAAAGAATCTCTCCGGCGCGTGCTGTGAAAATGACTCTTGGGGTTTGTCTTTAGACAGACGCCTCATAGATGGAGCAACGCAGCAAATATTGGCGCCGACTTTGTCTATACTGCCCTTGGTATATGCGCTCTGAGCTCGGATCGTGTTGCCAGAGCGCGTCTTAGTGCGTCCAGAGGAGACATGGATGTCGAGGTCAATAGGGGAACGCATCTCGTGATTCGCACTGTCTCGGAGAAGACGTTCTTTCATTCAAGCATGCCATCAAGCAAAGGCTGGGCAAGGGAGCGCACGACCAGTCGCCACGATGGCTGCTGCCATGCCTGCTGCTGCCATGCCTGCTTCCTTTTCCATGTCTAGCAGGAAGATGCCCGCAGGCCAAAACGAGAAGGGGCGCATGGAAAGACTTGATGGGCCCGATGATGACCAATCACAGCCCGAGTTTCTCCCTCAACAACCTCAACCACGTCTCGAGACAACTCGCATCTCTCTCATCTCAACCCTCACCTAGCCACTCACAATTCCACCCAAATCCAAGGGTCAACGGGGCCCGATGGATCTCGCCAAGAGGCTGACGGCCGCTCTCGGCCCCGAGGTCCAAGACGCAGACGAGGGTCTGTCGCATCCTTTTTACACATATTTTGCTGGCTAATGACGTGACAGAAACCTTTCTGCTCTTCGCCCTGCCGCCGGCATCGCGCAACCTGGGCTTCGTGGATCCCCGCGCCTCGTCCGTCTGCGTCTCGCTCGCCGGCCGCGACGTCACCGTCCACCAGTCTCCCGCCGTGCTGTCCTCGAGCCGCGCCAGGGGCACCACTGGAGCCGGTGCGTGACCCGAATCCCCTCGTCCTGCCAACGCCCTTGTCCTGCAGGCGTTTATGTTCGCCTCGTTCCCGGCTCGTGGCGGGACAGGCGTGGCATCATGTTCCTTTTCCTGACTCGAGAGGCCCTCCCAGCGGCCCCCCTGCGCCGTTTCTAGTCCTCTGGAGAGTCACGCCCGAGCTGGCGTCGTGGTTCGCCCGTCCCGACAACCCACTGCTCGCCCTCATCCTGCCTTCGGCCAACCTTCCCGCCGCGTCTGTCCTCGAGCTCGGCTGCGGCATCTCGCACCTCAACGCCCTCGCCCTGCGGTCCCGCGCCGCCAACCACGTGCTCTCGGACCAGCCGTACGTCCAGCGCTTCATCGCGCAGAACCTCGCCGACGCCGGCATTGGCGCCCGCGGATGTGACCAGGCGGACGCCAGTCGTCGCCGCGGCGCTCGCCCTCGCAAGCATGCAGGTCCTCTGCAGGCAGGCGGCGTCTGCTTCCGCCCGCTCGACTGGGAGATGGACGCCGTGACGCCCGCGCTCGCCGCTCCAGGGCGCGACTTTGACGCCGTTCTGTCGTGCGACTGCGTCTACAACGAGGCTCTGGTCGCGCCCCTCGTGCAGACGTGCGCCGACGCGTGTGCCCTGCGCCGGGACGCCCTCGCGGAGCACCAAGCTGACGGCGACGACGACGTTGTAGGCGGCGGCCCCTGCGTCTGCATCGTCGCACAGCAGCTGCGCAGCGACGACGTCTTCCTCGCCTGGCTGACCGCCTTCCAAGCCGCCTTTCGCGTGTGGCGCGTGCCCTCGGACATGCTGCCCGAGGAGTTGCGCCCCGAGGCCGGGTTCGTCATTCACGTCGGCATCCTCAAAGAGTGATACAGTCGAAACCTGCATTGACAAATCTGCACTGGCAAACCTGCACTGGCAGAGAAAAAGGTACCTGGACCAATGCGAGAGCAATCGTGGATGCGTAATCGAGACGTGTGCTGGAGTCTGGCCTAGGTGCATCTCTTCGTAACCGTAGGTCTGTCAAGGTCTACCAAACATCAAGAACAAGAAATCGCTATCTTCGCCATTTTGACCTGCCCGCCTTTCACATGATTCTCGAATCATGGTGGGTACCTGGTTCCCCCGTGAAATTTTGAAAAAAAAAAAAAAAAGAAAGAAAGAAAGAAACACCGCGACAGCTGCTAGAATGCATCACCACTCTAGCGGCTCCTTGATCTCCTCGCCCCTGTTCGTCCGAGGTACAGGCACGGCCTTTGCCGCCAGCTTGCCGCCTTGGCCCTTTCGCTTCAGGTATCCAGAGCCGTCCAGCCAGGGCGTCTCTTGCGACATTTTTCTCTCAAATTCGGCAATCTTATCCTCGAGCTGCATGGTCAAGCCAATGTCGTCGAGGCCGTTGACCAGGCAGTGCTTGCGGAACTCCTCCACCTCGAAGCTGCAGATGGCGTCGCCGGCCGAGTTCTTGATGAGCTGTCCGGGCAGGTCAATCTCGACGTCCCGACCGGCGCGCGCCTCGGCGGTAATGGCGTCGAGGTCCGCCTTGTTCTCAACCTTGACCGGCAGCATGCCGTTTTTGTACATGTTGTTGTGGAAGATGTCGGCGTACGACGGCGCAATGACACACTTGATACCAAAATCAAGTAGAGCCCACGGCGCATGCTCTCGGGAGCTGCCACAGCCAAAGTTGGGTCCGGTGCAGACGAGAATCTTGGCGCTACGGTACGGCTCCTTGTTGAGGATGAAGCTGGGGTTCTCCGATCCATCCTGGTTGTAGCGGAGAGCGTGGAATAATGCAGTACCAAGTCCGGTGCGCTTGATGGTCTTGAGGAACTGCTTGGGAATCATGGCGTCGGTGTCGACGTTGCCCATGTCCAAAGGCGCCGCAATGCCCTTGAGAGTCAAAAACTTGGGCAGGCCGGCCGAGGCACCAGCAGGAACCGACGTGTTGGTGTGCGGCTGCGAGTCCTGGGGCTGGTCATCAATCATTTCCCTGTCCTCGGCCTCGTTGACTCGCTCATCCACGCGAGGCTTCTCGGCGCGCGTGATCCTGGCCTCGACATGAGGGCTGGCCCCGTACTCGGCGAGCTTGCGAACGTCGGCAAGCTTGCCGACAATGCCAGCCGCCGCGGCCATGACGGGAGACATGAGATGAGTGCGGCCTCCGGCGCCCTGGCGGCCCTCGAAGTTCCGGTTGGACGTGCTGGCACAGCGCTCCTGGGGCGATAGAATGTCGGGGTTCATGCCCAGGCACATGCTGCAGCCTGCCTCTCGCCACTCGAATCCAGCATCGAGGAAGATCTGGTCAAGGCCCTCGTCTTCGGCCTGGCTCTTGACGAGGCCAGATCCGGGTACAACCAATGCTCGCTTGATGTTGGAAGCAATCTTCCTGCCCTTGACGACATGGGCGGCAGCGCGCAAGTCCTCGATTCGCGAGTTGGTGCATGAACCAATAAACACCTTGTCTACGACGACGTCTTCCATGGGCATGCCAGCGGTGAGGCCCATGTACTCGAGCATTCTGCGAGCAGCAGCTTTCTTGGATTCCGTCGCAAACGTTTCGGGGTCTGGAACGGTGCCCGTAATGGGAACCACATCCTCGGGGCTGGTACCCCAAGTAACGGTGGGGATAATGTCCTTGGCATCAATGAAGACGTCAATGTCGTACTTGGCATCGGTGTCTGACTGCAGCGACTTCCAGAAAGCCACGGCGGCGTTCCACTCATCGGATCCGTATTTGGGTGCCAGGGGCCGGCCCTTGAGGTATTCGAATGTGATTTCGTCGGGCGCAACCATGCCAGCGCGAGCGCCACCCTCGATGGACATGTTGCAGATGGACATGCGGGCCTCGATGCTGAGGTCGCGGATGACGGAACCGCAAAACTCGATGACGGCGCCAGTGCCACCAGCAGTGCCAATCTTGCCAATGACGTGCAGGACGACGTCTTTTGAGCTGACGCCAGGCATCAGTTCGCCGTCGACCTGGATTCGCATGTTCTTGCTCCGCTTGGTGATGAGACACTGGGTGGCAAGGACGTGCTCGACTTCACTGGTGCCAATGCCAAAGGCCAGAGCACCAAAGGCTCCATGGGTGGACGTGTGGCTGTCGCCGCAGACAACAGTGGTGCCGGGCAGCGTGAAGCCCTGCTCGGGGCCAATGACGTGAACGATGCCCTGACGCTTGTCGCCAAGGCCAAAGTAGGTGAGGCCAAAGTCCTTGACGTTCTCCTCGAGGGTGACGCACTGTGTCCGGGAGTCGTCCTCCTCGATGAAGGACGCAATGTCCTTCATGGACTTGCGCGACGTAGTGGGAACATTCTGCGAAGCGACTGTGAGACGCGCTGTTTATTCATTCAATCGTAAACGGAAACGTACGTGATCCGTGGTGGCAAGGGTGCAGTCGGGTCTCCGGACCTTGCGCCCAGCGTTCCTGAGGCCCTCAAAGGCTTGCTGTTGGAAAGCTCAATTAGCCACGGAGCATGACGGCGCGAATGGTGTCGAGGACGTACCGGTGAAGTGACCTCATGGACCAGATGTCGGTCTACGAGCAATCGCATTGTCAGTGGTCTTAAGTAGAGGCAGACGGGCGGGTTTGAGGTGCCGGGACGACGAACCGATGTAGAGGAGGATGGTGCCGTCGAGCTTCTCGTCGACAATGTGGTGCGAGAGCACCTTGTCGTAGAGGGTCTGCGGATTCCTCTCGGAGACGGGCATGTTGTGTGATGACGAGTTGGCAGCGGCAGCGGCAGCCAAATGTACAGGAGGAGAAGAGGAGAGAGGAGAGAGGGCGGCGAGGCGGCTATCGAGATGCAAAGTCTCAGTCGGCGCAGAAGAGTGAAGACAAATTAGGGTACAGGTTCGATGGCGACCGGAGAAAACAAGCCACACAACAAGGAGGGGGGAACGCCTATGGGTGTGGGGGGTTTCGCCCAGCTGGTTGCGATTCGGCCGGCGCACAGCCTGTTGTGCCTTGGGAAGCTGTGCAATGGAAGCTTAAGCGGAAATAGAACGAGGTGACGTCGGAAGGAAGGGCCTGAGGCGGGCACAAGAAATCTGAATTCAATGGCGCAACGTGGGAAGAATGCGCAGGCCAACAGATGAGCAAGAGTTGTCAAGGACTGTATGCAATTCAATCAATCAACGTCCAAGGGCTGGGCAATTCTGAATTTATCCCTCCGAGTGCCCGAAGGCTGCAGTAACAAAATTGCCCCACATGACCCCTGTACCGATCCCGTGACCTAGAGGTACTAAGAGGCCACGTCAAAACATTAGCTAGCAAAACACCATACAAACGATTCTCGCGATACTAATGGATCCCCTTCGCCCGGTAGCAGTGACTAACCAATTCGATGATGAGCTTCTTATTCGCGTTGACAATAGCTTACGTGAGCACCCGAGCGATAACACATGCCGGCCAGCGCTTCCGCCGTTGCCTACCCACGGCACCCACTTTCTGCCATTTGAAGTGCCGTTCCAGCCTCCGGAAGTCCGGCAGCTTCCTAATACGCCATTGGCTCTCTTTGAAGCCTTTATTCCACCCGATCTCGTCGAAAAGTGGGTTCTTTGGACTAACAAAGAGCCGTTTTCACGTTCTCAAGCGCCAACAGAGCACTCTAGAAGACTTCGATGGACGCCAGTTACTTCCGATGAGGTCTATATCTGGCTTGCTATCCTGATTTACCTAGGGTTACATAGGGAAAAGAGAGTACAAGACCATTGGATGACATCACGGCTTGGTACACAACGTCCAACACATCCGATTATTAAGTTCATGACCTTTAATCGGTTCCAACAGCTTCTCCGGAACCTTCGCCTTTGTGACCCAGATAACCTTATTCAAACGGACTTCGATTACGTTAACGATTGGTCCAATCACATCCAGCGAACGTCTCTTCGATTATATAATCCGGGCAGCCTTATTGCTATCGATGAGTGTATGATCCGTTATACAGGCCGATCGAAACAGACAACAAGGGTGCCAAATAAGCCAATTCCTAAAGGTTATAAGGTATGGGCTTCAGCACAAAGAGGTTATTTCCTATCTTGGATCTGGCACTTGCCAAAACAGGCAATGGGCCCGGTTGCTAGACCAGTCAGACGCAAGAAGCCAAGCAACAATGAACAACCTTATCTTAACCCGACACAGAGCGTTGTGCCTGCTTTAATAAAGCTGCTTCCAGAACAACCTTATCACGTATTTCTGGATAACCTCTTTTCGTCGCCAAACCTCTTTGTTGCTCTCCGGCAGCGTGGCATTGGCGCTACTGGAACGGTACGGACCAATGCTGGAATAGATAAGCGACTTATACAATTAAAGGCAGATGACTCAAAAGGCAGATTACAATGGCCATGGGGTATGCTTGAAGCTTATCCAACGCCTGATAATCTTGTCAATCAGATCGCCTGGAAAGACAATGCCCTCGTGCTTATGCTATCAACTGTGCATACGGGTCAAGAGATTGAAGAACGTATCCGGAAGCGGCCAGCTAATATCTCCAAACCACAACAAAGGGCTATCAAAGAAGAGTTCCAAGATAAGCATATCAAGAAGCTTAAATTGCCGGTCGCAACAGTCGAATACAATGACTATATGGGCGGCGTTGATGTGGGTGATCAACTTCGCAGTTATCTCGGCTATGATCATATAATGCGGCGTGGAGGTTGGAAGGCTATTGCATACGGCTTCCTATTGGATACAGCATTGATCAATGCCTTTCTCTTACAGAAGAGAGGCAGCCCACAATGGCAGGCCTTCGATTCCCAAGTCCGTTGGCGGCAGCATCTAATTAATCAGCTAATTGAACGGCATGCAACAAAGGGCACATCACGGCAGAGATATCGGGCCGGCGCCGAAACATTGCCTATTTCGGCACACAATAAGATCAGGCGCGGCAAATGCAGTAGGTGTGTGGCCTGCCGAGGCTTTAGATTGGGTGAGGTTCGCTCACAAAGTCAGCAACAAAGGGCGCCTTTAGGCGAACTAGATGACGATAACCTCAATCGTCAGAGGGTGCGGCAGTCACGTTGGGGTTGTCAGGAGTGTAATGTAGCTTTGTGTAGGAGTGGGGATTGTTGGGACTTCTATCACCATATAATTTAGCAGGCAATCAATGTATCATTAATTCGTTATCCTCTTATTGGCGCAGATCCCTGCAAAATTTGTACTGCAGCCTTCGGGCACTCGGAGGGATCATTCATCCTCGCCAATGCCAGCTTGTCTTGCCCGTGGCCGCCCAGCAGCTGCGCATGCGCCGGCCTCGGAGCCTCCGATGATCGGAGCCCCAGGCACGTCTCCGGACCGGCATCAGCCAGGGGGGGTACCTGCACGACCCCAGCGAGGACCTGAGTCGCGTACCGGCTTCCGCGGCTGTGTGCGCTGGGCCCAAGTACTCGGAGTACTCCAAGGTACACGATGTACCTCTTCGCAGACGAAATGAGCTGGACGGTACATTCACGCACGACGTGATGCTCTCGTGCTCGTGAATACAAGAATCATCAGCGACGGAACAAAGCACCAATAAAAAGAAAAAAATAAGCAGCTGTTGATGCAGAATCATGATTCTTCGCCCGAGGCATTCGGTACCGGCACCGGCACCGGCATCCTGTCTGGGGCAAAGGCGGCCCCTTGCTTTTTCTTTGCCGAAGACAGGGCTGCAGCCGATTGCAAAACGCCCCCCTCCAATTGGCTCCTGGCCCGATCCCGGTGGGTCGCCCTCATGCATCAAAGGTTCTCTGCGCGTGGCCGACGTCGGAGGGCTCCGGGCCTCGCAGACTTCACCAAACTCCTCCGCACTTGGTAGCACCGTCTGCCGTGCCGGGCCAAGCCGCCCTGCCATTCTGCGGCGTCGTTTCAAAACATGTACAGTCGAATCACCTTGACTGGATTGTCCGTCGGACAGGAATCCCACTCAAATGTTGAATGTGCACAACGTGTATGCCATTTTCCTAGGTCTCCAAGTCTGTTCCCACACCAGAGTTGACGACGACAAAGACCGAAGCCATAACCTCAGCTGGTCGCGAAACAGATTGACGTGCAGCCATCTCAAGATTGAGCAACGTTCCACTTGCCAAAACTGTGCGCCGTGTTTGGTGTGACGGAGGATTTCTACGGCGGAACCACGACGCGGCTCGTGTATCCGACGTGCTTCTCTGGTAACAAGCGGCCTGTCAGCGCAAAGCCTGGCTTCAACTCCCCGTTCTGAGGGCCAGGCACAAGACCGAAGTCAATTCCAGCATCCCTTTTCCCAGGAGCATGCCAACATGTCGGCCGATTGACTGGAATCAAAAATCTGTCTGATAAGGTATACTAATATGAACTACACCTCGCCTCATCAGCTCCCATCACCACAGCCCTCTCGGCCCGAGGGCAGTGTCATGCCCGTCATCTCCCACTCATACATCTTCCCGTGTAAAGAGCCTCTGCATCCGCATCTCCTCCGCTGCACCATCATCACGGCATCGTTGAATCATGCCGTGACACGTCCTAGACCTCAGAGTCGACACATCCCGATGGCCAGCGTAGCATGTAGACGGGCGGCATGCGTCTGTCAAAAGTCCATCATGTCGTAATACATGAGCACATCGCCATCTTCCTCATCGGACCACGCTTTGGCACAAGTCCACAGAAAAGCCACCAGCTCCATGCCCTACATGAAGCCGGCCAATCCCACGACAATCGCCGGCGCAGCCAAAATAAAAGCGACCCCATCTGCCAGAGTCTCTTCATCCTTGCCGCTTCTCTTCCAGTAGTCTGACCGAGGATCGAGCACTGGTCCAACGACTGTCCAGTACACAGAAAGGATCCAGGTCGCAAACCCGCAGACCTCGCGTGAAGCATCCAGAACGGCTACCAACGGGGTGCTCTTGACGGCTTCCGGGGCATCGGGGCCATCATCGGCGACGTCTGAGTGAACGGGAAAGGCCCCTGGAACGCGAATTGTGGCGTCTGACTGGCTGATGTCGTCTTCTGCTGAACCTGCCATGCGAACCATGTCGAGCTCCTTGATGTCCGTCAATGTCTCGCCCTCGTCCCAAATCGTACCGAAGCTCTCGCCCTCCACAAGGCCTCTCTTGCAAGCCTGGTTCGGAGCATTCTTTCCGATTTGATGATGGCCGCCCGCTTCCAGCATATACATTGACGTGTGTAATTTGCTGGTGTCTTGGCTGCTGGGCTGCTGCTCCACATGATTCGAAGCCTCTGCCGCGGTGAGCGGGCTCTGTTGCAAGTCTACCGCATCGTTCGCATGGCTCGTGGATATAGTATCGTTCGCTGCGTGGTGCTCCATCTCCTTTTGACTCGGCGATACATTCGTGAATGGACTCGTCATGGGGACTAACTTGTCCATTATCGGGGGGATCGAGCTGGGGAAGTTGTAGATTACGCGACTCACTTGGCGTCTCCGAACCCCTGCTTCGGTTTCCGCGATGACCTCTTCCTCCCCTGCCGCAGTGTTCGACTGGTTCCATAGATATCCTAGACGGTCGCACCCAGTAGTGGTGATGGTGGGTGTGTAAGCAGACTCTTCGATGCATTCGTTGCCCTTCTGGCTGATCTCCTCTAGGGCTCGCGCCGACCAGTCGTGGCTCGTGCTTCTGATCGGCGCCATGCACCACTCCTCTGGGTCGTTGAACTCCATCGGGGTTTCCGAATTTCTTGGGTTCATGTCTTCGCTCTGCTGTGCGCCTGGCATCTCGACAGTGTGCTCGGGGGCCTCTCTTGGACCGATGTTTATCAACGCGCTCGCGCAGCTTGTTGATGTGCCTGTGCGCCGGTGCTTCTGGATCTCTCGAGGACCTGACAGGAATGAAGGCATCGGCAGAAACGCTTCTTCCCTTTTGAGGTTTTGCTGGTCCCAAGTCTCGTTTTCTTGTCTTGGTTTCGGGTTTGCGAAAGGAAACCTCAGCCTTCGGAGCGCGCTCTTGGCAGTTGGTTTTGGGGTGTTCTGGGACGAAATTCGCGAACCGGTCACGGTCACGGTGTCGTGAGCGATGCACGGATGGGCCAAGTCCTGTTCCAAGACCTTCAGCGGGACCTTGGTCGCCGCCGTTGGAAACGCCAAAGTGTCGCCGATTTGTTTGACGCCGAGGTTGCGCGGAGCAATGAGTGACGTTTGCTGTGCCAGCTCGTTGGTCTCGCGTTTGTTTCTCGACGTACGGTAGAGATGAGCTCCTTTTTCTTTCAAGTCGATCACTGCCGTCGATGCCTCGTCTAAAAAAGACAACCAAGTTTCCGCAGCGCTGTGTCTGTTCTGAGTAGCAGATGTCATACGCCGGGTAAGTGGGGCGTTGCTATGATGTAAAACAGGCTCTGGTGATGGCATCGAGGAGCTCTTCGTCACTGCAGGCTGCCCACTTTCATCCGTATCGGCCAGAGCAGAGCTGAATCCGGTTCCTTGTGCGCTTTTGAGGTTCCCGGGATTGCCAAAGCTAATACCATTCGCAAAAAGCTCCCACGCCGAAGGTGCTGCCCCAGCGAGACTCTGTCTGTTGGGGGTACGAATCACAGTCGCCGTGGAACTCGGCGTATCGACTCTGGCATCGTCAAAGTCGCACTGTTCACCACGGTCAACGCATGACGTGGAATCTTTTGGCGGAGATGAGAAGTCGATCAGTCGATCATTGACTGGGCGTGTTGTACCTTCAGCAGTCGTGTGCCTAGATTGTCTCCCTGCAAATCACATTAGCATGAGTGACGGGCTGCCAGAGGGCCTGCACATCTCTCATTCGGGTTCGACTCACGCGAGGCTGACGCACTGTTCACCTGTGACTGCTCAACAGGGCTCAGTTGAGGCTCCTGAGCCGAAGACCACTGCGCAGTTCTTCTCCGCCACCTTACGCTTTGGATGGGATATCGACGTCTCTGTTTGTCGTTTCCGGGACGCGCGAACTGGTCCCCTTCGTCTTCGAGAAGCCTCTCCGTATCCACGTCATTCATATTCCTCGCAGGCTCTTCGCTCTGCGAAGCTTCTTGAAGGCTGTTGCGCCAATCTTCGGACTCTAGCTGCGTTTCTTGACGCATTCTGGGCTCATCGCTGTCGGTAGACGTAGTCGCATCAAGTTGACCGGTGGCAGGGTTGAAACCTTGCACACCCAAGTAGTCTCCACTTTCCTTGAGATGTCGTTTCTGTTCCCTCGCCGCCTTCTTGTCTTCAATAATTTGACGTGTTTGGGCAAGCCGTCGCTCGACGGCACTGAGCGATCGTAACTGAATCTCGGCAGTATCAGCTCGACCTCTCTCTGAAGCTTGCTGTTTGCGAGTTCGTCGCCTGTCTTGTTTTGCAGTTTTCCTCGGTTGTGATGGCTCTGTCCTCTCCGACAGGTGGTGTTCCGGCTTTTCGTCGTCATTCGTGGCAGCAGGAAGACGGGTAGATTGGGAGTCCCTCTTTTCCACCTCGTGGTCACTTCTTGGGATATCTTTAGCCGTGTTCCACCGAACGAGGCAGTCAGAATCTTCGTTACTAGCCACGTGCGGGCGATGGCTTTCACCATCGTCTGCTGGCGGTTCCATCGCCTCCCAATACCCACGACTCCTGAGTGTGCCGCCGCGTTCTGACCGATGACTTGGAATCAACCTTCTTACGCGGCTACTCCACGAGGATGTGCGTCTAGACTGGGGCGAGCTCGTCGTTAATTCCGGGGCCTGAAAGGCTGAAGATCGCACCGGGTCATCCGTGGGTGGACGCTTGAGTGGAAAAGAGACCGCCGGGCCCACAAAGAAGTTAGGCATGCTAGCACTGATCGAATTGAGCAGTCAACCAGAGTTACAGGCGGAACCAGAGTCGGCGATGAACCAGTCGAATCGTCGTGCAGGGATGAACGTTGGCGATTCGTGCCCGCAAGTGAATACCAGCGTGTCCAGGATTCCCTGGCAGGTCGGACAATGACTCTAGTAATGCTAGGTTGATGTTTTTGGCACAGTCGGTGTCAAACGAAGAAATACTGGCAACGTTCTGGGTGGTCCAAGATCGTGCATGAGTAGAGACAAGAAGGAGCGATGGCACAACTCCTTCCTTACTGGATCCGCATCTTTCTTGAGAGACAAACCCAGGAAAGACCAGCCAGCGCAGAGAAGGACGGATGAGATCGACAATGCTTGCCGCATTCATTAATAGGAGTATCTACCTACCTGCCTGCCCGCATGAGCAGGCGCGTACGCTGGTACTGCGATACAAAAATGTTCGCTTCTATAAGCCACACAACTCTCCCTGGACGCCAGAACAATGCAAAGGGGTTATAAGGGTTGTTTGATATACCAGTAGAGATAAAGAAATCACGGGTTGCCAGTACAGCTTGTGTTTTCCAAAGCGCAAAGACAGCCTCACCAACGGGACGGGTACCTTTCGTACTGCGGCCGAGGTCTTCCAACGTTGGCAAACGAATGTGAAGATGTCTGCGTGCCGGAACCCAAAGGCTTCCTCTCTTGCGAGTGTTTCGTAGGACTAGCTGGAAGGTCCCGGCTTCGCTGCTCGTAGGCGGCCATTTCTCGAGAATTGCGAGGCGAGGGCCGCTCAGCGTTGATATCGCCCATGCTGATGGCCTTCTTCAGGGGTGACTTGTTATGCGTGTAAATGCCCATGCTGCCTCCGAAATTATGAGTGCTTGCCGGCATAGGGGCGGCAGAGGTGGTTTGCGTCGCCGCAGGACTGTGACCTGCGAAGCTGCTGCGAAGGGCTGAGTTTCGGTTGGCGGTCGCCGGGATCAGTGATTCGGACCGCCGGCTTACAGTGGGAGGCGAGAATGCCAGGGGTTTCATCAAGCTGCCGACGTTCCTTACAGGAGTGGTTATTGAGGAATCGACGTGTGGATTGCGATGCGCGTTGAAGCTGCGTCTCAGTAGCGTAGTCGGGGTCCCCAGTTGCACATCATCTCGTGGCTCGGTCGATGAGTCTTCTGACACCTGGATCCCTACATCTCTGACTACCGGATACAATCGAGGGTGCACATATTTAGCGTCGTATTCGCGCATGACCTCTTTCTGGATAATGGCGGTGTCCTTGGACTGCTGGGTGAAGCGAGCGCAGAGGAAAAGGAGCTGGGTGGTGAGTACAACCTGCATAACCAATGTATTGAAAACCGTCATGCTGGGTCGTGGATCCAGTGGCGCCAGTGGAAGTGACAGCAGGTATACCAGAACGTGTCCCGGGCTGAAGAAGCAGAAGAGCCGGATAGACATGGGCAGAGGATCCCAGACCGAAAGCTCCCACACATCCCTGGCCTTATCAGGGTGTGCTCGTGATTCGGCCGATTCCGGAGTCATGAGGTCGGCTATGAAGCGAAGAGGCGAAGAAGACACTGGCGATGATTGCACCTTGACACGACGCGCCGAGGGCGTTGACAGTTCGGTTTCGATATTGGCCTCGAACATCCGGTATTTTCTCGTGCGGGAAACAGTATAGACCGCATTGGTAAGGGATAGGGCCACCGGGACCCAGACTAGAGGGTATACCTGCCAGCAGGAATGATCAGCAGTGTATTAACCCGAGAATGTTCCTCATTTTACCCACAATGAGTGAAAACCAGCTTGAGCTCCCGTCGTCGCCAAACACGTCGCTGCTGGATGGCTTCGAACCCGAATTAGCTCGCGCGAGGAGGAACACAAAGTTGAGACCCAATCCGAGCCGAGTTCCAACGGCTTGGGAGTCCCAGTCGCGCGTCTCAATCTCCTCCGAAAGCCAGAGCAAAAAGTCCATGGGATTCAGCATTGAGACGATGCGCTCCCGGAGCGGCCTCCGTCGCACGAGTCTAGGCATGCTGGCGGCGGTGTCCTCGGGGAGGCGAAATGGACAATTGTGTGCTTCGAGTTATCTGATCCCAAAAGGCTAGATGCGGCGCGCTCGCCGGGCAGCCTCTTGTCGTCGTCGCGGCGATGGATGGTGATGGAGAGGCGTCCAAGTGTTTGTTTGGCAGGAAATTTCCTGCAGACAACTGCCGGGCGACCTGCATGGGACTCGAGCTCTACCACCTGGGGTACCGTTTTTTGTCGAGATACTTGCCGCCACGCCCTAGGATGGGAAGGATGGGGGTACCTCCGTACTTGCACCAGCCTTGTAGCGACGGGAGGCAGTAAGAAAAGCGGGTGCCTCGTCACTCATCTGCCAAACCACAGGCAGGCTTGCGTCTTGTGGATCGTCACAGCCAACCTCACCCCAACTTAGAGCGACGGAGGGGTTTGCAGCACGGCAACCCATTACATCCGCCCACAACCGACATGGCCTCGCAAGCAGATTACAAGGACAGGCAGCTCCTCGCCGTCATCGGAGATGAGGTTCGTGAGACCGCCTCAACGGATTTCCTCGCGATGCGACGCAGCGAGAACTGGCTAACGCGGCTCAGGACTCGGTGACGGGACTGCTGCTCGCTGGCATCGGCGTAAGTGATGCGCACAGCTCGACAAGCTATCACTTCTCTTCTTAGATGCTCAGGTCGCTTACAGTCTTCAGCACGTCACTGCCGGCGCCGATTCGCAAAAGAACTTCCTCGTCGTCGACAGCAAGACGGAAACCACAGCCATCGAATCGGCATTTGACCGCTTTACTCAAGAGAGAAAGGACATTGGTATTGTTCTCATCAACCAGCACGTCAGTCCCCCGATTTCCCTTATTATAATATTTTGCGACGCTGACCCGCCCCAGATTGCCGACAAGATTCGCCATCGGATTGATACCTACACTGCAGCCTTCCCGGCGGTACTGGAGATTCCGAGCAAAGATCATCCCTATGACCCGGAGAAGGACAGCGTTTTAAGACGAGTACGACGATTATTCGGCGAATAATTCTGCATATGGCCATGTTCAAGGATTACGGATAAATGGTCCAAGGTCATGAGGAGCGAAGCCTGGCTGTACCATCGGCGACTCGAGAGTGCTGCCATACTTTCGGCGCAACAAAACGGTGCGCGCGTCCCGTTGTATATAATCCCTATGAGAATAGATGCGCCCAATACACACGGTCTCGTTTCTCCCTTACGAGTGCTGATGTTGGATTGTGCGTGAATTGCATGACCTGAATCGAAGAAGAGGCGCCGGTAATGAGCAAGCTATGAAGGAAAACACATGATTGCTGTTCCAAGCCAGGATCCACCCCCTAACTTACTGCTGTACGTGTTCACATGAGATATCCAAACGCGACTACAGCTCGATATTGAAGAAGGCGGGGCGAGTGAGCTCAACAGTGGCATTCATGCAGGTGATGGGCTCGTCGTCCCTACTTGTTACGTCGGCTTGCACGAGGTAGCGGCCCTGGGTGCTATTAGCAACTGTCTATAAGGTAGGGTGGGTAATGGCCGTACGGGTGGTGCAACGGGAGGAATCGTAACCGTCTTGGTGATGATGAGCTTGCCAGGCTTGATGGGGCACTTGAGGTCGACCTCGGCGACCTGGTCACATAGGTCGATCTGTTGGTGGACGATTTGAATAAAGCCTAGCTTCACAAACAAGTCGACCTTGGCACCTTTCTCGATGGTCTTCTTGACGGTACCGGCGGCATTGATGAGCAGAGACCCGCCGCTGTTGGAGTGTCAGCAAGTGGGCAAAAGGAGAGCAGAGCCTGCGGTTCGACAAACATCTGAGGAGGGTTGGGGATCAGATTGACGGAGTCGATCTCGAGATAGTCCTTGTTGACATCACCGGGGCAATAGTATAATGGCGACTCTCCGGGAACCTTGTGAGCTTCGTTGGCCGCGATCGCTGGTGCCAGGACGGCAGACAGGCAGATGGCGGCGAGAGGGAACCGCATCGTGGGCGACTGACAGAATGCGGGCGAGATGCGGGGGCGGTGGATAGGTGTTTGTTTCTTACTACAAGCGTCGTGCACGATTCCCAAAACCCGAGGACGATGTGAGATGGAGTGCTGGCTGGGAATGGAGGGTGCGAAGACAAGAGGGGAGCCGGATGCCGGAGACAATAATAAGGTGGCGGCCGAGAGTTGGGGGGTGCGTCATGGGACCACGGCTCCACTCGATCGAGTTTGGGGTTCAAGCAAGTACCTTGCAACGAGACTGTTGACAATCAGAGCACGGGCGAGGGCGATGTGGTACTTTACCTGATGCGAGCCGAACGCGCTCAGCCTATGTACACCTCTAGGCCCTTTTAGCGCCTCCGAGCCATCACACTGAGCTGAGTCCGCAGCGCCCGCTCCACACGCCGGCAAGATGCACGATGCCATGGAAGCCATTGAGGGAATACCCTAGGGAGCTCATTTTGCCCTCTTTACGATGCTGTTGGCAACCTTTTGCGCATCTTTCACCAAGACGGTGCCGCGACTACGTGTCTCCAGTAGCAGGAAAGAGTTTGTCCCTTCAGTCATCTGAACCATGTGGCGTGGACATGGCTCAGCGGGACGAGGAGCGCCTCACAAAGCGGTCACAACAAGTCTTGCACCCCGCAAAGCTTTTGCTGGAGTGAGGCAAGGGAATCCCCTACAGTAGACCGTTTCTTATATTTGGCGTAGGTAAGCTGAAAGGAGGAGCGGCGCGACAGCGCTTTTTAACCAAGACACGAGAACCCTCAAAATGCCCAAGCACCGAGCAGGGTTCACTCTCGAGGCCTAGAGGGTTCGGAGGGTGAACCATCGCCATCCCATTTTTGGATGACCTAGCGCGAGCTAGAGCCATCGCGGTACCACGCCCACAATGAGAAAGTACGTCGAGCAAAGCCCATACGAACCTGTATTCTGTTCGTTCCACGGGTGCGACCGTTCACCGGGACGATCGTGACCGCAGAGTGCATTGGTCTCTTCGCAGTCATTGCCCGCGGCTTGGAGATGGTGCAAAGTGCAGTACAGCATCTCTCTGTCCTGGTGGCCCGTGCATGCCGGTCATTTGGGAGCAAGAGTGGCTTGGATCCACCGTACCGTAGGCAGCCACGGGCAGGACTTTGTTGGGACTGGCGCCGCGCGTCGTCCGTCCTCAGGCATCCACAGGCAGCGGGCGCACGGACCACGCGCCCCCATCGTAGTATATAAGGTCGCTGAGTCGCCCGCCCCTTTACCTGTTCTCCTTCTTTTCTCTTCATACTTACCTTGTTCCAGTATTCCGAGATCAAGAAAACGGGATACTAGTGTAGGGGGCCTGCATTGCACATCGCGGAGTCAGCCTGCACTCAATTGTCCTTCGGGGCCATTGGGGGCGTAATTTTTGATTCTTCCTGCTCTCATTGTGGTCACGGTTTATCTGTGTCGCGAAGAAGGCACCCAGGTCTAGATTTCATCCAATTTTGCATGTTGCGTGCGGTCGCATCGTCGCAGGGCGTACGCGGGTCAAGATTGTCCCCGATCGCGTGAAGCACCAGGCTCAGCAGATCCGATTCAAGGACATGTATTGGCCCCTTGAGCCAAGCCTTCGTCTCCTTGACTCAAACCAGGTTGCGACAAACAGTTCCTTGCAATTTTCGCACGCAGCGCAGCACAGCCTTACCTGCCCTAGTTGACAGGTCCCTGGAAAAGCAGGTGACTTCGAGCGCGCTGGGCTGCACAGGGCGCAGCCAACACCCGGTCTCCCCAACACCGTGACGCTCTGTATTTCTGCTCATTCGCGTGCTTCGAGACACCGCAATTCGTACAACCCGCAGGCGCGTCGAACACGACCCGCCGGCGCCATTGGCTCAGTCAGTTGGTCGGCGAGATATTGGGTGGGCTCGCAGGCTCGGTTTCGTAGGTAGACCACAGCAAATTCCAGTCGGCCTGCGACTCTTGCCAGCTGTGAATACAGTAGGCGTCTGCATAGGCAAGCCCCATGATTAGCCAATGGCAGACTGGGGGAGCTCTGAGCCCGCTTGCCCGCGTTGCCCGCCAAGACAGGTTAGCGCAGATTGGGGCAGATGGGTCTACAATATGCTCGTCCAGGTATTGGTCATGGTCGCCTCAGGCATCAGAAGCACCCCCGCTCTCGGCCACACGGCGTCTCCACCTGCGACCAAAGTCTAGAGTGGGCGGATGGTGCGAAGTCGGCCGTATGCGAAGGTAGTCGAGGGCCAAGGGCCGATTATTAATGCGCAGTATTTTGAATGCGATTGTTCCCAGCCGTCCTGTCCTCTGGCCGCTTGCGTCGTGAAACGGGCAGCGGCTCGCTGCAGTACGACGCGAGCCAGCTCGCTCTTCCTCGACACACGTTCTCCGAAGAGGGTAGTACATGGCTGACATCATAATTTCTTTTTTGACCCTCTGTCCCGCGACATCACGACTCAGCGGTGCAGTCCCTTCTTCACGTTGCCCAGCACCCCCAGCGGACGGCCTGCAAGGCGACTGATCGATCAGTCAAAGGGGCCGAAGGGGCCATTGCGGAACCCTGCGGGCAGCACAAGACAGCCCGAGAAAGGTGTGGTCCCCCAGCTCAGAAGACTTCAGTACAGTGGCGGCGCGGCCTTTCGACACGCCTTGGCATTTGACAGACGCGTGCACAATTGCGGGTTACACGACCGTGCTCCCCACGGCGCCCGTGGATTCTTGCGTTACGGACTGCCAACAGCCGCACACTTGGTGTCTGTTGGCGGACGCGACGGCATTCAAGATTGGGCCATCAAGACACTGGCTGCACTGAACGCATGTGCTGTGTGCATGCGCCTGCCGCGTGCGTGGCCAAGCCCGCCGGACAATAGTTCCGTCGTGAGGTGAGGGGTTCTAAGTCGAGCGAGATTCGGACCCGTCAGCACAAGGGTTTCTTGGAAGAAGCGCAGAATAACGTGCCTTGCAGGCCGAGCTCTTCCATCTGGTCTTACCCCCAAGACACGCGTCTGTGTCTCCGTACTGTGACCCAGTCCAACCCGCAAAAGAGGTGGATGGAACATATACTCACGCACATACATGCACTCTCTTGCGAGCCGTACGCAGCATCATGCACAATGACCCGTCAACGCGTTCCGGGCGTTATCCTGCGAGCTTGGTCCCGGTGCCAAACAGATAACGCCAAACCGTACGACGCCGCGAAGCTGGCCCAGCTGCGACATCGCAGTTCGCCACAGACTGCCTCGAGTAGCATCGAGTTTCGTCTACGTTTTGCCCGTCAGATCCTTCGCGCCTTCTTCTTCTGCAGATGCTTGGCGATACGATCGCCCGATAGTCTATTGCCGTAGAAAGAATCCGATAGAGAACCGGCCTCGACCTGCACTCTGCGGTCGCCAAACTCGTTCGAGCCGACCTCTGCTAGTCATATTTGTCATGATGGACGGCCTCTCGCCAGCCTTGGCGCTCCTCGTGGCGACGAGGCGTCTTCTTGTGCAATCGACGACAAGGCGACGGCGGAGCCTGTGTATTGATCGCGGACGTGCCCCTGCATCTTTCTCATACAGTACTTGGCTTGTCGGTGCAGCTGCGGTGTCTCGGGGGAAATCGCATCTCTTCAATGAGCCGACTGCATTCTGGCGGGCCCATCGACCGGCCTCGAGCTCCACGGTTCTCGCTTGTCGATCGTCGAGCCGTTTCGAGCATGTTCAGGTCGAGTGAAGCCCTCTCGGGAGCCTCGCAATTTCATCGTCTTCTCGCGCGACTTGTTGTGTCCGTTGAGCCCCCCCTCTCTTGTCTGGTCAGCTCAGCCTAGGTTGCCCTGCGCCTAGAGTCCAGCAGCCCCCCTCCTCCTGGGGGTGGGAAGGGCTGGACTTGATGGGCTGGACCTGGTGCCTGAGGCATCAAGAAAAGCGGGCGGCAGGCGTCCGCATCCCACCGCCTATTCGCTGTTGGGGTTAGCGCCAGTGCCCGCTCATCCCCTTCGCCTGCGCTGAGACGACTTGGTCTGCCGCCTGGGACAAGTACCTCGTACCGGGCACGTACCTGCTGCCTTGGACTGGCCTCGGGGGTACGTACCGAAAATGGGGGTGCCGCACTCGTTGCGAAGGATAGCACCCAGGTCTGCTTCTGTCGGTCGCTCTTCCCCATCCTTCCTCCTCCCCGTCTCCCATTCCTCGAGCAGACCACGATCCTCTCGCTCTCCCGCTCTTGTCTTACCATCCTGACCTTGGGCAGCCTCGAATATCCTTCCTCTGGATCCGCTGTTTCGGACAACTGTGGCCGCTCGTCATTTTACTCTGCTCTTTCGTCCCTCCCGTCGCCCGCTTCTCCTGCGCACCCTCTCGATCACACCCCGTCTTCTCGTGTCGACTTCTCCGAGTTTTTCTCGCCGGCCTCCTTCGACTCGCCACGCCTCGCGCCCAACAAACAGCGCGTCGACATTAAATCGGATTCAAGTCGTCGAGTCTCGATTGCATCACCAAGGCGATTTACTCTTCCCTCCTCCCCTTCGCCGCCGTCATCTCTCCTTGGGGCTACGTTGCAGAATCGCCATTCTGGTGACTCCTTCTACGACCGAAATTCTTCGCCTGGCCTGGCTGCGCCCCAGTTGTATCAAACGTATGAGACCGTGAGCTGGCTCGGCGTCGAGTCGCGCTTTTGCTCGTGGCCACCGGCGCGCCCCTGGAAAGGCGGCGTCATGCCCCCAAGACCGCGACGGTAATCAACTCACTCACGGCTCCCTCAATATTTCAACTCCCTCGCGAGTCCGACGCAGATTATGACAGACAAACCTGTATTGCTGCCGACGCAGATCGCAATTCCTAGTCAGCCCGCCGTCTACACGCCAGCAGCAACGGCTGTCAAGCACGAAAACGCCGTCCATGCTGTGGAGACGGTTGAGGAAGAGCCGTACACGATTAAGTGTATCTGCAACTTCTCTGACGATGATGGAAACACAATTTATTGCGAAACTTGCGACACATGGCAGCATATCGATTGCTTCTATCCCGACAACCGAGAAGAGGCAATACGTGAGGACTTTGCGCACTCGTGTGCCGAGTGCAAGCCCCGCCCACTCGATCGGCAAAAGGCGATTGAACGAACCCTACGGTTACGCAAAGCCGTCATAGAACAAGAAGTTGTGGATAAGAAAACTAAGCGACCGCCATCCAAGAGCCACAAGAAGAAGGCAAAACCTGCAGAAGTCCAGGTGAATGGTTCCTTAGGTCCATCCGAAGGGGGGAAGCACGGGAGTCCAAACGATCAACAGCCTCCTCCGAAAAAGTCGAAATCCTCACATCGCCCCTCCCACTCAATTAGCTCTCAGCCGTCCAAACGCAGCCCCTCGTACGGCAATCCCAGGCCGCCTCCAGCCCATCCTCCAAGTCCTGCCACTACGCCTCCCGATTTGCCTGACGACTTTCAAATTCACCACTATTCCGCCGGTTTTTGCTCACTGTACAACGAGCATGATGTCCCCGATACTCGGAATAATGCTTTCGCCAGCCTTGCGATCCCGACAGCGCTCTCGCGCTGGTTGCGGGAGCCAGATACAATGAAACAAGAGGTGGGGCGGACTCACCCCGATGTTTTCCAGGCTTTGCCCCCCAACATCGACGACAAGAAGCCGAGGTTGGAGGTCAAGGACTCGACTCGGTCCTTAAGCCCCGGAACGACCCTTCGATGGCGCTCGGTCAAGTCAACTACTGCCATCAACAAAGACATACCGCTCATTGAACTCAATGGAGAGATCGGCTTTCAAAAGGATTATTGTGTGGATCCAGACAATCTTTGGGCCGATCTCTCCTCCCCTCTCCCATTTGTCTTTTTCCACCCTATTCTTCCCCTTTACATCGATACGCGGAAAGAAGGCTCCTTGGCTCGATATGTGCGGAGAAGTTGCAAACCCAACGCTCAATTGGACACGTATTTATCTGACGGCTCTGAGTACCATTTTTGGCTCGTCAGTGATCGTTTCATCTCTGCCAATGAGCAAATCACTTTACCCTGGGATTTCAGACTCGAAAAGAGCGTCCACTCACGCTGGCTGCATTTACTCGGTCTAAGCGACGACGATGCGGCTGCTCAGGACGAGTTGGATCTCGATTCGTCTGAGTACACCGCCATTTCCAATTGGATAGACAGGATCCTGTCTGAATATGGTGGCTGCGCGTGTGATCTGGACAACAATTGCGCCTTTGCTCGCTTCCACCGTCACTATCTCTTTGGCAGGACACAAGGGCGATCATCCAAGAAGAAGTCCCGCAAATCGAGGAATCGCACCATTTCCCCCACGAGTACTAGTCACGCCACCAACAGTCGCGCCGCAAGCGAAGGACACGGCAACGAGACCACCGATAACGAAATCAAGAATGACGTGCGCAGCAAGCCACCTAGCAGGGATCGCACGCCGCAGCAAGGTCAATTCGATCAGTTGGGTATACTCACGGAACCGACCGACCGCGACAAGCGGAAAGTTGCCATGGTTGAGGATTCCTTTCGTCGAATGGAGCAGCAGCAGCCTCCGAGGAAAAAGAAACGCGTCTCGGACGGCACTGGTAACAGCACTTCATCAAACAAGCCCAAGTCGCGAAATGGCTCAGCTGCGCCTCCTGGACGGTATGCGGATGCTGCCACCTCCAGCCGAAGCAAGTCGGGATCGCCAACGAGTACGCATTCGCCCCCTCTTGCCAATTCTGCCTTTTCAGCAATGACAAAGCCGTCCTGTGCATCCCATTCGACTCTTGCCGCCGCCAACCTACGAGCGTCATACTGCGATGCGTCTGTGCAAACCGATCCAGTGGAGGGTGAGTGGTTTAGTGCAGTCGGCAAGCCACCTGCCTGTCGGCGGAGGGTAATTTCGCTTTCAAAAAGACTACTCAACAGTCGGTTAAAAAACCGCACGAGCGAGGCGGAACAGAAACGCCGAAGTCTCTCCGGGCAAGGCTCAGACGGAACAGCCCCTGAGGTCGAGTCACCAACGGCCGAGCAAAAGCCTTCAGTTGCGAGCTCTGTAGCGGATCCCCAATCACCAATCTCGCAAATTGAGGATACTTCTTCGCAGGACAACTCGCAGCCAGGGACGACAGCCTCAACGACCTCGAACGCGGGCAAAGGCAAACCAGAACAGAGCAAGCTGAAGACCCCAGATCTTCGGGTTCAAATGCCTCCTGTTCCCACTTTTGACAATAGCGGACTTGTGACAACACCTCTCTCTTCTTCGAGCACGACAGCACTCTCGCCCATTAGCGGAAGCCTTCCAAGCCCATTCGCACCGCCCGCCGTGAATGGCCTCGCAATTACCCCGAGTCCTGTCAAGAAGAAGCTCAGTCTAAGCGACTACACAAAGAGCAGGATGAACAAGGCTGCAGGCAAAATCATGGGTGGGCCTACTATCCTGAGACCTGGCTTGGCAAGCCCGGAAGAAATGAAGATCGATGTCTCCATGGATTCGCAGTCCCTCGAGAAAGCCGACGACACTATATCTCCCTCGAACGCGACAATGGCACCCAATGGTCTTTGACGGTATGCGATGGAACTGTACTAGTATCTTGATACCATGGCGGCTCTGGGGCGAGCGATTTCGATGGACATGCGTCAACGTGCAGCGACCACCTTGCGCCACCGCTACTCGGGAACCGCGTCGACGAATTCCTCGTTTCATGTTTATAAGTGATTATATGGGTGGACAGAAGTGTTGATTCGGCGTTCAGGGCACACAATGAGGCAACGGAACTTTGAGAAATCTCACAGGACGAGATGAGGACCAAAACAGTCATCAATCAAGCCTTAGTGCAGTGGAGTTGAGCTTCCAGGTTTTGCGATTATGGGTATGGGAGAAAAAACATGGCGAGGATTTACGGCTGCAGGAAAAAGCAGTTGTGCGCATTGCGCTGGAAGTCACCTCGGCCAAATGCCTGAATTCGCAGGCGGATCAAGGATGGGTCAATTTTTTTGGGCTTGACCACGACCGATGGATTGAGTAGCGTGTGTTGTCTGAGCAAGAATTCTGTACTTATAGGCAAACTTTAGTGGCCTGCCACCGATACTACTGAGAATACCCCCGTAAGAGAAGGGATGCCGCGGCAGCGCCATCAACATTTGACAAGTGACTCTCTTGCATGCGACAAAGTGTGTATCGGAGTGGAAATCGCATTTGAATCCTCCATCTCCTGCTACAGCTCGGTAAACCTTCATGGTCACGCTATTTTTCAGTAGCGCGGCATGACCCCGAATCGGATTTCAAAGCGATTCCAGTGACGGACGGAGCTGAGACTGCGCATTCCATGATGGTCTCGCGCGGTCTCGTCTCTCGGCGATCAATCTAGATATACTCGACTTCTATGCGCGCAGGCCACCAGGATTTGTGAAAATCGTGTCTCGAAAGGCCCGAGAGAGGTCATGCGCCCCATCGCCTTTAGCGCTGAGTTGTGCCCCAGTTGTCTTCCTTAAAGACGAGCAGGGCGAGCTTGTGCCTGACAAAGAGGCCAAAGAGGCCGACTGCGAGCTGCAGCAACGTGATTTCTGAAGCCAACCGTTCCTCGCGCAGGGGCCCGCGCCAGACGAGCCACAGATTGAGAATGGTGAAGTTGCTCGTCTCGACAAAGCGCCCCTTGTCGTCGACGACCACCTGCAAGAGGTGCAGCCTGCCGAGCAGGTGGAGGCCCTGACCGACCAGGGGATGGGGCTGTCGTTCAGGAGACCACGGGGTCACTGAGGGCTCGAGAAGGCCCGTCCGCGCGTTGAACTTGGGCAGTCGGTGTCTTGGGCACGGGATGAGCCCAAAGATCTGGGGGCACGAGTAGAGAAAATTGAATATCTGAGGGACGAGAAGCAGACCCAGGGTTTTGGAGAAGTGGCCGAGGATGCCGACGACGGCAAAGACCATGCCGGAGAAATAGCAGTACGTGTCGCCGACGAAGACGCGGGCCGGGTACCAGTTGTGGTAGAGCAGGGCGCACGACACGCCGATCCAGGGGAGGAGAAAGTAGAGCGAGAAGAGATGGGAGTCGGTCGCCGGATGGGGATAGGGGGTGAAGAGGTAAAGGCAGTCGTTGAGCGCGAGCAGAAGCGCGACAACGACGCATTGCGACACCTCGATTCCGTTGATGCCGGCAAGCATGTTGATGCTTTGCGGACAGAACATGGCGACGCAGGCCATGTAGACGTAGTAGAGAACTCCCAGGTCAAACAGCTCGCCGAGGTAGGGTTGCAGCTGCACAGGTATAACGATGGAAGTGACGTCGAAGTCGACAAAGTAGACGACAAGAATGGGAATGGAAGCCAGGCCGGGAATCCACCACTTGTGACGCCACCGGATGTCGAAGAGGTCGTCACCAATGCCGAGCAGAGCCACGGTTTGTAGGGAAATGATTGCGCCCAGATAAGAGGCGAGCTATATGGGCGAGAAGGTTAGCCTCGGATGTGCAAGCGCGCAGTCTCAACCCGTCTCTACCTTATTGTGAGGGAAACGGTGGAGGAATCGGCCCTGGTTGACGTGATGGACCTCGAGCACCACGTCTCGGTTGCCGCCTCCACTGGTCGCTGCGACGATGTCTTTGTAAAAGGGAAAGGGGATGAAGATGATGACGGCGAGAAGATAGACGGCTGCGCAAACAGCGCCCATGCACTCGGGTATCTCGACGGGGTTGAGCTTGCTCATGTCGCGACCGCGGAAACCAGCCTTGATGAAGGTTGGGCCGAGCCAGCGGATCATGGCGAAGCACAGAGAGAAGGCGGCGAAGGACAGGGCGAGGGAGGCGATGAGGGGTTCGCCATCGCCGGTGAAGGTATTCGCGATGACGGCAAGAGAGGCGCTGGAAAGCGAGAGGAGTGTGATGGATTCGGATCGCGACAGCGACGTAGACGAGGCAGAGACGGCCATGATGCTGTTTTGGCCCAAAGGGTCGAGGCCCGGGGTCGTCGGAATAGATGGAGATGGGAAGGGCGCGACGATCAAGGCAGCGATGAGCGTCGCATCGTGAGATTGAACGACGGTGCGATGCGGGATGCGATGGCGATGTCGGCGGCCGCGGGTGGCACAACGAGCTCCCGTGCAAGATACGGTGCCGCGTGTGCGGTGGTAAGCGGCGCAAGCGATCGAGGACTAGCGTCGATGGACCCGTTTGTACGGCAGTCTTGGACTCTTGGTCCTTTGGAAAATGGATCACCAGGGTTGCTTCCTTTTTTCTGCCTTTTGACGTTGGCGAATCGACGTTGCAGAGTCGCTCCCAGAAAAGCAGTCGGAACCTAGTCGGAAAGTTGGTGCCTCACTGCCTCACTGCCTCGCTGCCTTGGTTCCTGGATGCCTCAGGTGTGTACGGAAGAACAAGGTAAGCGCTGCTGCGTGTCAAGATTCAAGTACCCACAAGGTCGCCTCAAGCCACTTTTTACGTAGAATGGAAGTGTGATGGACCCTAAAAGTAACTCGAGGAGTACCTATCATTATCCTCACAATGACAGCGTGGTGCTGTTCACCTACGGTAGGTAGGTAGGGTCTCGTTCGAACAGTCTCAGATTTTAGGCTCCTCCTTCCGAGCGGCGCAGCATCTCGTGCTCGACCTTGGCCACCTTGAGGACGTTTCGTTACGACTGAAGCTAAATGGACTGCATTCGTTGCCCGTGGCCCTAGACTTCGACTGAAGGTATCAGCCAAGACTGCCGGCGAGTCTCTCCTGCTCGGCCGAGTCGCAACAAATAATCCCCCGACAACTGGTCCACTCATCACAACCGACCAGACACCTCTCTGCGTGCAATCGAACAGCTTGTACGGTGCACGCAGGTCTCGCAGCGCGGCTATTGGAAGGCATTGGTCCCTTGCCATGTTTCCAATCATCAATCATAGCAGCGCCCCTGCTGCTAAGCGAAAGTCCTCGACCGCTGGGCGTCCAGTGTGGCGCCTCTTCGCAGGGCGACGAGGAAGAGCCTGTGCTTCATGCTTCGAGGGCCGGCTATTCGGGACGCACAATATTGGCTCACATATGTGGAGTCCTCGTGGCCAAGCCCTCGCCGCAAAGGAAAATGCTTGGGGGAGATGAGATTTGTCTCCGGCGCCGCCGTGAGAAGAGTATCCAAAGCCTCCCCGGACACTGGTGTCACCACTACTACCTAGTAGGAAAAGGCCCCGCGCGGATGGGCTTCTGATGCCATGCTGAAATCACTTGCTACCCAAGGCGATATCGGGAGATTTGGACCAGGACGAGCATGGCAGCGGGGACACCTCGACGGTCTCGTTGCATGAAGTTCTTGGATGCTTCGAAAGGACTCGACGGGGCCGACGTGTCGTCAATAGCCGGGCGCATCGCGATTCCCCCTTTCTGGCTAGGACGGCCACTCGTGCAGCACCCAACGAGTTTCTCAATGATCTCGTGACGTGTCATTTAGCAAGCCACTGCCTGGATTCATCTCCTCTCGCAACGCCAGAGGCCGGCACTCTCCCCGCTAAAAGGCAGCAGCTTGTCCATCGCCCTGCTGGGACTCCGCGGACCCTGGGACCAGGTCCGTCTCGAGCCCGACATCTCCCACGTTTGATTCGTGGAGCGGACTTAAGCACGGACATATTAGCATCGTGTCGATGTTAGCTCCCGCCAGGAAGCCGTCCCGTCGTCCGAGACGGCCTTCCAACAGGGGGGCCGGGCGACCCTTTCGACTGGGGTATGCGGCCCCGGTCTAACATGGCATTCGACACGGCCGGCTTCGCTCCCCGTGCTCTTGTCCGATGGCTGGCTCTAATCTCTCCATGCTCTGCGCCTTGACCGCTCAAGACCTGGGCGCTGCCCACCTCGACCCGGTCTCCAGACGCGGGTGGCTGCATTACCGAACCTATTACCGGGAGACGTCCTTGAACAAACGCTGCTGTATTTGTCATGACGGACTGCCAGTCTCTTGCAACTTGAGAATGCCAGCCTCCTCGTGACTATAAACTCAAACGTGCAGCCAAGAATTGGGAGGCCTCAATCATAGCAAAATCGACGCGAGCCCACATGATGGCCAGCCGACACTGGAAAGAGACTAATACGAGCCATTCGAGTACCACGGGCGTTCACGCCATGGCCGACGACTCGTCTTCAGCAACCGCCGATGTACTGGATAGCATCAAAAATGAAAAGTCGGCTCCAGTCCGTCTGGAAAGAGAGACGCTTCCATTGAGCTCTCCATCCTCGCGGCTGCCCGACATTGAGATCCAAGTCCAAGGCGTAAGCAGAAAGAATCTCCTTGAACCACTCGCCACGTCTGAAAGGAGCTCACTTTTCGGTTCTTAGGACGACCTGGGCGTGGAGAGGATAGACACTCGAGTGTCCAATGTCAGTCGCAAAACGCACCGCAGCATACTCAGCAGGCTCTCCCGGCGTCGCGTTGAGGAGAAGCTCGCCCCCCCCGTCATTCCTGTCATGGATCTTGACAGGAACATAGTCGGTTGGGAGAGCCAGCACGATCCAGACATGCCTCTCAACTTCTCTCCCGGTCGCAAGTGGCTCATTGCTGTCTTGCTATCAACCATCACCTTCATGACACCATTCGCCTCGTCTATTCTTGCCCCGGCACTATCCGCTCTTCAGCACGATTTTGGCATCGATGATATCACAAAGGGTTCCATGCCTGTCAGCATCTTCCTCCTTGGCTACGCCGTTGGGCCATTATTCCTCTCGCCCTTGTCCGAGATTTACGGCCGCAACATCGTCCTGATTAGTTCGAGTGCCTGGTTCTGCGCCTGGCTGATGGGCTGCGCCTTGGCCCCGAGTCTCGACACTCTCATCTTTTTTCGCTTCATGTGCGGCGTGGGCGGCTCGGCGTGCCAGACCATTGGGGGCGCCATCATCGCCGACGTCTTCCCCGTCAGTGATCGCGGCCGCGCAATGACCATATGGATGCTCGGGCCCATGTTTGGCCCGTCCTGTGCCCCCGTTATTGGCGGTTTCGTTTCCCAGACGATTGGCTGGCGGTGGGTCAACTGGCTGGCCTTCATCCCAGCCACCATTACCGTGGTTGGCCTGATGTTTCTCAGTCGCGAAACAAACCACCAGGTGCTCATTGCGCGCAAGACGGAGCGACTGCGGCGAGAACTTGGCCGACCCGGCCTCCGCAGTTGCTACGTCGATCCCGAGGCCCCGATACTCACTAAACGCCAGATTCTACTCGTCGGCCTCGTACGTCCGATCAAGATGCTATTTCGCTCGGCCATCATCTTTAGCGTCTCGTTGTACATTGCATTTGCGTACGGCTGTCTCTATCTGCTCTTTAATACGATACCAATTGTCTTTCAAGGAAGCTATCACTGGTCCATCGGCACCACAGGTCTAGTATATTTGACCCTGTTAATCGGATATTGCGCTGGTCTGGCATTCTTCTCACTTTTGTCCGACAGGACGGTCGTGCGCATGACTGCGGCCAATGGTGGAGTCTACGAGCCCGAAATGCGCCTCCCTGACTGCATCTGGTTCGCCGGCATCTTACCGATCACCTTTTTCTGGTATGGCTGGAGCGCCGACAAGGCTGTTCACTGGATTGTACCCGTCATCGGCGTCATACCCTTTGGCGTCGGAATCGTTGGGGTGTGGCTGCCGGTTCAGGCGTACATTGTCGATGCCTTTCCACCGTACGCCGCAAGTGGGCTTGCCGCGTTTTCTGTCCTGCGATGCACGGTTGCAGCGTTTCTGCCGCTCGCCGGACCGCAAATGTACAAGAACCTGGGCGTTGGCTGGGGTAGCTCTCTGCTGGGGTTTATCGCGGTAGCTCTGATTCCCATACCAGCACTGGTCTACAAGTACGGCAAATGGCTTCGGAACCGCTTTCCGTTGAAGCTGTAGCATTGGATGCGCTCGGCCCTCGGTGGTTCTGAGAGACTGGCGGTGATAAAAAACGAATTGAACAAATACACGCTTCGCCTGTGAGACAGGACTTGTGTGCCTTGTGGGCTGGACTTTTGGAGTCGAAGATTAGGATAAAGTACATGCTAAGTGAGTTAGACAGTGGAAGCCGTGGCTTCATGGTCCGGGCCGAGACACCCTCAAATCGCTCGGGAATCATCAGACGACACAGCGTGAATCGTCGACCGAGCACAAGCGCCGAACCTCTAATCGCCATGTGGCGGCGCTTCTCCGTATGCACAGCACACCTCTCAAGGCTTGCCGCCGAGCGCTCCCGAAACGATGCCCTGGATGCTGTTCCCCAAGTCGCCGCCAGTTGCCTGGCCGAAGCCGAGCTTGACCCCGTTGGTGGCCGTCGACACGATGCTGTCCATGAGGCCACGGGGCTCTTCTGTGAGCCAAGGGTCAGCGGTTTGACAACGCAACGGGGAGATTGCGGCCGGCGGCGTGGATTTATCCATACCTTGCTTTGGAGTGGGAGCAGCGAGCGCGAGAGAAGCGCAGGCGAGAACGAGGGCGCCGGCGAACTTCATGTTGAGTGGTGATGCAACAAACTCGAGGCAAAGACGGAGATATTGCTGTCCAGGTCTCTGTGGGTTGTCCTATTTGTTCGAAAAGTGCTCAAGATGGCTAACAAACTATAGCAGTATCGAAGCGACAACAAACAAGGGGATGTTCCGACATCTTTATTTCCCAGGAGAAACATCCAGAGAGCCGGAGCTCGCCCGCACCGACACGTCATGCGGGACTTTTTCTCTTCCGTTTCTTCTGGCAGCTGTCTAGTTTTCCCGCACCAAGTCTGTGCACTGGGCCTTGTTCGACTTCCGCCTGCTTGTCCGTCTCCTTTTTTTAGACGTCATGGTGCGACGACGGCCGGGGCCACCATTTTTAGCAAAAGGTCAAACGCCACTCCCGTGGGACGTGGGGAAGGGGACTTGGGGATGGGTTTTCGACGCCGATGGTCTATTGACGTCGTGTGTGTGGTGGAGAGGTGTCTGACTCGCGGCAGTTTCTTGTCGCCTCCGTCCTGCCTGGTTCTCATTCACGTGGCGAGAAGCCATGGGGGTAGAGTAGGGTTCCTCGGGGCCGGTGGTGTCCGGTTCCGTCTTGAGATATCCCGTCTCCGTTCCTGGACGAGCCATGCGCCATCTGGTGCGCTTCGTCGGTTGCCCGTTGGATGGGACCCCCCATTGACTGTCGTCGTCAGAGCGTCCCTGCGTTCTCCCATGTTACGGCGTTGGCTTACATCAAGAGGCAACGGGCGAGCGAGGATGTCGACAAGTCGAGCTCATTGCGCTCGGAATATCAAGAGATCACTGGCGTTGCTCCCGTCACGAAGCAGGAATGCTTGGCAGAGCCATGGCGTGCACGGGACTTGCAGAAAATCGATGGATTACACCATGGACAAGGTGCTGAAACTAGCTACACCAACACGGGAAGCTGTATCCTGCGCCGGGTGATGTCGACAGTAAGAACTTCGGTAATCAACACGGCTTCTCCTATGTTTCTTGTCCAGGGTTCCTATTTAAAGAGTGTAATACCTGTATTGGTTCTCACACCGTCGCTATCAACCAGCGAAGCGACGTTGCCAATAAGGGTGGCGTAGCCCCTTGAGACGTATGTTGAAACGAAATGCGGGATTGAGCTCACGTAAAGCATTAATATAATATAGCAATGCTAGAAAAACAATGGCCAAGGCCAGTCTGTACAACAATGACATCGCCCGTGCTTACTCGTCCATTATTTCTCGGTCTTTCTCCCAACAATGCCCATGGAGAAAACGGCAGTGTCATCCTGGTCGCCGCTAGAAACCGTCAAACATGCCATTCATCCCCATTTCGGCGCTGTTCGGCGGACATGACTTGCGTACACACCCCCACGGGAGCCCGAGTCTGGCGGCATCGGCAGCCCGTTTACCGGGATTTGCTGCCATGTCGACGACGACGTACTTACGCGCACGCTTGCGCGTAGCTAACGTTGACTGCCTCGCGCCGAAGCACGGCCGGCATGACGGCCCAAGAGCTCGGAGACCAGCCTCGCCACTTGCCACCCTGCACGGCCAGCCTTGACGCCTCGTGGAGGGCTCGTCATCTCACGGCCACCACGTGGGATTCCGTCTCGACATGGATGTCAGTGCGAGGAAAGCACGTGCGAGGGCGTGTCAGAATCAAGTGACTTCATATCTCCGCCTACAGGACGAAGGCTGGACCCGTCTGCGATTCGAGGTAAAGGCTGGACGATGCCACTGCTTCAGCCCAGACGTCAAAGGGTCAGTCGTTTCTGTCAACTTGATTCCGTCGACCTCAGGAACAAGGAACATCTTGACTGCCAGCGAATACCTTTTCCTGATGAGAACTTGTTGGATCCACCAGTAGTATTGTGATGGCTCGAGTGCTCGCGCTCGCTTTGAGTTCACACCAGCTCCCATTTCATTACATACGCCCACGACATTCCCACTTTGCCCCGTTTGGAAAGAAACTCGCTCGCCGAGACACCGCGCGCGTCCCTGTCGTTCATCGTCGTCAGTTGCGCTACCTCGACTGACTGCCCCGGCGCGCCCAGATCTCGGGCGTTGACGTCGACCCAATGCCAGTAACCGTTCGTCTCTATCGGGATCATTTCATCCTTCCGCCCATCGACGCCATGAATGCTGAGCAGCAGAAGAGGCGGCTTGCCAAGGCCATCCTTCTCAGACGTCCAATGCTCGCATACCTTGGAGAATTGAAAGCGCACGATTTGACCACTATACACGGCAATGTCTCGTTCCTTGGGCTCCACGCTGTCCTCGGCGATGCCCTCCTGATATCCATTTGTGTAGAAAGTTGGAGGCTCACCGTCAATGGGGCCTCTGAAGTACTCTTCCCAGGAGATGGTGCGCCCGTCGTTGCGGAATTGGTGGTTAGGATTCTCTGGAAAGTGTCGAAGCCCAAACTTATCATTGCTCATGGTGAATTGGGCAGGCGTAAACTCTTGCTTGTACAAGTTGTTGTTCCCGCAAATATGTCCGGCGCCCCAACACGCATCTATCAGTTTCCAGTCGCCTCCATCGACTCGCACGGCATTCCAGGCATGTCCATCCGGCTTGGCTGGAGGTGGCCGCTCGCCCCTTTTCAAAGGCGTGTGCCCAAAGCCCTTTCCATGGCCACATACGACAACACAGTCCAACCCGGCCCGGTTGGCAATGGCCTTGTAAGTTTCGGCGTAACCTTGGCAGACGGCCCGCCCACTAAAGATGGTATCCTCGACAGATTGCCATTGGACGTTGTTGCCAAAGAAGGCTTCTGTGTCGTAGAAAATATTGTGATGAAACCAAGTGAAGATTGCTCGTGCTTTGTCCGTGTAGGAAGGGAAAGGGTCGCAAAGGCCCCGGGCCAGGTGTCCTGTGGGGTCATTTCTCGGGAGGCTTTGCCTCGGATACTGGGCCGCCACGGCGTCCGGACCACTCCAATCACGGCATACCCAACAATCCAGGAGCGTCGGCGTCTCAGTTACTGTCCTGGCCGAGGCAGCCTCGATCTGAGCTAGGGACGGTCGCGAAGCAAGGGGTATCGGGGGAGGAGTTCCGCCATTGCACGGCGAGGACGCTGTTGGCCTTGTTGGAACAGATAAACGCTGAGATGTTGGCTGTCCACTGCCGAACCCTCGAATGAGCCCAAGGGGCAATTTCCGGGGCGCCTTGGAAGCTTCAGTTGGTTCCGTTTCGGAAGGCTGAGGCGTTGCAGTCGACTTGGCTGATCGAGACGGAACCCTTGGAGGAATAGTTGGCCTTGATGGTGGCGATGCGTCGCTGGTTCGTGGAGGAGAGCTGGGCGGTACAGTTCGACCCCCTCTAGCCTCTGGGGTTACAGCCTCGAGTGCCCTCCTTGGAGGGGGCAACGGAGGCAAGTCCGCAGGGTCGGAGAGGACCGGGGGCAATTTGCGCTGATATGTGCTATGATTGGACCCATTGCTCGCTTTGGAAGACAAAGGCCGGCCCGAGGTCGTTGACGGCGGCTGAGATAAATCCGAGGTGGTGGAGCTGCGGCGTAATGTCACGAGACTGTTCTGGGTAGATGTCCTTGTCGGCAATCCGGGCGGTGTCGGTCGAGACGAAGGGGTGCGCGATGGAAGCGGAGGAGGAGGCGGACGGACAGATCCATTCGATGCATCTTGGCTTGACGCGACGGAAGACTGAGTATCTCGGCGTGGCAGGGGAGGCGGATTCGAGCGCGCAGGTCGAGGAGGAGCGACGGGGTTCGCGGACGGAGGAGGGGCCGTTTCGGCTCGAGCCTTGGGGACGGGAGGCGGAGGAGGTCGTTTGCGAGCTGGTTCAGGAGTGTTGAAGTTCTTCTGCCGGTTGAGCGCTGCGATCCTTTCGGCGAGGGAGTTGAACTGAGCCTCCTCGACTTCAGCCATGGCGGTCGGAGGCAATGCGCATCGAGGGGTCGGACGACAGGAATGAAGGAAGGATTTGAGGAAGTTGTGGTCGAGGCTCTGGGAAGAGAGAGGCGAGATGGAAATCTGTCGTTTAGAGATGCGTGTCGATGTTGAGCAAAGAAATTCGGCAGCGACGAAGGAGCCCCACGGCTGCGCCCATTTTGGGGGGCTGAATGGGTACCTAGGTGGGGGCGGGACAGGGGTCAGTCAGGGGAACTCCGAACGGCCAGGAATACGGGAGAGGCAGAGCAAGGTACAAGCGGGAAGGCACGTGGACTGCTTTGTTTGCTGTTCTGCCCGAGGCAATGGTTGCGACTTTGACCCTGATGGCGCCAAGGCGGAGTGATGTAACTCGTCGAGGTCTGAGCCAAGTAATGGGAGAGTTTGAAGTGCCGTGTCGTGTCGCTCACTTGTCGCCACTCGTACCGCGCT
This sequence comes from Hirsutella minnesotensis 3608, assembly GCA_000956045.1. Taxonomy (NCBI): domain Eukaryota; kingdom Fungi; phylum Ascomycota; class Sordariomycetes; order Hypocreales; family Ophiocordycipitaceae; genus Hirsutella; species Hirsutella minnesotensis. The sequence goes on from KQ030505.1 coordinate 507,470, forward strand.
GTGAGTGGCTTCACACCAAATCCAAAAGTATCTTACATGTACCGATTATCCTTGATCAAGCCAAATGTCCAGGGCCCCGGGGATTTTGCGCCATCTCGGCAGCACATCCCTTGTAAGTGGAGACGTGGGGTACATGGGCGCGGGGACGCTGGAGCCTTGGCGCAGCTCTGCCTCAGGCTCCATCGTGGATCCGCGCTGCAGATCTTTTTGACTCTGGAGACTCATTTTACGTGCAGTCAACCTCCCGAGACGACGACGGCCGATCGTCGTCGCTTTCAGGGTATAGCGACAGGAGAGAGCCGCAAGGGCCCAAGCAGAGCGAGTGCATTGTCTGCATTCCGCAAGCACCGAGGCTGCGCCTGCAGGCCGCTCCTATCGATTCTGCAAAGTCGGTCGAGACTGGGGGCAAGTCCTTGTGAGCCGTGGGCTGGTCCATGGTTCCCCGAGGTACTTCGTAAACAGTGAACGGCAGCGTCGTCCGAGGCGTTGCGCATCGCCCATCTCGTCCGTCAGTCGGCCTGCTTCGTGTGCATCTTGGAGGCCAATGGTCACCACGGACGTATAGCCGACGCCAATTGTCAATGACGTGTGAGCCATGCTATTGACGATGCCGGGCGCAGTGATGCTTGGCCGTTGGACATGTCCTTGTCTGATTCACACTCCTCCCAAGTTCACAAGTACCTGTAGGCACGGCTTATCGTCTGGTACTAGTCCTCTCACCACGTTCAAGAGGACGTACAAGTATCTGGCACTCGGCCGCCCCCTGCGTGCACCAGTGGGCCGTGGCTGCCAAGTGGGTGGGCAGCTGGATGCGGTGGACAGCTTCGACTGGACTTTGGACCTCTGCTTTGAACCTCGTCGTCGCTCTTGCCCACTTCAGCTCGCCATCTTCTGTCCTTTCTTTCCCTCCTCCGCCTCCCATCCTTCCAGCCCTTGATCCTCCACCACGCTCAGCTCGTCGCGTCCAACAGCCGTTTCCCATCAACCTCGAGCCATCCTACTCGCCCCATCTCGAGCCATTCCCGCGTAGGCTCCACCGACCGCCTGCCAAGCTGCAGGCATCACCTGCACCGTCTCCATCCATCTCCATTCCCCATCGACCGCCTCCGCCCGACCAGCGTCGCTTATTCGATCAGACCAACAGCATCAACCATCGACACTCATCTTCATTCCGAATTCGATATTGTCTCCAGACAGTCCTTCGGATCGTTGTGCGCCTCGCGACGACCGACATTCTCCGACCAGCGCTTGTGCCATTCCTCGTCGCTGCCTCTCCATCGCATCGGCCACTTCCCAGCATCGCCTGTCTTTGCTCGGCCCTCGTAACCCCTGTCGCCGCCTCTGGACGTCCCTCCGCCGCCTTGTATCATTTGGTGCGTCTAAACGAGAGGCAGGGGTGCAGGTTGCCGGTCGTGTTCCCTGCCGCCGCCCGCCATACCTATTCAATCCGCCGTCATGGCATCCAAGGCTGGCGGCGACAAGGCCGTTGGATCACGTCGTCAGCCTCGTACCAAGCTGTCGTTTCTTGGCTTACCTGCCGAAACGCAGCAAGAAATCATATCGCATGTATGTGCTCGAGCGGTACCTTTTCTCGCGATTCTGTCCGAATTCCTGGGCTTCGGCTGACCACCGCGATCCTCAACTCAGTGTTCTCAGTCTGATCTGATTTGCGTCGCTCTCGTATGCAAGCGATTCCACGAGATAGCATCTTCTCATCTCTATCGTAATTTTCACATCGTCTTCCCTGACGACCATGACATCAACTTTGACTCTCCCATCGACGGTCTGGCCCTTGGCCTCGACACCTTCACCACCAGCGACTACAACTACGCCAAACACCTCAAGGACTTGTCCATGGACACCTTGAGTGCTGGAGTCAAGGGGGAGATTTCCTATCATCCGTACCTCTACAGTGCCAGCTGCGGCAAGTTTCTGAACACTCTTCTCCACTTGACCCTGAAAAGGGCCCATGCGCTCGAGGTCTTCAGGTCAGTACATTTATCTTCCTCGACCTCTCGTTTAGCCTTGCTTTGCCGAATCTGACACCGTCTTCTACGCCTCAATCAACAGGTGGAATATACGTGTCGAGCTGAGCCGGCCCGTGTATCGGGTACTTCATCGCATCGCATCGCTGAAACGGCTGCATGTGCGCATGCAAGCTGGCGATTCATACTATAACCTTCCTCCGCCTCTTCCAGTGTCTCACGAGACCGAGTTGCACGGCTCCGCGAGCCACTGGTATTCTCTCATGTCACCGCCACCGCCATCCAACCCGCTGCCGCTGCCGCCTCTTCCGCCGTCGGGAATTTCGCCTCTTCCTCCACCGCCAAGTGGCCCTCCTCCGGCCCTGCTCCCACCGTCCAGATCAGCTAAAAGCCGAGCCGTCAAGCGTGGCACCGGGCATACTGAGCCGCCCACCTTCTCCGGTTTCAAGAACCTCGGGGAACTGAGCGTTCTGGACATTGATACTGTGCAGGTCATTGCAGAAATCAGGGCTTGCGTCAAAAATTCCTTCTCAACACTCAAGGAACTACACCTTTCGCTGTCCGATCATCTTGCTCAGCAATCCAGAAAACCGCCCTCGGATTCTGACGCGGATGACTCAGATCCGGACTCTGATTCCCAAGTCGAGTCCTCATCTAACAGCGCCGGCTACGACACCAGTGGCCCTGCAAAAATGTATCGCGCCCAGGAGGAGCGCAAGGTCCAGGAGTCTATACTTGGAAAGATTTTTGATGTTGAGCAGACGCCCATCACCAAGCCAAGGGTGCGCCCGAATCCCCAGCAAAATGCCACAGAGGACTCCGCCCGAAAAGATACAGACTTGACGGATCCTCACGAGGCGTTCATCTCATCCATCAAGCAGGCATCCACCAAGCTCATGGCGTTGCGGAATGGTTCAAGGGACTTCACAGCATCCCAGCAAGATATTCTAGACATTATCGAAAAGGCTGCCAGAAAGTATGTCGACTCCTGCGACCATTCGTCGCAAAGCCTTCAAAGCCCCCAGGAAGCATCAAGTAGTGTAAAAGTTGGGGAAGGTTCCTCGCCCCTTCAAGACGATGGAGACACGGCTGCGCCAGAGCCTTTATCACCCTTGAACAATCAGCCGCCCGATGATAGTGTTGCACAGCATTTCTCGACAAGGGCTCCAGCCGAGCTTGTTCCAGACGATATTGACATTGCTCATGTTGAAACGGTTGGCGAGGGCTCGAATGATACCGATGAGCAGCTGCAAGTCGAACGAAACAAAGATGAGCGGTCCAGCGGGGGCAACCATACGGTTTCATCAACACAGGACTCCAGTGGCAGTTATAGAATCCCAGTGAAGCCGGTTCAAGATGAGACCGACGGACCTCATCCTAGCATTACCGGTTCGACGAATGGAGCAACGGACGAGCTATGGGACAGGCTGAATCGTTTGCAAGCACAGTTTGGTCAGGTAGCCGCACGGGTGGAGGAGTTCCGCCACGAAGCGGCTGTGGATGGATATCAAATGACAGACTTGTTCGAGGCCGAATTGACGCTTCTCAATAGGGGTGTTGGCGACATGGTCAGAGAGATTCGAGTCATAGAATTCGAGGCCCTCACCTTACCAACAGGCTCAGAATCTGGAGAGGAACAGTCCCAAAAGTCGAGCCGGGACACCCTTCGTCGCTCCATGGACGCTTACGCGCGAGACACGAGAGGATTGTCGCTCGAATCGCTGAGCATCCATCTCATTCCTGTCAAGGCATCGGTGCTCGCTCGAGCCATCGACTTGTCCTGTCTCAAGCAGCTCACACTCCTCAATGTAGGAAACCAGACGTCGATATGGACTCTGCTGGCCAGAGAGGGAAGGACGAAACCACTTGCCTTGCGCAGCGTCTTCACCGATCACGTCACGACGGCATTCCTTTCATGCATGGCGCAGCTACCCCAGTTGCACAATCTGTTCATGCTCGAGCGAGGCCTCAAGTATAGGCCCGAGAGTTTTGCACCTCGAACGACAACGACCATTGACCAGATCCGGCGCCTAGTCTTGCGGAGACATATGCCCACCTTGAAACGTTTGATGATTAAGGACGAATCCCATGGACCCAACTGGGACATTAACGATAAGACGATGATCCTGATATGCTCGCGTGGGACGCTTCTTGAGGAGCTGGCGCTCAGCATGAATATCGACGCCGTGGTAAGTGACTGCCAGTCCTTTGATAAGTGGACACAACTTAACAAGAATGCTTCAGCATGCATTCATGCAGTACTTCTCGGGGCTCGTCAGCTTGAGAGCCATCAACATTCTTCGTTTTAAGAACAATGATACATGCATATGGGTAATGCGAGAGATTTTGCGATTCATCGTGGACAGCCTGTCACATCGTCCAGAACTCAAGCTGGAATGGATCGCCATGGAAGATGAGCGCGTCGATCGCGTGATCAGGCCTCCGGAGTTGTCCGGCAGCGTTCACAAGGCTCAGCCGCCGAAGTACGCCAAGGGGAAGACCCAGGACAAGACTCACTCGTCCGCCGGCTTGACGTCCGGCAGTGGGTATCCTCAGTTTCCGATGGATGGCCTAGAATCGGAGAGCGACAGCGAAGATGACGCGCTCAATAGAGGAACACGCCTTCGCTTCAAGACTGCCGGGCCGCTGCAGTATTATGACGTTTGGGGTGTGAAGATTTACGAGAAGGAGATTCGGACAGGGCGTTTGTGAGTCCCGACGATAAGAGAGCGCCAGCAAAAATACGACTGCGGCGAGCTCAGCAGGGGCATTCCGAAACGGTGCAAACGACGTCCATTCTTGAACCGCGGCTATCGAGAAGGGGAAGCAACAGCAATCGCGTGGGTGTATGTGGGAGTTCTGGCGCGTGCCGGACACGCGATGGCCATGCTGAGCTGAGGCTTGTGTATCGGCCGCTATAAGGCGCAAGGAAGATGTATGGTTTATGCGGAGCGGCTGCGGCAGTGACCCGTGATGGGATGGTCGTCCGAGACACGGCGATTTGTAACAGCGTATGGCGATGCCAGGGTCCCAGATGGGGCTGCTGTAAGCGCAATGTTTGGTTTCTTAGGTTTCGCCTTTGGGGCAGAGGAGCGAGCTAGCGGGTAGGGACTGACACAGGATGCCACGATGTGGTAGGCGTCGGAAGTCAATGTCTCGGCATATCGATGTGATGATTCGTTTGTCGACGTCTGTCGAGGACGGTTCAACTTGGTCGAAGGAGAGAAGTACAGTAGGCACAATAGCCGTATGAGGTCACACTGTACTCGTGTGTGCCGCATCTTGGTAGGGGCCCTGCTCTTCAGTATCAGCAATACGATATACACTGTGCTAGTGTCTAAATCCCGGCGCACGGTCTGCTACCCTGCGCCTCGTCCACTCGATCAAATTGCCCAGAGCAATTCACCAAACGCGCTCACGCCCAACGCCGGCGGTCCCAAGAAAAGCAAGGCATCCGGCCAGCCGTCGGGCATCCGTACATGGCGACAGCCCGAGCGGCTTGAAGCTCGCCGGGCACGCACACGTCTGTCAACGCCGGGCGACGTTGTCGAATTGGCCAACCAGCGGCGCCAAGCGGTCGTTGGACGGTGCCTCGACACCCACATCTCTGCTTTATCCGCAACGGACCCTTCCTTTGGGTGAGACGACGGAGTGCCCGCCGGGAGAGGCCAAGTCTGTCCTTGTCCTGGAGCTTTCCTCTGACGTGCGTGCAGGACTCTAAAGCGTCGCCCGGATGGGAGCCCCGGTCCGGCTCGACCCGCCTGCTTGATGGAGACGAGGATGAATCCATGGTCTGCCTCGGCGGAACAAGCGGGCAGACCTGGGGTGCATGGGAGGGACTGCAAGTGGCCTCCCGCTGCCAGGATGGGTTGCAGCGGGCTGCAGCCGACGCTGCGAGAGCCAGATGAGATGACTCTCCCACTCCCGCCGCGACTCACTGGCCAGCAGCAAACATGGGCCAAGGCCGTCTCTTTCGTCCCGGGAAGCGTGCCCTTGCCCACCAGGCCTTATCTGTGCTACCTCGACAGGGCTCCAGCGCGCCGCTCCCTCTTCCCATGTGCTGCCGGTGCTGGCCCCCCACCCTTGGGCTATCTCGACGATTACAATTCAAGCTTATTCACGAGGCGAGATCGGCATTGGGCGCCTCCCCGTACCGCACACACCCTCCACCCGACGAGAACTGCCCATGCTACGCTACCTGACCTGACGTGACGAACCGGGCTTCGCCGTAGCGCATCGCCGTCGCCTCTTGGCTGCTGCCGCCATGGGCTGCGGAGAGAGGGGACCTCTTAGCCGAGGCCGCTGACCGTCAGATACCTCGCGTTGCCGTTTTTGCGTTGGACATCGACGGCGGGCATCGTCACGTTGGGCCCTGGCTCCATGCACGCCGACGAGACTGCGTGTGTCTGGATCTGTTAAACAGCGGACAAAGCACTTCTCACTTACTCTCCCCCTCGACTCATCGCTCTACACAAAGCTTCCGGTCGTCGCCGTCTTCTCCGTCCTTCCACCCACGAGCGCATCTCGTCGCGCGTCAGTCCATCCTCCTCAGCATCGCGCCACCACAACGGCATGCGCCAATCCTCAACTCGCTCCGGCCCACGTCATTCCCCGTGACGCTACGCAGCATGGATCTCACGGCCCAAGTCCAGCCAGACCGGCTATCCAGAGGGTGGCAAGCCGACCAGGACTGGTTTGCTGCAGGCCCCGAGGCGACGACGGCTTCATCTTCACCACGTCCATCTCCGTCGTCGTCTACGCCTCCAGCGTCACCGTCGTCGCCCTCATCTTCCCTATCCTCGTCGCTGCCACTCCGGCCAAAGGAGTGCTCACCTGCCGAACCTACCATCCGCCATGTCGCCACTGAAGAACGCAGTGATCCGCCAGGGTCAAGTATTTTACGGCTGCCCGCCGACATCTTGTACTTGATCGGTGATCACCTGGACACGCCCGAGGCGCTGAGCCTCTCACTCACCTGCAAGGCCATCTTTGCCGCTCGTCCCACAATGTGTCGGCGACGTGACAAGATGTCACCGGAAAACCGGAGACGTTTCCTCTTGATGCTTGAGAAGGACCCCCGAATAGGGCGCGGAGTCTTTTATTGCCAATCGTGCAACTTTCTGCATCCCTTTCAAAGGAGCTGGGGGCCTCGCTCCGAGGATGAAGCAAGGAGCGCTCCCGCCCGCCCCCATCATTGCGGCGTTCGAGACCGCTTCTCCCCGGCCGGCAATCCGTATGGCCTTTCTTACACCCACGCCCGTCTTGTCATGAACGAGCACCTCTACGGCGCAGGACAAGGTTTGCCTCTGGGCAACATTTGCGTACGACACACCGAAAAGCGACCATCGACGACCATCCTGTGCACGACCGACGCTCGCATCAAAGACGACGAGCTCTTCATCCTTCGTACCTACGCCTTCACCATCCTCAACGAGTCCGTGCCGGATTTCCGTCGCTGCGGTGGCCCTCGTGACTTTCGCCTGTGCGAGCATACTTCCTTCTTCCCCCACTCCTCCTCGTCTCCGTATCGCCAGCATATCCCCCAGCTTCAGCAGCCCTGGACCGGCGAGCAGCAATTCTCCCCGTGCGAGGACGCCCCGGGCTCGTGCGGCCTGTGCCTGATGGACTACGAGGTCTCGATCGCGCCCTTGATGCCGACTTCCACGTGGAGCGTCACCATCAAGGCATATCACCAGCTCGGCGCCTGTCGCACCCCAGAAGACTGGAAATGGGCCCGCTTCTCCGAGGCGAACCGGCCTCACCTCTTTTTCCCCAACAGGCCTAACCGCCGCGGGTCAACGCACAGCGCGGGCGCCGTGAAGAAGCGCTGGCACGACCAGCGGGCCCGTATTGCCGGGCAACAGGGCTCCGACGTCGACGGGCTGGAGATCGAAGGCAATAGCCTCCCGTTGCCCGCGGCGGCCTGGATGTGGCGCGACACCAAGCGCTTGGTGCCCGTAGAACAAAACTGAAACCACTTTGGAGCTTCGCTCTCGGCAAGTCATGTTTTTGTCTCATCTTTGAATAGCGAATTCGCGTCTGCACGGGAGAGCCGCGAGAAGCCTGTAGCCGTCATATTCTTTGATGGTGGGCTCGCAACGGGCGGACGAACGAGTCAGTCCGGTGTTTGGCGTCCGTCGTTGCAGGTCCGAATTGGACCACTTCGCCGCATCTTGCGGCGAGCAGGAGTTGCACGGACAAAAGAGCTCGACAAGAACTCGAGGCGAGCTCTCGCATCTACCGCCGTTGTTAACCACGTCAATACATTGGACCTCACATCACATAGACACGTCACGCGCGAATGGGCACGTAGAATGAACGTCGTGACTCTCATCATATTCGAACAACGTATCCTCCTCGTAACCGCCGCGGCTGCTCCAACGCGCCGACTGTAGACTCCTTGCACGAATACTCGGACTACTGTACCCTAAACAAAAAGAGGCCTCGTCGCCACGGGAGCGCGCTCTAACCTCCCCTGTTTCGAGATTGATCGGGGCAGTTCTGCATGCCTTTTTTTTGTGTGCTGTCGGCGTCTGCAAAGAGCGTCGACGGGGGTGAGAAAGACTCAAAGAGGAGAAGGGCTCGGGGGAGGCCGTATTAGGGTTGGGAGGCGGGGCGGGTTAGGTATTGTGACAAGCTCGTGGTCGTGGGCGCCTCTACAGCTTCTGGATGATGGCAGCGGCGTACTCGTGAGTCTTGGCCTTGCCGCCGAGGTCGCCCGTCAGCGCCTTGCCCTCGGCCAGGGTGTCGAAGATGGCCTTCTCGATGCGGCCGGCGTGGTCGTTGAGGCGCATGTGCCGCAGCATCATGATGGAGCTGAGCAGCAGGGCCGTGGGGTTGGCGAGGCCCTTGCCGGCGATGTCGGGGGCCGACCCATGGACGGCCTCGAAGATGGAGCATTCGTCGCCAATGTTGCCCGAGGGCGTCAGGCCGAGACCGCCAATGAGACCGGCGCACATGTCGGACAGGATGTCGCCGTACAGGTTGGGCATGACGAGCACCTTGTCGTTGTAAGGGTCCGGGTCCGTGACCATCTTGAGGCACGTGTTGTCGAGCAGCTCGGCGTCGAACTCGATGGCGGGGAAGTCCTTGGCCACGTCGCGGGCGACGTTGAGGAAGAGGCCGTCCGACATCTTCATGATGGTGGCCTTGTGGACGACGCGGACCTTCTTGCGGCCAATGGCCTCGGCGTGCTGGAAGGCGAACCGCAGGACGCGCTCGCTGGCCTCGCGGGTGATGAGCTTGATGCTTTGAACGACGCCGTCGACCACGACGTGCTCAATGCCAGAGTACTCGCCCTCGGTGTTTTCGCGAATCAGCACCGTGTCGACGTCGTCGTAGGGCGTCTTGAAGCCGGCCACGGAGCGGCACGGTCGCAGGTTGGCAAAGAGGTTGAAGGTTCGTCGCAGGGTCAGGTTGAGCGAGACGTGGCCCTTGCCGACGGGGGTCTGGAGCAAAGATTAGCTCGCACTCATTCGGAGGTTGGGTGTTGCAGGGCCGACGTACGGCAAGAGGGCCCTTGAGGGCAATCTTGTTCTTCTTGATGTTCTCAATGGCGGCATCGGGAATGGCCGTCTTGCCGTCCTTGATGATGGGCGTGACGTCGACTGATTCCCAAGAGATGGGAGTCTATTGGAGAGACAAAAGTTAGTCGACTGGCCGGGGCGGACATGCGTGAGCCCAGGGCGAGCGTACCTTGGCGGCGGCAAAGATGTCCTTAACGGACTGGGAGATTTCGGGGCCAATGCCATCACCCTCAATCAAGCTGACGAGAAAGTTGCCCTGCAGAGACAGTTAGACGAGCGTTTTCTTGCATCGCGAGCTCAATTGGCCCGTCGGCGGTTTCCTGCGGCACAGGCGGCCACCCGTCGCGGGACGAATGCAAACGGATCCTCGGCAAAGAGGCGCCAGACGGCGGGTGCCCAAACGAACCTTGGAGTCTTTGGTGCCTTCATACTTGGCGACGCGCTCGCCTCCGGTAGAGTAGCAGCGCTGCAATGGGACACGTTAGCAGAGCTTCCCTTGACGGCGCGGAGTTTTGGGCGGCGGCATCGCACCGAGACGGCCCAAGTAGTGGCGGCGCGAGGGGCAGCGCGCAGGCACGGCCGGGCGACGGGGCTCGAGAAGGCTCGGATGGCCAGCATCTTGAGAGAGAAATGTTGCAGAGAGGACTGTTTCCGGGGTGAGGGAGCGAGCGACGCGCTGGGCCGGGAATTGAGTCGACGGGATTCTGCGAGGTGTTGGCCGGGAATGGGACAAAAAAATACGGAAGGGCGGAAGCCGTCGATACGTAGACGTGCATCTCGAGCTTGGCCCCTTCGGCTACCTTGCCTGATCTGGGCCAGCGTCACTGTGGCTTGTGCGTGTGGCTTGTGCTTTGGGCTTCGCACCGCTTTCACGGCTGCCCTCAAGTACCTCCAGGTGCAGTACCTAGGTAGGTACCTAGGTAATGAGGACGGCACTCGGTCATTGCACTGATACAAGACATCAGATGATTTGGCGAAATACAGCTGCTCAACCATGCCAACCTCCATGAAGATTTTACGGCAAAAAGGGACACCAGAGGAGCATGAGGGTGTGCATCGTGAGCGCTGCAAATGGCTCGTCACTGGAGCATCCGCCACAGCAGGCGTTCAATGTGGACCTGCGCCGGCTCCGTCTTGATTTTTTCTCTCTCCAATTCGGGCCAGCGGCTCGGAGCCGTCGGAGATGCGCACCTGCACGCCGAGCCGGGGCGCCATCGGTGCTTGAGCCTCATTTGGGGACGGCTGGCACACCAGCCACATTTCTGTTCAACCCCTGATCCGCCTTACGTGGCGCATGCTGCTCATCCCGCTCCTGCCTTCCTGCGCTTTGGCACTGGGATGGAAGGTAGCGACTCGAGTCACAACGTTCGTGGCAGGCCCACGGCTTCTCCTGGCTTTCGCCAACATTTGCCAGCCATCAAGTTCCTGGAACTCGACCAAGAAGTGGCACGAGCTTCACTACGTCCTCTCTGTGTCTGGGCCCTTCACTGCCGAAGCTCAGCATGAATCGACCCTGACAGACGTAACCCCGCCGTCGTTTCCTTCTCATCTCACCATGGCCGACTACGAGCGAACCATTGCCGAGTTCTACCAGCTCCCGACACCCTATCCTGACGCATGGCCTGCCGAAAAGGACGCTGGATATGAGTCCGTCGGGGACGAGAGCGATGCTAAGCAACGGCGCAGATCACGCTTCCAGGCACTGGAGACGGCCGTTCACGACCGAAAGAGCTTCATGGCTGGAGCCGATGGCGGCGCTCTGGTTCAGAAAGATGAGCCCGACCCTCTAGGCTCCTCGGACAGCGTTGTTCAGTCCCTTAAGAGCATGGGGCTGTCCCTCCAAGATGACGTCCGCACGAGTAGGTCGGCCCTCGATGCAGTGCCTGGGCGCCGCATGCCTTTTGCAAATCACTGACTATTGTTGCTTCAGGAAATCGGTTTCTGCTCTCCTCCACGACATTCTCGCCCGCGCTTTTCCTATCCAAGATGCATGCCGAAGCCGACACGCGCAGCCTATTACAGGGTCTCAACGTCCTTTCCCAATCAATCGACCAAAAGTCCGCATCTCTCAAGGTTCTGGTCGAGACCAACTTTGAGAGATTCGTGCGCGCCAAAGCGACCATCGATAACGTCTACAAAGAAATGAAGCATCGCGGCGTTGACTCGACGCAACCCCGTGGTGGCCGCCATTCTCGCCACGCCAGCCGGAATAGCTTTCGCCACGGCGGTAACGACGGCGTCAGCAACCCTCTTTGCTTGACTGGATCGGACACTCGCAAAAAGAACGCTCTCCTGAAGGAGAGTGAGTATGGTGTTTTGGGAATCAAGGCACCGCTCCTCGACGTGTCGGCCAAGGCAGAAGATGTCTGGGGCCCCGCCTTGGGAGGACGCGACAAGGAAGAAAACCTCAAGATCGTATCCAAATATCTCGACCAGTTCAAAGAATACGTCGACCTGAGCGCAACTGTGTCCGACAGCATCAAGAGAAAGGACTACGAATCTCTAGTCGAAGCCTACAACCGTGCACGAAAATTTGCGGACGACGGCCGTCGATTGTCGTTTGAGCTAAATGGTCGTTCGCCCGACGATGCGCAGCTGTACCAGATCGTTCTCGCCGGACGAGTATGGAATGACGTGGACCAGCAGATTCAAGCTTTTAAGCGAGATCTTTGGAAGAAGCTCATGTCATTGCAGTCTGTGTCAAGACAAGAGAGCCTGTCTGCGAGAAGCCAGGACCAGCACATGGACATTATAAGCTTACTCCTAGAGCTTGGTGCCGACGAAAATCCAATTGCTGTGTGGCTTCTGAATAGACATGAGCAGATCAAGGCCAGGATCAGGGCGACAGCCGATCGCTCCAAGGTGGAGATTGAGGTGTTGCGACGCAGACTCGCGAGCAGCGACAAGCCTCCGCCTCGGGCCGTCGCCTCCCACCTTCAGTCTCTTGGTCGGCAGCCGATAGAAGGGAAACATCCCTCTTCTGACGCGGCTGACGTGATTGAGCTGTGGGAAAAGATGCTCACTTTCCTCAACAACCTCATTTCTGCGCAGGGCGTCTTAGGAGAGCTGATGGATTTTTGGCAAACCGTCCAAGGTTTCATCGATGGCAAAACACAGCGGATGCTGCCTGTGGGCTACAATGGGGAATCTCGCCACCACCATCAACTGCCCCCGCAAGCCATCGCGGACTTGGAAAAGGGCGCCATGGAAATGGTCGAGCTGCTGAGGGAGTACACCTACGCCTTCTTTGCAGGGCCGCCCCCGGAGGATATTTCGCTACTATTCTCGCCTGGTCTGCTGTCACCAAATTCACCGGCTTCCGCTACGGCCATGACGCCAACCGCTCTGCGTGATCCGCGCTTCTATCTTGACCCCAACAACCCGCCCCCCCCCTCTCCTCGGAGAGGCGAGGCATGGGAGAAACTGGCTTTTTGGCCACCGTGGTCAAACTCCATCAGTGGTGCTCATTACCTAGCCAAGATGCTGGCTTTGGTGGGCTCAGGCGCCTCGGATTTGGCGAATATTGGCCCTGCTCTGAGGAATCCCCAACTACTAGACAGCCTCAAATCGCTTGTGGGAGTCTCGCGAGAGCGTTGCGTCACGGCGCTCTGCGCTGCTTGGAACAACGATGCTGAAAACATCAAATATGTCGAGGATTGGCAACGGCCGGCCGAATCAAAGGATGTGACGCGCATGCCTGCCGTCTTTTCGTCCTTCGAAGGGGCTCTCCTAGCAGGCATGCAAAAGATCTTATACATCCCAGAAGCGATGGAGAAGTCCAACTCGAGCAATATTGTCCTCCCGCCGCCGACCAAGCTCCTACAAATGGTTCGCAGCCAATACGTGACAACTCTGTACAAGGCATTGAGTGGCATGGTGGAGAACGCGGAGCGCTCCGTTGCGCCAGGCGAGGATGAGTGGACAGTATCGCAGGAGGACTGGCACGGCGCCAGTGCCTCGGCGTCGATAGCCTCCAAGAGCACTTTCGACGTGGGCGATAGGGTATGTGCTGGACATCCGCTTCGTGATGGGTCTTTGAGCTTTATGCTAACGTGACACAGAATATCAGGATGCTCTTGACCTTGAGCAACTTGCAGGCGCTGCGGTCACTCGTCGTCCCAAGTCTCAATTCTCAATTTGAGAACGCGTTCTCGGTCAAGCTGACTGATGAGTCGAAAACGATTCGTGATGTCCTTGGTCAAATCGATGCCCGGCTCTTTCAGTCATATACCAAACCGTCGATCGAAAAGCTGCAGGAAATCATCCAGACAGGCCTCTGCGCTCCCGACTGGATGCCGGCCCCTAATCAGCGACCGCAGACCGCCAAGCCGTACGTGTATGAGGCTCTCTTGACCCTCGTCCTTGTCCACTCGCAGGTGTCGACGACAGCCCCTTCTCTCACCGCCCAGGTGCTGTCCTTTCTTCTGGAACAGACCTCGCTTCAAATCCTTGACGCTTTCCGCCGTCGTCCACGTTATTCTTTGGAGGCCCTGATGCAGGCTACCCTGGATGTCGAGTTTGTCGCCCAGACGCTCAGCCATTACACGACGGATCGAGCATCAGAGCTGCAGGGCCAAATATACCAAGAGCTGGATGGTCGTACGGACAACGATGCTCGCGCTCGGCTGCAAAATGAGCTGCCCGAGATGCGAAACGTTTTGAAGAAGCTGCGCGAGGCGAGCAAGAGCGAATTCGCGTGCTTCAGGAAACCGAAGCGGCCCGGCAATCCCAGCTCCAAGTCCGACACCGGCTCCATAGTGAGCTCAACCAGTCTATAACCGCGTCGACAGTCCAGGACAGAGATTGATGGTGTTTTACGAAGCAAAAGCGTCATACGTTGCCCCGTGATGGGTGATGGATTCCACGAAAAGGAGTTATGACTTGATGGTAATGATTGGACAAGGCACATGATGAATTGCTTCTTCGCTGTATTGCTCATAGCCTGCCTTGTTCTGGAGCCTTGCTACATCCAACGTCTCCCTCGGAAAGCGATTTAAGCTAGAGATGTTTGATGCACACTTTTATACCTTTTGTCGAATGCCAACAAATTACCGAAAAAGCCAGCTCATTGTCTATTGGTGAGGCGCCTTCTTGGAAACCTTCCTGGGAATCGCCGAAACGCCGAAAAGAAGCGTGCCACCTTCCTGCCGCTGCCAGATCAGGCCAGGGCTGTCAGAGGAGAAGAAAATCAATGCCATGGTATCAATTCGTTTGGCGCATGTGGTCGTAAAGCATTAAATAGAGGCGGGATGAAGCAGGCGGCGCGCCAACCTTTGACGGCTAGCCAGCATGGCCGGACAGGCTCCGGCCCCCCGCTAATCGGTACTCGGTAGAAGTGCAAACAAGAAGTGATGATTGAAGAAGAGGCAAGGTCGACGGGAATACTAGGACGGCGGGTTGGGCAGGAGAAGGTGGGAGCAAAACATGAGCTCCAGGGAACGAGAGTCGGCGGGCGAGAATTCGGAACCCTTTTGACGTTCCTGGATCGTGTCATCTGCTCAGCGTTTGCGAGTCAGCACAGCCTCGGCCAAAGCAGGGGGCGTATAAGCGCGTGGCAACACCCACATTCTAGGTCGAGGCTCTGGAAATACTGCACGGCGGCAGGGTCCGGATCCAGTGTGCTCAGCTTGCCGTCTTGGCCCCGAAGCGTCTGCGGCAGCGCGCGCCGGATCCCCAGGAGCATCTTGAGCAGGGCAGCCAGGTTGCCGCCTTGCTGGGTGAAAGCGCTCGGGTCGCGTTCGAGCGGCCAGCCCGGCCGCAAATGATCCTGCTCCCATGCCTTGAAGGCCCAGGTCGACTTCTCGACGCAGTTGAGGAAGATGAGGGCCGTCAGGTAAATCTTGAAGTCGGCCTTGGTCTTGCTGTCGGCAAGCATTCGATCCATGTGGTTGAGGAGACTCTGTGAGGTACTGTTGGCCTTGCGCTCAGCCGCAGCGTTCAACTGCATGCAAATCATGGTGTAAATGTCAACATCGTTTTGGTTCTGCACTTCGTTTATCGGCCGGGGCTTCTGGTTCTCTCCTGCCGGCTTCTCGGTAATGGTCCACTGTCTCTCACGATCGATGCTCTCTACGAGGCCCCAGAGCTCTAATGCCTTGCGCAGTAGGTCGTCCTCTCCTTCAGCGAGTTGTTGCAGGGCCGTCTCGAGCGTCACGCGCATGAACCTGGAAGGCTCGCGTTCGATGAAGAGGCCTAACACATCGCGCACGTAGGTGTCAATCTTGCCAGGCACGTCCTCTTTCTCTTGATTAATCATGATGACCTGGTGTATCCTGTTCTCCGCGGTTGGCTCTTGGCCGTCCACTGGATCCAGCATGACGACAAGTGAAGCCAGGCTAATGCTCTTACCCGTATCAGGAAAATGCGATACCTCGACAATTGAGTCAACATCGGTCAGCAGAAGTTGGTCCTTGTGAAGGTTGATGCGGTTCTGCGATAGCACGACCTGCACTCCGGCCGAGTAGAGGTCAAGTTGTTCGTGCAAACGGGAGCGAACGCAGCCCGTCATCCACACTCTTGGAGACAGAACCTTGCGACATGTATCACACGGTGTGCCTTTGCTGCAAATCTTGCGCAAGATTCGGCAGCGGATGCAAGCGCCGAGTTTGCGGACTTCCTTGACCTCCTGGCGCCTGGCTGGTGTGAATTTGGAACGGAAATTCCGAGATCGTCCATTGAACATTGATCCACTCGTATCCATGCGAACACCGCCACGAATCAGTGGTAGCGGCGGGGGAGGAGGATAATTGTTGGCGGCGGGAGCAGAAGACGTCGTGACGTATGTCATTCCACCCCAGGGCTGAGTCGTACTTGTGTCGGGTATGGTCATTGGCTTGGGATCTTGCATAATTTCGTCACTGGCATTCTCGGCAGCGGGCTCTTCGACGATCGGTGTATCGGTATCGGGGTGAGTCTCTTGGGGGGCGTCTGCAGGGACTTCGGCAGGGATTTCCACGGGTGCTTCTTCAGGAGCCGGTGGAGGTGATGGAGAAGGCTGATGCTCGGCGACATGGTCGATTAATTGAGGGTCGAAAAAAGACGAGTTCAATCGGGCAGCCGCTGCAACGGCGACGGAGATGTTGGACGCGTCAGGTGAAGTGTCGCTGGCAGGCAATAGCGCCTGAAGCCTTTCCTCGGGCGTCAGCTCTGCTGGCGGAGGCGGGGTCTGCATGGAAGCTAGAGCATGCTCGGCAGTCGCAAGATGTTCTTCGGATCTGAGACCATCGTGTTCAGGAACAGAATCGTAGCTGACGGGAGGGTTATCGAGCGTGTAATGGCCCTGGAGTTCGAAACTGGCGGCGGCAAGACTTTGCACATGATGAATGTCATTGCTACTGGGGCTGCGGTTGTTCTCGTTAAGGTCAACCTGTCTCGACGCCTCGGCCAGAGTCTCGAGAGCACTCCACTCCTGAGGCAGCGAGTTAAGCGAATTGGGAAATGATGCATGTTCTCTAGCGAGAACGTGCTGATGACGTTCGGCGGCGGTCCTGCCGTGGGCGATTCCATGGAGCTCGAGACAGGCTCGCATCCGTTCGGACTCGGAAATGGCGGGGCATTTTTTGGTAATATGTGCCGTGAGGCTATCGATGCGGCCCTTGGGGAAGTTCTCGCCGCATTGCTTGCATGTGTGAGGGTAGCGATTGCTGTTGTCCGTGAGTTTGGGCCCGCGCTCGAAATACTCGAGGATGAGGGGGTTCGGTCGGCGGCCCATTGCGCAGACCTCCTGCCACGGCGGGTGCCGAATGGCCGCGGCACCGAGGCAGGGTGGGTGAATCAGCGATCCCCAGCTCACGACGGATTGGCCCAGAGCCAAGCAGGGTTCAGACGAACGGATCGGATAGCGAGAATCAATGAGCTTCGGGATGGCTTCACGGCAGGAAAGATTCTGCCTGCGTTGACCGACAAAATTCTCACACCGCCTGGGTCGTTGCGGGGTTAAGATATTCCGATCTCCGAGATTTCTGCACCCCTGATTGGCTGGGTATATATCGACGGGACGCACTTCGTAGACCGCCTGCAGAGGAGTTGATGAGTCAGCAATAGCTTTTCGATGTGCGGGCAGCAGGTAAGCTAACTTAGACCCCAAGTCTCATTGTCAACTCAAGGGCTCGCCAGTCCACGCAACTCCTTGGACGACGTCGAAGTTGGTCAGGAGTCACGGTGCAGGCGTACCATATTCACTCATCATCATGCTACTGAATTAAGCGGGCATATCGTGCCTGCACATCTGAATATCTGAATCATGTCGTTTCGTCTCTTCATCATCCCCATCCCAATCATCCCCACGCGCAAAGGCCTCTCTCCCAAGACTCTAGATTTCAAGAGGATCCCAGGATTTTGGAATAGGCATCCTCCACCTCTCCGGCTAACTCCAACAGCGCAACAATGACTATCTGGTGTGTCAAGTTCGGTAGCTTGTCTCGGTGCAGTCCAATCCACTCGAGCGGTGGTGTCGCCTCGCCCATGTCACGCAGCTGCGGTGTCTCAATGACCGGCGGCTCCAGCGCCGTGTACTCGTACTTGGACTGAGGCATGTTGACCTCGGCGGTAATCTTTTGCTGCTCGCCATCCTTTTGTTCCGTCTCTAGCTCTGGGACGCCCGTGATCTTGACCGCTGTCATGGGAAGCTGTCGACCCCAGGTCTGCTCCAGCGACTTGGAGTGGCTTGCCCACATGCCGCGGATGTAGCTGATGCGCGAGTAGTTCCATCCCACCTCGACCTTTCCTTCAAAGGCGCTCTTGAATACGTAGTCGATGTGGTTGCTCTTGGGTCTTTGCCATGTCTCCATGGCAGCCTCCACCCGTGGAACCTTGAGGATCGTGCCGCCCCGAGATCCGGTGGAACGCGACACCACATCTTCCACCGTCATTTCGCTCAAAGTCTTGGGCGCCTCGGCGTTTCTCACGCCCGCCAAGCCTATTCTCAACTGGCCGAGGGTCATTCGGAGAATGCTGTGGATCCGGCGCTGCTCCATGCTTGCAGCGAACCTCGCATAAGCATCCAAAGCCTCCATCTTGAAAACCTGGTGGTCCGAAAAGGTGCTAGGGAACACCCCGAGGTTAAGCGTCTTGAGCGTCACCACCACGTCGGTATCGAGGGAAATGGGCGATCTCGACATTGTATCGTCTTCGGCAAGACGAGGCGCCGACGGTGATGATGGTTGATGTGTACTTCGGGATATGCTTGATTTGCGCCTCGTAAACTTTTCAATGTCCTGAAGAGACGTCTCGAAGTTTTCCTTGCGCTCTTGTACCAGCTTCTGCAAAGCCTGCCAGAGCGCGACGGCTTGAGCCGCGGAGGCGGTCGTTACAAAGACTTGCACGGCCTCTCCATCGAAAATGGCCACCAATCGATCTCCGCTCCCCTCGCGCTTCTCGCGCACATTGTACATGAGAAACTTGAGCGATGTTATGTCAGCGACCAGGAAAGCTTGGTAGTCGAAAGCCGCCTTGACTCGGCAGGCATTGAATGCCAGAGATGCCTGGATCAACGGGGTCTCGTTCAAGGCTTCTTGTCGTTGGGGCCACTTGATGGACGTTCGGAGCTTGAAATCTTGTAGTGCAATGAAGCCGCTTAACCTGCCGGTGCAATCGATGCCTATTCTCTGAAAGCCAATGCACAGGTTTTGCTCCCAGTCAGAGGTCTTCTTGGACGAGGCCCAAAGATCGTTGATCTGGAAAACTGTCTTGCCGATGGCCTGTCCGAGGTCAACGTGAACATCGAGCGAAGCAATCGCAATGGTGGCCGTCCAGGGAAACGCAGCTGTTGCGGCAACTTGCTGGTACCGCTGGACCAAGTGTCCCTGCGAGGTTTCTGTCGTGAGCTTCGCAACAGGTGCCGCAGGCGCGCTGCGCAGATCCTCGGGATACCAGATCTCACGAAAGAGCAAAAAGTCTTGCAGCTGCTTAGCATTGACCGATACCTTCATCGGGCTGACCTTCAGTATGGCAGACACGCCGCTCGTGCCGCTAAAGTGTTTGCTGTTCATGAAGGAGACTGTGACCGTGTCGACATCAAAGCTTGCTGTTGACTCCCTCGAGTACACATGCTGTACCGAAGCTTGCGGCTTGGTCAAAGTGCCGGAAATGGCGAAGAAGTTGCCATGCTCGTGCGACGTGACGGTGTTGACGGTGAAATAGACATTCTCGAAGCTCGTGGTCGCAGCTACGCGGGCCACGGGCTGACAGCTCAAGGAGAACTCTTGTCTGGAGATACGCAGCCCGAGGTTGAGCTTCAAGCGGCCAAGAACTGCACTCGGATCAACCGTGAGGATGTTATCCTCTTCTGACGACTTTTCCGGCTTCAGTTTTGGCGGTGGGTCGTCGCTGGCGGCCTTTTGGCCGCCATCGCTACTGTCGCTGACGACTTCCTTGACGCTCGACAGGATACCTAGCACAAGAGGAACGACTGCCGGGTACAATATGTTGCTCGACGCGTCAATCTTGATCTCGCCGTAGAGTGATGGATCCACCAGGCCATTGTCCCTGTATTCGGTTTTCCACGCTAGACCAGGGCTGCGAAGAACCGCCGCGCTTCCAGAATCATCTGCGTTGAACTGGCCGAACCTACCGCCAGAAGCCTGGCGTTGGCCCTGCGGTGAGGTGGGCGAGCCTTGCTCGTCACTATTTGGTGACACGTAGACGACGGCCCCAGCGAAGTCGGCATCAATTAGCAGACTTTCCAACCGCTTGTTCCCAAAGATGCTCCGTTGCTGCTGGGGAGTTGTTGCCACTTCATCGGGAGTCTTAGTCCCTGGAGTCTCACTCGTCCATTGCGCCGAGGCCTTTTGCACATTGCGCATCGACAACGAGATCGATTCGACTAGGTTCGCCGCAGGCACAATAAAGGCAGATGTAAGTCGTAGGTCCAGTGATTCTCCCGTGGCTTGGAATGCCATGCGGCGGGCGTCGGCCGTAGAGACGTAGGCAGCGTTGAACATGACCTCTGGCAGAAGAGCAGAGTGGGCAGATCGCCTATCCCTATCCTGACCAGGCGGGACAGTTTGAAGGAGAAAGCTTTCGATTGTCAGTCTGGCCGACTTCCTCGTTCGCGTACCAAACTCGATTAGATTGATTGATAGAACCAAATCTTCCTTGCTGTGATCTCTGTTCAGTGTTTCGCCAGCAACTTCCCAACACATTCTGATGTTTCGTAGTTCAAATTGGTAGACCAGGGAAGAAAGCACAGAGTCAAGGATATCGGCTTCTCCTCCTAAATCCTCTTGATCGTTTAGGGTGATGCGTGGTTTGGATTGCCTCAGCTTTCGTAGATATTCGAGTTCGCGGGACGTGTCCAAATCTCGGATTTTCGAGCTTAGATACCCAATGACATCGATGACTGTCGAGACGGTTTCGGGGGACAACTTGATATCCAAATCATCGCTGCGGAAATTGAAATGCCAGTCTTCTTTGCCATCATCTCCGCGTCTTGAACTGGCCGAGATTGTAACACTGGCTCCAAACTTGCCGCAGGATCGCATGTCATCCCCTTTCCCTCTTCGAACGTCGAGCCCAATCTTGCGCAAGTTAACATGCAAATCAGGATATCGATGCGGAGGCCCCTCTGAGTCGCGCTGATTGCTTGCCAAGAGGTAGGTCTTATCAAGGGAGAAGAGGATTTGGCCTACAGGCTCAAGCTTCGACGTCAGTGCGGCCTTGGTGAAGATTCGCAGGCCTGCCAATGTCAAATGGACATCGTATTTCAGCGTAGTCCGCGGCGCATAAGAGTCGACGGGGCTTGGCTGTTTAGTTGGTCCAAATATTTCGGCAATGTTTCTCTGTATGCTCTGAGACTGCTGCTGTATCTCCTCAATAGCGGTTGATATCTGAGGTCTGTTCAGGGCTGCGAGGATGCTATAGATGGCAGATGCATCCAGCTTTACCACCTCAATCGATGACTGCACAGTCAAGGCATGGTCCGGCTGACCCATGTGACTCGTGATGCGGCCGTTCATTGGTGGTATCTGAAGAAGCGAAATGCTGTGAGGTTCGTCCCTAACGTCAATCTGCATCTCGTGTGAGTTCTCCTTGGCGTCGAAGTCGACAATGACTTCTTTGCCAAAGTTCGCCGCGCATGCAATCTGCGCTACCACGCCGGAGACTTTGTAAGTCAACGTCTGCAAGAGCGGTACGCTGATGCTGTACTTGTCGAGAAACATGGCCGCGTTGATCTTGACTTTGGAAAGACGATCTGTGATCTTGGCTGACTGGGCGATTTTCGGGGACGACGGGATTTGACTCTGAAGACGATACAGCTGAGCTGCCTCGTCTCTAACGACAAGGTCGGCCACCTCCAACAAGACGACAGGGTCCTCTTTGATTGCGAGTGTCAATTCCCGACTGCTTGCCGTCGATTTGATCGTGCGCATTGAGGCTTCTTTCGTTTCCTGCAAATGCTGAGACACAAAGACACTGGCTTGCTGAAGCTGGTGAGTTCCAAGCATTTGCGAGTGACTGTGTACGACCGAAGTTATTGCACTGCAATTCACCAGAGCGCTGGTGATCTCTGACTGATCGTCGCACTGATACATGAGAACGGATGACTTGAGCCCACTGCTCAATGTCTTTAAGTTCAGGTTTAGAGTGTCCAGCTCGATCGAGCCTCTCATCAGCTCGCAAACGACGTGCAGCGCGGGCGATCTTGTCGCGTCGGATGGAAGCGAAGGCGTGGATGAAGGCAGCTTTGGCTTGTCTGACGTGGTTGAGCGTGTTCTGTTGTAGAGTCGAAGAATGTCGTCTGCCAGTTCACAGAGCTCCCAGTTGAGTACAATAGCAGCGTCACCGCAGCAAATGTTGCAGATCATGAGTTGGCCATGATAATCAGGCAAACCCGGCACTTCGTCGTCAGACTCACCTAGTTTCTTCTCCATTCTCAATGTGGTATCAAGGATCGCGATGCTGTTTTGCTTCGGACCTGGATCTAGGATGAGACGCAAGTCTGCTAGCCGGCATGCTCCAAGCAGAGGTAGTTCGTTTGCCAGCTCTGTCTCCTTCTCCTTGCTAGCTGTGCCGAATACTCGCTTCAGAAGCATCGAGTTAGCAGGATCCTCCAAATCCCAACTGCGCCACTTCTGAAAAGCTTCCATGGAAAAGTCCAAGGCATTCGATGGAGCTAGGCAAGATGCATCGTGGCAGTCATCTTCGAGAAGCGACCTTCTTGGTGTTGACAGCGAAGCCAGTATCTGACGCAGTCGGACAATGAGCTTCCAGGAGTCGCAAGTCCGTAAGTGTTGTGTGGCTGTTCTGAGAACGGGGGAGGGCCTTGTAAGAAATGCAGGGTCGTTGGTGAGCTCCCCTCTCTGAAGGAGTCGATAAGTCACATATCTGACGCGGTCGTTGTGCCTTCTCGAGGTCGCCGAGAAGAGCTCTTGGAGTTCTGACGCCAACCTTCCCGTCCGATAGATTAGTGAAGCCAAGTAATCAATCTTGTCAGACGCAGTGCTTCCAGTGACAGATCCTATATCAGCATCGAAATATGTGACGTCCTTGGTTCCTATAGACAACAAAACATCGTCAATTTCCACCTTGATAGCTGCCTGAGGGTTACTGGGCGGCGCTATCCGCTCCGACGCCGATATCTCTGCTGATTTCATGCGGACATATACAGAAGCACGAGGCTCTTTCGCATTCGGACCCTCGATGACTCTACGAGTCATGACGACGAGATTAGAGATGCGCATATCGTATTGATCCTCCTCCGCACGAGAGCTGTTGGGAGGATTGGGTGCCGCCAAGTTCAGGAACCTGACATCGGCTTTAGGCAGCTTTACAAGTAGATCCTGTACCTTTCCGTGCAAATTCTCCGGTTTCCCCGAGTCAGCAATCTCATCCATAATGCCGATTTGAAGAGAATCGAGGATATCCTCCGGCTCGCTTGACTGCAAGTCAGCCAGGATTGTATTAACATGTCGAACAGCTTCGGGTCCGATGCAGGCGGTGAGACCAGATGGAAAGTCAATAATGACACTTGAATATGTATGTTCCTCACTTAAGCCGGACGGGTCGATATCGTCGAGTGTGGCTACCTTCTCAAAGAAATCGTCGTAGTCTTTGTTTGACGCATCAGGGGCATCGGATTCGTCTGCATGAACATTTTCCAGAGGGAAATGTGGTGCAAAATACTGACTGGAAAAGGCCACGGAGGAGTGGTCGACAATGTCTCTTGGCGAGCGGTCATCAAGAGCAGCTTGTGTATTCAAATGGTGTTTTGGGGAGCTCATGCTCCCCTCTTCTTGCCGGCGCGAGTATTCCCGCGCATGACTTGTCTCCGAGACTGCAGATTCTCGATGAAATTTCGTTTTTGCAGACCTGTCTCGGTTTCGAGCCCCATGAATACTGCCGCTGCTGGAGGAAAGAGACAGGAACGAGCTTTTGTGTTTCAAACGATGCGAACGACGAGAATCAAATGTACTTTGGGACGAGTTCCCATCATCCCCTGTCTCTGAGATTGGAAGAGGTGGTAACGGAAAGCACTGAGCCGGCGGATCAACTGGTTCTGGGACGAAGTCGTCGCCCAATCCGTCTATTAGAAGGAACGGAGTCCGATTGGTGCGCTGGTCCTCGCGCCGTACAAGGTCTTGTTGAATTTTTCTCTCTTTCATGAAGTTGAATTTTCGGCCTACGGTTGACAGGCGAATATCCGTCCGAAAGAAGGCTTGGGTCGAAATCGGATGGTGACGTCGAGAATTCTGTCTCGCTGCTGCCTCAGCGTTGACGCAGGATACTTGCAGGTTTGGTATGCTGATGTCCGCCCGCTTCGAGTAATGCGAGCGAGCCCAGTCGTTGGCTTTTGCCTCAATCGTGTCTGTGGAGAAGAGGAACGCACTCTCCTCCACGCGAATCCAGATGTGAATGCAGTCAACCACTGCACGAACAAAAGTGACGTCGTTGAAAACAAGGGACGAGTAGGGAACCAGAGCATTCTCAAGGTCGTCGAACGTAGAAGCAAAGGCGGTCACTGACTTGATCAAAGTTGTCAGAAATTCGGTGGTACATTCGCCGCTGATAGGGCCAATATTGACATCCCAATTGCAGAGATAAGTGGGCTCAGAGGGTGGAAGGCCGAAAGTGCGATGGCCGAATATGCGCAGACCATCTATGAATAGCTGAGTACTTGATGAGGCTATGCCTGGAGAGTCTGTGCCATTGGTCGAGTTGGCCAATGAAATACTCAGGGGGCTCAAGACGAACTCCAGGTCCATGAAATAGTTGGTGAAACGGAGGTCAACAGAAAGATCCGCAAGTTCCAGTTGCACGCCGCGTTTGGCTGAATATAGATGGGCTGGGAGTATGACCCGGGGATCCTCGACTTTGACGGACAAGACGACGTCGAGGTCGTTCGACTTCTTGTGGGGAGGGTGGAGTCCGGGGTCGCCGCCTGGCTTTTTCGATTCCGCCTGGAGTTGCTCTTGATATTCGTCCAGAGTCTTGAAATGGACATGATCACCGAAATAATTATCCTTCAGCAACAGAAAGTACCGAATTACGACTCCGTAGAGATGAACAGATGGTGACTGGCCGTGAACCTTGAGTACCAAGGTGTCTGTGTTGGCAGGCGAAGTCGACGCATTGTACTGATAATTGCCACTGACAGTGAGTCCATCTGCATGCCCGAGTTTGTCAAATGGCAAAAAGGCTGCTTGAGTGCTCGAGTGCGGATGGTTCACCGATAGGTCCAGGGTCTCTGCCCGAATGTCAAATGGAATGGCGTTCCTGCTTGGCCGATAAATATCGAGCGGAATCGTAGCCTCGACGTTTAAGATGGGGCTAGAAAGGACCAGGTACGTATTGTCGTCGAGGGATGTCGCCTTGTCGATTATGTTTTCGTCATTGACGTTGAGATAGAGTCGTGGATTCCGCAGGCTCAACTGAAGGTGGTATTTGAAAGGGGTAAAGACGAGGTAATCTGGCGGAGGTCCAGTAGCCCAGTCATCGACCAGATCAGTGAGGAGAAACACATGGTCACGAAGCAGAAATAGCTCCAAGTCGGTACAGTCGACTGCAAAGTGCCAGTTGCGAATCGTATTCCAAGCAAGGGGGTTCCCAAGGTCGCAAGAAATCCGCTGCGGACCCGATTTCCAAAGTAAATCATGATTGACACTGCTTCTAAGCTCTGTGCTGGGGAAGTCGACTTCCAAGCGATTCTGAAAGCCGCTTGAGGTAGCCAGCATATCCATGGTATGCGATATTGTGGCGTTGGCCGGGACCTTGACTTCGAGCCACCCAGTAGGTCTAGGCTGTGATGCCTCCCCCTTGCTGCTCTTTTTGTTTCGGTTCCTATCTTTCCGCTTGCTAGGTGCACCATGATGACGAGTCGGCGGTTCCTTGCCTCGCCAGCGCCAGTTCTTTGATTCCTCTCTTGTAGGTATGCGCAGAAGGACTGTATCCTCCAATTCGACAAAGAGTGAGAACTGTGTTGGGACTCTCCAGGCTCCGACCGGTAGAGGATCCGCAGGGCGAGCGTCTTTGGCCAGCGTTGGAAAGAACATGCGCTGCAAGTCGGCGCGCTGTCTGTCGGCCCATGGGCCATAACTCATTGTGCCACCCTTGACGGCAACGCTCACAGCCCACAGAGGGGGCTCACTGCCGTTGATTTTTGTGGATGGGGTTGTGTGGATGAAGTGAGCGGACTCTGTCACCTTACTCACGACATCCCATTGAATGGTGAGCACCACCTCTGGGGAGTCCAATATGGTAGGAACAGCACCATACTCGATGGAGGTCCAGCGGGCCTTGTCGTCTAAGTATTGGTCATCAAGATACCGTGACAATCCTTGCCAATGGCTTGAGCCTGGTATCTGCGAGACGCCGGTGCGCAAATCGGCTCGAGAGTTCGTCGAGAAGGACTCTACGGATCTCCTCCAGTAAGGTGTCATGTTTCTCAATGAGCTGAGGATCTTACGACGGTTCCTCTTGAAGAAGGACCTTTGAGGCGTGGACTTGGATCCTGAGACGTCCTGCTGCTGTCGAAGAACGCGTGCTACCTGGTCTTCTTTGAAATCTTCGTTCTCCTTCATCTCAACTACCGGATGATCAAGCCTGACCTTGAAGATTTGCCGGTACTGGTCGCAAGTCTGACTCGCAGAAGCGTCGACAATGGCAGACGCAGTTCCGGCCTTGACAATCAAGATTGCCTTTGTTGTCTCGTTGCCGACTACCAAGGCGGGGTTTTGGCAGTCTACCTGAATGGGGAAGAATTGCAGAAGAAAGGGGAGATCTTCGGTGCCTTGACGACCGCGTCCTTCCCCCGAGCTGGAGCTTGTCTGCGAAGAGTTTTGACGAGGGTTCCTCGCTTTTTCTGCCGTCGCAGTCCCATTTCTGCCCCTCGCTTGAGCGATGGGAACATCCAGCGCAGGGGCATTTCGCCCGGCCGACGTCAGCCGGATGTCATTGTGGTTCTTTTCGTCGGAAATAGCGCTGGAACCCGGGCCAGAGGCGCCGCAGTCGAGGATGCCCTCGAGAATGGTGTCATATGCCGGACTGCGATTGTAGACGAACCATTCCAGGCCAACGAGCTTGACGTTTACGCGACAGGGAAGCGCGTCGTTCTTCGTTTGCGCGTCGGCAGCGTTTTGGTCTAAGCTGGCGGCGCGGATGTCGACCTCTCGCACCCTGCGATGCCAATAACACCAGGTTATGGAGCCATGCTGCACGAGAAACGTCTCATTTGACCCGTGATATCGCAAGCCGGTGAAGAAGACGCGCCCTCCGAGGAGGGAGATTTGGAGGGCCTTGATGTCGATGTAAATCCGGTAACGATGCCATGTATAGGCTCGGATGCCGTACGAGACTATCGAAGCGAACAGACGGTTGAAGTAGAGCAGGAAAAAGATCGTCAGGAGCGCGCTGATGATGAGGAATATGGGGAATTCGCTGGAGAGGATGAGCGGTCAGCAAGCAGCGTTGCAGGTTCAAGGCGACGGTTGGCCTGTATCTGGAGCGCCTACAAGTTGAAGGCCAGGCGTTCGGTGGCCCTGGCGTGGATGGCACTGCTTTGTATCGACATAATCCCAAGCCGAGGGACGCCTACGCAGCTCCCCGAATGTGTAGCTGTTGGCCGAGGTGAAGCATCATCGAGAGCTGCTCGGACCGTCGCGACCGCGTCGCAGAAAAGAGAGGTTGGTCGCAGTAAGCCGCAAAGGTTGTCGCATTCGGCATCGCAGGCCTCGGATTCTCGAGATCGATTTGAAGCCAATGGTAGGGCCGACTTGCGGATGAAGTCAAGCTTCACTGCGATGCGTCGACGGTGATTCAATATTCGTCGTCCGGTTAATGTCGAGTAGGCTTTCCACCTCTGCAGTTCGATGTGCTAAATTAGAGCCGCATCGCCAATCTCGAGCCGGCTTCGCAGAGTACGTATCTTGTGCCTGGAATCTGGTACGCGGTGCATGCGCCAGAAGCGGCGGGGCGGCTTGGAGCATGGATCCGACTTGGCATGAGCTTGTAGCTGTGACATAAAGGTACTTCATGATGGAAATTGAGCAAAAACACTGCACCTTCACAGCGACTTTTCCGGTGATTAGGGGAGATAGGCGGTCTTTATTCTGACACCCTGCCAATAGAGGTATAAGCGGCCATCAAAGCTTGTACCAATACTTTCTCAGGGTAAGTCGCCATGTGCCTCGAACTCGTCCGCGCCCTGTCAATCATCCATCGCCCCAGGTCGGTCACTGGGTGGATACCCCTGGGCCCTGGGGAGGCGCCCCCTGCCTCTCATCAGGGAGACACTGGACTGGACAATGGATTCTCTGCAGGAGCGGCACCCAAAGACAGCACTGGACTGGAGCAAATCGCCCGGCGAGTTGATGTGCCCAGGTACGTACTGAAATCCGGCCGCCCGCGCATCACGCTCAGTCAGAACCCCTCCCTCTGCAGCATTTCCTTGGAAGCACCAGCTAGGTAATTAAGACGCGTGTTCATGCGGTCAGTCTGCTACAGCCTGCGAACCAACTTACAGGCAGGCAAAGCACTCAATTGTCGCCACACGCGCACTCGCAGCACGTCTGGCAACGCTCTCGAATAGCCTCTGCTGCGTTGCAACGACCGTCGTCATCGCTGTCATCCTTTACGGGAAGCTCCAAAGTAGTCGACACGTCATGTCCCAAGTCTAGCCATGGTCTGACGCCTCGAGTTTGCATCCTCAACCCTCACACGGCTCTCCTCTGCCCCGGCAGCTCGACATCGCCGCCATGACTGAAGGCGGGACGGGTAAAAAGTTTACCTATGCGACGACCGTGGTAGCTGGTGTGGCTTCGCTGGCGGCGACGCTGCTCTCCATCGTGTACGTCCCTATCCGCGTTACCTCTGCACGACCTGGCGAGTCCCAACTAACAGCCCGCGTGCGCAGCTCGATATGGCTTCAGGCCAAGAACTACCGGAAGCCCCTGCTCCAGAGATACGTTATCCGCATCCTGCTCATGGTGCCCATCTATTCCATCGCATCATGGACGAGCATGGTGTCGCTCACCACCGCCGCGTTCCTCGATCCCGTCCGTGACATCTACGAAGCCTTCACAATCTATACCTTTTTCCAGCTCCTCATAAACTACCTAAGTGGAGAGCGATCCCTCATCATCATGACCCATGGCCGCGCGCCTGTCCAGCACCTCTGGCCCATGAACCATGTGCTACGAAGAGTCGACATCTCGGACCCTCATACTTTTCTCTCCATCAAGCGCGGCATCCTGCAATACGCCTGGCTCAAACCCATTCTTGCTCTGTCTGCCATAATCATGAAGGCCACAGGCACCTACCAGGAAGGCTATATAGGACTCAGTTCCGGCTACTTTTGGAGTGGAATCATCTACAACATAAGCGTGACAGTGAGCCTCTACTCGCTCGGGCTGTTCTGGGTCTGCATGCACCATGATCTC
Organism: Hirsutella minnesotensis 3608; assembly: GCA_000956045.1. Taxonomy (NCBI): domain Eukaryota; kingdom Fungi; phylum Ascomycota; class Sordariomycetes; order Hypocreales; family Ophiocordycipitaceae; genus Hirsutella; species Hirsutella minnesotensis. The sequence goes on from KQ030505.1 coordinate 536,852, forward strand.
CAGCCCTTCCGACCTGTGCCCAAATTCCTTTGCATCAAGCTCATCATTTTTGCTTCATACTGGCAAGGCTTCTTCTTGTCCGTCCTGGTCTGGCTCGGGGCGATCCCTGACGATGTAGAGGGATACACTCGAGACAATCTCGCCGTCGCTATCCAGGATGCTCTCATTTGCATCGAAATGCCAATATTCGCCGTGGCACATTGGTACGCATTTTCGTGGCACGACTTCGCCAACAACAACATTCTCTCTGCGAGGATGCCGCTCAATTATGCCCTCAGGGATGCATTTGGCATCCGAGATCTCATTGAAGATACAAAAGAAACCTTCAAGGGGGAGAACTACGGCTACAGGACGTTCGACTCTGGGGACAAGGTTATGGCCCACGAAGACTCAAAGTCGCGTCTCGCAAGATTGCGCGAGGGCATGCGCTACGAGAGAGGCGGCAAGGGCAAATACTGGATACCAAAGCCTGGCGAGATTAACTCTTCTTCTCCACTCCTTGGATCGAGCAGCGAGCCTGGCTCAAGTCGCCCGGATCAGATCAACGACAACACACATGGCACATTTGACGAGCCCGAGCTCGACGGGGACGAGGAACGCATGTACGACTCTGCGAGAGAGCTCGAGTTTGGTGATTGGAATGTGAGTAACCCTGAAACTGAGAGATTTGATTCAAGTGCTGACCTGGCCATGACTGCGTCTCGCCAGTATCCCGTCATCACTGCGAGCGAACCACTCGCTACAAGATATAGAGCCTCGCAGGTGAGTCTCGGGGCGAGGTCACAGGGCTCGGCATCTCGGACTGCCGCAGAGCCGCAAGTTGTTCCGGTCAGGAAAAAGAAAAAGGTCAAGAAGGTTGTCAAGCACGCAGAGCCCAATCCCTCGCAGCTGGGCCTTGATCGCGGGCCTCCAGCACCTCAGCAGGCAGAATCCAGTCGCGGAGGTGAAGGCAGGTCAGGAGAGGCAGCGCCCTCGGCTCCTCAAGAAACTCGAGACGAGTCGCAACCGCCGGACAACCAGACACCAACGTATCATCTGGCCGATAATGACGAATTCCGCAACGTCTGGGACGGCCGCGAGTGAATAAGCCAAGTTTGAGCTATTCGTCCACTCGGATGAGCCTCTGCAAGGCGTCATGGAACCAATAGACATAGCGAGGCGTTCTGGGTGAATTCAAATCGCGTCATTTTCGCTGCGCTTTGTGCTTATTTCATCTCATTGCATACTGTTTCTTGACTCCACATGGCACGGCTCACGATTGCCCGTTGATGACGATGAGTGGCGAGCCCGCACGAGTCGACTTCTTCTGTCCTGCCAGCTTCTCGAGTAAGCTTCTCGCCCTCTCGGGTTCCAGACTCGCCAAGCTCGGCGGCGGTGGTCCGGTCGTCCAGTTGGTCGGGTTGGACCCCAGCTCGAAATCCAAGGTGCCGCCGTCGGCAAAGATGTCGTTCCACGTCACCCAGCTCCTGTCCCACGGCACGCCATTGACCTTGAGGGACTGCACGTAAAAGGCGTCTTCGCGGCCGCCGCTTGTCCGCAAGCGCAAGCGCCTGCCGCCGCCGAGCTGGACCGTGAGGTCGGAGAACCAGGGGGATCCAATGAGGAAGAGCGGCTGGCCCGTCATCGGGTAGAGGCCCATCATGTTCCACAGCAGCCAAGACTCCATGGCGCCGGCGTCGCTGTTGCCGGGAAGGCCGTCCGGGGTCGGGCGGTAGTACGACTTGGCAACGTGGCGGCTTCGCTCGACGGCCAGGTCCTGCCGGTTGACGTAGTTGTAGAGATAGGGAGTCGTGAAGCTGGGCTCGTTGCCCGGGTTGAAGAGGGTGTGGTTGAACTGCGCGTTGCCCGCGTACACGCCCGGCTGGAACGTCATGTCGAGGCGCCGGACAAAGGCGTCGCGCCCGCCGCAGAGGGCGACAAGGTGCGCAATGTCGTGGTGCGCGTTGAACGAGTACTCCCACGGCAGGGCCTGGTAGTAGCGGTCGCCCCAGTAGCAGCCGCCGCACGAGAGGGGGTCCTGCGGGAGGAAGCCGCCCGTGTCCCTGGGACCGAGGAAGCCCGAGAAGCCGAGGGCCTGCAGGTTGGGGTTCCAGTGGTTGCGCCAGTTGCGGGAGCGGTTCGCGTACGTCTCGTAGTCGGCAGTGCGGCCAAGCCCAGCGGCGACGACGGCCAGGGAGAAGTCGTTGACGGAACTGAGGGAACCCCTGTCAGGAAAAGCTCTTGCGTCTATCCGCGCGAACGGAGGCAAAAACGACTTACTACTCGACGGCTCGACTGACGGAGCGGGTGAAGCGCGGTGTGATGTATCCATACCGCAGCCAGTCGGGCAGGGCGCCGCGGCCTTCTCTCGTCGAGCCGGTGGGATCGCGCGGGTCGCGGTTGTTCGGGGGCACCTTTTGTGCGTTGGTCACCATGGAGGCGAAGGCGTCGTCCCAGTTGACGCGGCCGGCGACGCCCTTGACAAAGGCGTCGGCAAAGACGTTGTCGCTGTTGCTGCCGCCCTGGACGGCGCCGTTGTAGAAGGACGAGCGGGCGTCCGAGACGAAGCCCTCGAAGCGCCAGATGTCAATCATGGACCGCAAGAGCTCCTCGTAGTATGCGGGCTGCAGGATGTGCAAGAGGGCGGTCGTGCAACGAAACTGGCGCGAGTGAGCAATAGCTCATACACGAGCAATCATAAAGGCGTGGTAACATCTCGACTCACAGTGTCCCAGAATGTAAAAATATCGTCGTAGTAAGGCTCGCTCGACCGCCAGAGCGGATTCTCCCCCGTCTTGTTGGTGGGAAGGAGATGCATAAAGTACAGCGCCGAGTAGAGCTGCGTGAGCTTGGTCCCGTTGGTCTCGGTAGTCGTTACCTTGGAGAAGACGTCTGCGTTCCAGGCGTCGCGCGTCTGCTGCCTGACTGCCGCGAGCGGCGTGCCCCGGGGGATCTCGCGGTTGACGTTTGCGCAGGCCTGCTCGCTCGAGACAAAGGAGACGCCGACGCGCGACACGACGCGGGTCCTGTTGAAGGCGAAGAGGGCGCCGAGGCGAGCCGTCGTCGACTCATAGCTCGGCACTGTCGACAGCTCCGCCAGCTTGTCGGACTGCTTGTCTACGCCGAGAAAGGTCTTGTAGGTCGAAGGGGCGTCGAAGTGGCCGCAAAAGTAGACATTCCAGGGCCCGGCTCTGTTCCATCCCTACGTTTCCAAGTGTCAGTCGTTTGTATAGCAGTCTGAAGCAACGTCACTGCTGAACACAGAGAGAGAGAGAGAGAGAGAGAGAGAGAGCTTACATTGTCGTACGAGCCAAAGCCCGTGTAATAGTACTCGCCACTTGAGCCGTGTCTCCTGACCGTAATGTTTCCCCCGAGATAGTGTTGCCCGAGGCCCTGGCCACGATACGACGACAGCACGTGAGAAACGTCGACCAGAACGTGGAAGCCAGTCCTCGTCGGCGGCTCCTTGACGGGGAAGCTGTATTGATACATGCCGGCCCTCTCCGAGGCGGCCAGCTCGAGCGTGGTGCCGGAACCGAGGGCGGCCTTGTAGTATCCGACCTCGGTCACATCCGGGGCCGCGCGCGTGTCATTCACGGCGTCGCTCAGCGGGTTCGAGACGGGTCCCACGACGGGCATCTGGGAGACGACGCCGTACTTGGGGGCGCCGCCGGTGCCGCTCTCGTGGAGCATGGTGAAACCTGTGAAGTTGCCCGTGGGCTGGTAGCCCGAATACGCATCACGGCCGGTGTACAGATCCGGCCCGAGCTTGACCATGCCGAGAGGCCGCGAGACACCCGGGAAGGTGTTTCCGCCGGCGATTGACCCAGTCTATAAGCGCAACGAGATTGTCAGAATCGGATTATTCTTTACGGAGACGGACAGGTTTCTCCAGCCATGTTGGTGACTTACATCCGTCAAAGCATACTGAGCGTAATCAAAGGTCGTTGCAGCAAGGGCAATTGCCGCCATGAGAGGCAGCCTCCACAATTCGAGGCATACCATGTTGTTAATGGCTGAGTGTCAAAGCCCGAAATGATGGTCAAAGGCTCAAGCGTTGGATAATCTGCTGTAAAGACCGATCGCCAGTGAAGGATATTTCGCGTAGACCTTCACCGTGATTGAGAAATGGTCATCCATACAATCATGACGGTAGCCGAATAGCGGAGTTGAGCTCCCGGACAGTCAACAAAAAAGGGACAGAGGCATCGAGTAAACTACAAGATGCTGAGTAGGCAGTGTGAAAACTCCAAGTAAATGAGAGAAAATCTCTGTCTCCCATGAACCGTAAATAAGTTGAAAATTGTGTATCCAAAGAGAGCCGTTGAATACGCCACGAAAACTACACGACGAACGCCAGGTGCAAAGGCGAGGAGATGGTGATGGCGGTCATGAAAACACCACGCAGGGCCCACGAGGCCCGTGGCTGATGCAAAAAGGCGCCGCCAAGTTGCGAGTCTGGGCGGCATTCCCGCAGTGCAACGCTGGAGCGGGAGACTCGGGAAAATACACAAAAGCCTAGGGCTAGCCCGTGGCGGGTGTCCTGAAAGGGGGACAAGGGCAGATTGCACCGCATGATGAGATGTCTGAGACGAGTGACTTTGGGTCCAGACTCCAGGGACGCCATTGCGGATCCCAATGGGCTGTTAGTTCTTCTGCGTGCTTGATGCAGGGGCTCGGCCAAGATTGCCTGCCGTGGCGCTGCTTTGCTTTTGCCTGCTCCTCCATTTCGTGTACCGTGGTCGACAATCTGCTTCCGAGATGCAAATGACGAAAGACTTGGTTTCGAGTCCACGGCTGAGCCCATCACCTGTAACACGTCGCGACGGAATGAGGAGACTGTGGCATGAGTAGAGGGTCCTTTTCATTGCTCGAGGCGGCAAATCCATCACCATTGAAGGATGTCTTGATCATCCCAGAGGCATCGGGACTCAAAAGCCGTGTGGTCAGCCTCACCTCTCCATCATCGAGGCACATCGAATCATCTTAGCACAGACGGCGGCCAACAATACCTAGTCGATGCAGCTAGCCCGGCCGCGTGCGGGGGACAGACTTCTCGCTCGTATACGGCACGCCTCTTCCTTGACGATGCAAAGGAACGGCGAGGGGGCAGGGCGCATCTGCAGACGCGCGAGACGCATCGTATGCCGAGACGTCGCGAGAAACCATCGGGCGTCTAATTCGAGGTTAGCAGACGTCTACCGTTGAGAGCGCATTCACGCTCGAGTTATGCTCACAAATGATGAAACAATGAACCGCATGGCGGTGCTCGCGGGCAACGACACTGGTGATGAAATGCGCATCCATCACAAGTAATCAAGCCTCAGCGATGCCAGGCTGCAAGCCCAATCAGGTGACAGCCACGCTGCCAAAACTCCACGACGCCGTGCGCCTGGTACGCCATATGGGAAACAAACTGGAGCAAGTGCGCTGTTCTTCACGAGTAATGCTCCTTTCCCTGAACTGTGCTCGCATGCGCGGCTCCATCTACGAAAACATTGTGAAACGCCATGCAAAAACAGTAGCAACATGTTTTCCTTCACAAATGGTTCTATCGGGACTGAAAGAGCGAGAAAGAGCAAGTCTAACACCATCCGGATGTTGCCATCCCGTCCCATCCAGTCTATATGCGTTTCTTGTTTTTTGCTGGAGAGAGTGCGAGGCCCAATCGCGCAGCCCAGCGATCTCCAATGCTATCATCTCCAACGAGTGGCTCACGGCGGAGACATGACGAGGGCCAGCAGTGCCATTCTGCAGTAAAGGCCATAGCGCATCTATCGAGTCACGGTTAGCCACCGCTCGGCTTCGGAGGACGGAGGTTCGTCTTACCTGTCGGAAGTATGCCGCGCGCTGGTCAAAGTCGACCTCATCGGCCACCTCCTCGTTCCTCGGCAGCGGGTGCATCACAATCATTGTGCTCTTGGCGTGCTTGAGAGCCGCATTGTCCACCCGGTACGAGTCCTTGACCTTTTCATATTGCTCCACGCTCTGGAAGCGTTCCTTTTGCACGCGGGTGCAATACAGCACGTCGCTTCGTGCAATAATCTCAGGCGTCAACGTCGAGGACTCGCATAGCAGCTTGCCAGACGCCGCGAGCTCCTCCTTGACATTGTCTGGCAGCTCCAGGCCCGCGGGAGCAACGAGCTGCACTTGCACTTGGTAGTGGCGTAGCAAGTGCACCAACGAGTGAACGGTCCGGCCGTGCAGCAGGTCGCCCAAGAAGGTGATTGTCAAGCCCTTGACCGTGCCAAGCTCTTCCCGGATCGTAAAGAGATCCAAGAATGCTTGCGTTGGGTGTTCCTTGCTACCGTTGCCACCGTTGATGACGGGGACGTCACTGTACTTTTCGGCAACGTCGACAGAGCTCTCGTCGGGGTGGCGCAGCACGATTGCATCGCCGTAGCAGGCCAGTGTCCGGAGCGTGTCTTGCAGGGACTCACCCTTTTGCACAGACGACTGAGACGTTGAGACGGCCACGGTGCGGCCTCCAAGACGCTGCATAGCGGCATCGAACGATGCCGATGTTCTTGTCGAAGGCTCGTAGAAGAGTGTGCATAGGACCTTGCCGCGAAGCAAGTTCAGCACACCCTCGCGCTGTACGCCAAGGCGCATCTCCTGGGCCACGGTAAAGAGCAGATGCAGGTCTGCCCTGGTGTATTGCTTCACGGACAACACGTGCGCTTTCTTGAAGCACGACGGCTGCGAAAGAAGCTGCATCACCGACGCGCTGATTGACGACGGCTGCAACAGCGAGAGCTCATCGAGCACGGGACCTTCGCGGGTAACAGGTCGCCTGGGGCTTTCCAGAGCTTGCGTGGCGGCCGAAGGGACTGTCGCCCTCATCTCCGGCGTCTTGGCTGTCAGAATCGGCTTGGGCACAGTGGGCTCTTGCGTGATTTGGAAGTCACGCTTAGAGACATCCAGGTACACATGGCGGGCGATGGCCTCGATCAAAATCTTGGCGTTCTTGACATTAGTGACGAGCGGGATCTGGTAGTCGACGGCCATACGACGAGTTTTGTAGCCCTTGCTCATGTAGTTGGCGGGCCGCCTGTACTTGTTGTTGGACGGAAGGTTGATGTAGAGGTCAATCGTGTTCTTGGCCAAGTGCTGGGTCAGGGAGAACTCCGAGTTCATGTCCTCATCTCGCCCGAGCACTTCGAGGAACTGCACCTGGACGCCGTGCTCTTGGAGGAAGTCGGCCGTTCCGGCCGTCGCGAACAACTTGTAGCCAATTCGCTGGAGCTTCTGCACAGACGGCAGCATCTCCTTCTTGTCCTTGTACGAGCCAATGGACAAGAGTACGTTGGCCTTGGGAACCTTGAATCCCGTCGAGAGTAACGCCTTGAGGTAGGCCTCATACTTGTCCACACCGAAGCAGGCAACTTCACCCGTGGACGCCATCTCCACGCCCAGGACGGGGTCGGCACCAGACAGACGCGAGAAACTGAACTGCGGCACCTTGACACCAACACAGTCGGGGCTAATGGTCGGCGTAGGGTACTCGTTCACGGGCAGTCCCATGATTGCTCTGGTAGCCATCTCGATGAGGTCCACGCCCATGACTTTGGAGACGAATGGGAAAGAGCGCGAAGCGCGAACGTTGCACTCAATCACCTTGATGTCGTTATCCTTGGCAATAAATTGAATGTTAAAGGGTCCCGTGACGTTGAGAGCCGCGCCAATCTTGCGCGTAGCCTCTTCGATTCGCTCGATCGTCGTGTCTTCTAGATCCTGAGGGGGGAGGATGAGCGTAGCGTCGCCGGAGTGCACACCGGCATTTTCAACGTGTTCTGAGATGAAGTGGCCGACGACGACACCGTCCTTGGCCACAGCGTCCATTTCAATTTCCTTGGCGTTTTCAATGTACTTGGAAATGACGACAGGGTGCTCCCGGGAAACCTCAGCGGCCTGGGCCAGGTACGTTACCAGGTCCTTCTCAGAGTAGACCGTGTTCATGGCCGCACCAGACAGCACGTACGAAGGACGCACGAGCACCGGATAGCTGACAGTCTGGCAGAACTCCCTGGCCTCTTCGAAACTAGTGAGTTCCTTCCACGTCGGCTGGTCGACCTCGATGCGATCCAACATGCGAGAGAATTTGTATCGATTCTCTGCCATGTCAATCATCTCAGGAGAAGTCCCCAGAATCTTGACACCCGCGCGATGAAGCGGCAGAGCAATGTTGTTAGGGGTCTGGCCACCCATGGCACCCAAAACTCCGCTCGCACTCTCGAGTTGGTAGATATCCAAAACAGTCTCCAAGTTAATATTCTCAAAGTAAAGCTTATCCGCTTCATCATAATCGGTACTGACTGTCTCCGGGTTATAATTCACCATGATTGTCTTGTGGCCGGTCTTGCGGAGGGTGCGGATAGCTCGGACGGAGCACCAGTCGAACTCGACGGAGGAGCCAATACGGTAGACACCGGAGCCGAGCACCATGACACCATGATCGTTGAATTCGACGTCGTTCTCACAAGCATTGTAGGTGAGATAGAGGTAGTTGGTGAATGCAGGGAATTCGGCAGCCACCGTGTCGATTTGCTTCACAAATGGCCTGATGCCGGCTTCCTGCCTAAGTCTTCGGACAGCGATTTCGTTCGAGTCCCAGAACCTGGCCAATTGACGATCGCAAAAACCGAGTCTCTTGGCCTGAAGCATGAGATCGGGTGACCGGGCAATATCTCTTGTGTTATACTTGGACATGTCCTTGGCGAAGTCGCTCAGACCCTTGAGCTTGCGGAGGAACCACTTATCGATCTTGGTCATTTCCCAGATCTTGTCGACTGAATAGCCCTCGTGCATTGCATTGGCAATAGCAAAGAGGCGCTGATCAGAGGGGGTCTGAAGCTCATCATCGATACTCATGAGAGCCTTGGTCTCGCCGAATCCCAAATTATGAAAGTCAATGGCACGGATGGCTTTTTGGATCGCCTCTTCAAACGAGCGTCCGATGCTCATGACTTCACCGACACTCTTCATGGAAGAGCCGAGCTGAGTAGAGACTCGAGTGAACTTTTTGAGATCCCATCGGGGCATCTTGACGACAACGTAGTCGAGCGAGGGCTCGAAGCAAGCACAAGTAACCTTGGTCACGGAATTTGAGACCTCCTTGAGCGGAATGCCGAGACCGAGCTTGGCGGCGATGAAAGCGAGCGGGTAGCCAGTAGCCTTTGACGCCAAGGCAGACGATCTCGAAAGACGCGCATTGACCTCGATGATACAATATTCCCTAGAGAAGGGATTGAGAGCGTACTGGATGTTGCACTCACCGACAACGCCAAGGTGTCGAATAACGTTAACGGCAGTGGTCCGAAGCATATTATAGTCTTCATCGGAAAGAGTTTGCGAGGGAGCGACGACAATAGAGTCGCCGGTATGAATGCCAAGCGGGTCAAAGTTCTCCATATTGCAGACGGTGATGCAGTTGTCCTGCGCATCGCGGACCACCTCGTACTCGATCTCTTTCCAGCCCTTCATGCTGCGCTCGATGAGGACCTGAGGGCTTGCAGCAAAGGCTTTACCGCAGAGGTCTAACAGCTCCTGCTCGTTGTTGGCGAATCCACTGCCAAGACCACCCAATGCGTAGGCAGCTCTCACAATGACGGGAAAGCCAATGTCCTTGACGACCTCCATGGCCTCGTCGACATTATTGGCGGATGCAGACTTGGCGCACTTTTCGCCAATAGACTCCATACTTCTGGCGAACAGCTCACGGTCTTCGGTCGTAATGATGGTGTCGATTGGGGTTCCCAGGACCTCGACACCGAGACCCTCAAACTCATCCTTGAGCTGAATGCCGACCTGCAGGGCGGTCTGACCACCAAATGTTACGTAGATGGCATCGGGACGCTCATAGTGAATGACCTTGCGCACGAACTCAGCATTGACAGGAAGGAAGTACACCTTGTCAGCCAGACCCTTTGAGGTCTGAATGGTGGCGATGTTGGGATTAATGAGCACAGTGTAAATGCCCTCCTCCTTGAGTGCTTTGATGGCCTGACTACCAGAGTAGTCAAATTCGCCGGCCTGCCCAATGCTGAGACCGCCACTGCCAAGAACCAGGACCTTTTTGACAGAGACTCGAGGATGAAGCCTTTCGTTCTCCTCGACCGTGCCGCCGGGAAAAGCGACGGGCTGCTGCAGGAACGCAGGGGTCTTGGCGCATTCGGCAATCGTGTCGATGAAGACATCAAAAAGGAACTCTGTATCTCGCGGGCCCGGCGTGCTCTCGGGATGGAATTGGACGCTGAAGTACGGCTTTTCCTTGTGCATGATGCCCTCGTTGCTCCCATCGTTGGCGTTGACAAAGAGCTCGGCCCAACCATTCGGTAACGAGTTGGCATCGACCGCATAGCCATGGTTCTGGGAAGTGATGTGGCACTTTCCAGTGACCATGCTGGTACAGGGGATATTGTGTCCGCGGTTGCCGAACTTCATCTTGGTCGTCTTCGCGCCCGAGGCCCTGGCAAGAAGTTGGTGACCCAGGCAGATACCAAAGACTGGTGTTTTGTTCTTTTCCATGGCAGCTCGAATATTGTTGACGGTGACGTCAAGGACGGCGGGATCACCAGGACCGTTAGAGATGAAGAGACCGTCATACTGATCACCAGCCTCCTTGGTGAGATCGTGGTCCCAGGGGCAGACCATGACCTCGACACCACGCTTGAGGAAGCATCTTAGTTGATTGTACTTCATGCCGACGTCGACACACAGGATACGAATGGTTCGCCCGGAAGGGTGCTTGCGCGTCGTCACGGACGGGGGAGGCTTGTAGAGCTTGGGAGCTTTTATGGACACTATTCGGTCGTGAGCATTTCATCCATGACAGTCAGGGAGCGCGGCGACTGTGCGGACCTTGAGCCACCAAATTGTCTTTGTTGGGGTTCGCCCAGGGAATCTCGGCAAAGTGGCCGACCGGGGCACTCGTCAGAGCGTTGGAAACGCGGCCCGGGGCAACGGCAGCCGGACCAGGGAGAGCCTCGGTTTGAAGTCTGATCCTGCCAAGCATGCTTCCCTTTTGGCGAATCTTCTTGGTCAAGGCCCTTGTATCGACGCCGTACATGGCCGGAACGCCTTGCTCCTTGAGCCATGTGCCTAAGGAGGAAGCAGCGAGGAAGTGCGAGTAATCCTCGCCGCAGTACGAGGCGGCAATGAGACCGGCAATATGGATCTGAGAGGACTCGAAATGGGCGGGCAGATCGCGGCATAGATCATCGAGGGCCTCGCGCGACGGTACGCCGTAGTTGCCGACGAGGGGAAAGGTGATGACGAGAATCTGGCCGCGATACGAAGGGTCGGTCAGCGACTCCGGATAGCCGACGAGGCCCGTCTGGAAGACCAGCTCTCCAGCGATGCTCTTGTTAGCTCCGAAGCTGTAGCCTTGATAGGCTGAACCGTCCTCGAGCTCAAGGCATACAATCCCTTGATCCTCGGCGCTCGCTATGCGCGCTGACGCGGGCGGCTGCGCCATGACGGCCATTGCTCAGGGTGCCGGGGTAAGCCGGGGAGAAGTGATGGTTCAAGAAAGTCAGAGAGGGCTCTGCTGCGTGTGCACACTCTCTGCCTTCTCTTCCATCCCCTTGGCAAAATTTGTTTCTGCCTCTGGCAAAAAGGGGAGGGATCTGGGAGTTGGGGAGGAAAAAGTCGCGATAAGATTAAGAGACTTAGGTGGGGCAGACCGACATAAGCCGCGTTCGGCAGATCGCGCAGTCCAACACCCGCGACTGCTGACTCATCTACCGCTCTGCAGACGGGTCCACCCAAGGACGAACAGGGCTACTGCCCTCTTGCCTGTGCACAACTGGTGCAGGTCGAGGTACCTTCTGATGGAGGCGGGGTTGAGGCAAGCGGGGTTTACAGTGGGGTGACAAAAGTAACGGCAATCTCTTAGTGTGAGATGCACCAAAACATTGTCGTTACATTTGGAAAGGTATTCGTACTTCGTACTGTAAGGTAGCTACCTACGAAAGCACGATTTTTTGCATCGTCTGTGTAGCACCGGGCATGGCCCCGCACGAGGTTGCGAACTAAATGGAAGAACAGAGGGGAAAAAAAGAAAAATGGACGAGAAGATCTTGTGCAAGGTATTGAGCTCCGTCAAGTCATCCGCACGCCGCACAATTGTGGCGCTGGCGCTGCACAGGAATCAAAATCGAGGTCGGGAAGCTTATGGTCCAGTGGTCCCGGCTTTCACAGAGATCAAATCGTACAGTATTGTTGTACTGCATCGCTGGGAAAAGGACGCAGTGCTACGGCGGGGGAGAGGGTTCTTTTCTTCCTCTCGCCCTGATTTTCGCCCCTCTGCCCCACCTCGCCTGTTTTTTTTTTCCATCGTCCCACGCCGGATTGCTCACGGCTACCTACTAGATGCTGTTAGATGCTAGACCATCCACCAGGGCTGCGGCGTCTTTAGTATACGTAGCAGGCACAGCTCGAGTTACAGAGGACATGAGTTACAGAGGGGAAATGTGCCCACCAGGAGCACTGGTCGAGCACTAGCCAGGCAGCCCACCGTACTGTAGCAGACGTATAATTATGCAGCGGCCCAGCCATGCCGCAAGTAACCCCCCCTTCTCTCCCCTCCGCCCACTCTCGCCCGTCCTATTTCTCCCCTTTCCTTCCCTTCCCTCCCAAAACACCTCAGCTCAACCCGATCATCAAGGGACGCTTCCACAGAGTGACGGTGATTTCTCGTCGCTGTCTTCTCTTGCACGTCGAATCGCATCTCAAGTCCATCCTGGTCTGAGACGGTTCGCTGCTGTTTCGCGTCTCTCAAAGCAAGCAACCAGAGCGCGGGGTCAAATTCTTCAACCCCGCTTTGCTCTCGACTTTTCCAGATTTTTTTCACCTCTCCTCGGCAACACCAAAAAAACCACTTAGCCAGGTTATCACGACAATACCGCCAAGATGGTCAAGTAAGTCCAATCTCGCGCTCGGGGCTGCCTCTCTCGAGCCCCTCCCCGGCGCATCGTCGTCTCCGGTTTCTGCGGCCCTCTCGCCACCGTTGCCCTCGTACCCCGCCCGGAGTTAGAGCCCTACTAGATGGAATTTCAGTCGACTGACGAGCGTTTTCACCATGGCAGCTTCACTATCGACGAGATTCGGGCCCTGATGGACAAGCCCAGCAATGTCCGAAACATGTCCGTCATTGCCCACGTCGATCACGGCAAGTCCACCCTGACCGACTCCCTGCTGGCCAAGGCCGGTATCATCTCTACCGCAAAGGCCGGAGACGCCCGAGCAACAGATACTCGTGCCGACGAGCAGGAGCGTGGTATCACCATCAAGTCGACGGCCATTTCTCTGTACGGCCATCTCGATGACCCCGAGGACATCAAGGATATCGTTGGCCAAAAAACCGACGGCCAGGACTTCCTCATCAACCTCATCGACTCACCCGGTCACGTTGACTTTTCTTCCGAGGTTACTGCTGCCCTACGTGTCACCGACGGTGCTCTCGTCGTCGTCGACACTGTCGAGGGTGTCTGCGTCCAGACCGAGACTGTCCTGCGTCAGGCTCTCGGTGAGCGTATTAAGCCCGTTGTCATCATCAACAAGGTCGACCGTGCTCTCCTCGAGCTTCAGGTTTCCAAGGAGGATCTTTACCAGTCCTTCTCCCGTACCATCGAGTCCGTCAACGTCATCATCTCCACCTACTTCGACAAGACTCTGGGCGATGTTCAGGTCTACCCTTACAAGGGTACCGTTGCCTTCGGTTCCGGTCTGCACGGCTGGGCCTTCACCATCCGCCAGTTTGCCGTTCGCTACGCCAAGAAGTTTGGTGTTGACAAGAACAAGATGATGGAGCGTCTCTGGGTAAGCTTTGAATGTCTTGTCTTTTCGGCTCTGTGAACTGACTTGGCCATGTCGTATAGGGCGACCACTACTTCAACCCCCACACCAAGAAATGGACCAATCGCGACAGCCATGAGGGCAAGCCTTTGGAGCGTGCTTTCAACCAGTTTATTCTGGACCCTATCTTCAAGATCTTCGCCGCTGTCATGGACTTCAAGAAGGAGGAGACCGCTACCCTGCTTGAGAAGCTCAACCTCAAGCTCAGCCCCGACGACAAGCAGAAAGAAGGCAAGCAGCTCCTCAAGGCTGTCATGCGAACTTTCCTGCCTGCTGCCGACTCCCTGCTAGAGATGATGATTCTGCATCTGCCTTCACCCGTCACCGCCCAGAAGTACCGTGCCGAGACCCTGTACGAGGGTCCTCTCGACGATGCCGCCGCCATCGGTATCCGCGACTGCGACCCCAAGGGCCCTCTCATGCTATACGTCTCCAAGATGGTGCCCACCTCCGACAAGGGTCGATTCTATGCCTTCGGTCGTGTCTTCTCCGGTACCGTACGCTCCGGTCTTAAGGTCCGCATCCAGGGCCCCAACTACGTCCCCGGCAAGAAGGAGGACCTCTTCATCAAAGCCATCCAGCGTACCGTCCTTATGATGGGTGGCAAGGTCGAGCCCATTGACGACATGCCTGCTGGTAACATTGTCGGTCTGGTTGGCATTGACCAGTTCCTGCTCAAGTCTGGTACTTTGACCACCAGCGATACCGCCCACAACCTCAAGGTCATGAAGTTCTCCGTCTCCCCCGTCGTTCAGCGTTCCGTCCAGGTCAAGAACGCCCAGGACCTGCCCAAGCTGGTTGAAGGTCTTAAGCGCCTATCCAAGTCGGATCCTTGCGTTTTGACTATGACCTCCGAGTCCGGTGAGCACATTGTCGCCGGTGCTGGTGAGCTCCATCTCGAGATTTGCTTGAAGGATCTTGAGGAGGACCACGCCGGTATTCCTCTCACCATCTCGGACCCCGTCGTTCAGTACCGTGAGACTGTCCAGTCAAAGTCTAGCATGACCGCCCTGTCCAAGTCCCCCAACAAGCACAATCGTCTGTACATGGTCGCTGAGCCCATGGACGAGGATCTGGCTCTTGCCATTGAGAGGGGCAAGGTCAGCGCCCGTGACGATTTCAAGGCTCGCGCCCGTATCCTTGCCGATGACTTTGGTTGGGATGTCACCGATGCCCGAAAGATTTGGTGCTTCGGTCCCGACGGTACCGGCGCCAACCTGCTGGTTGACCAGACCAAGGCTGTCCAGTACCTCAACGAAATCAAGGACTCCGTCGTCTCCGGTTTCCAGTGGGCCAGCCGAGAGGGCCCCGTCGCCGAGGAGCCCATGCGCTCCATCCGCTTCAACGTTCTCGACGTCACCCTCCACGCCGATGCCATTCACCGTGGTGGCGGTCAGATCATCCCCACTGCCCGTCGTGTCCTCTACGCCTCTGCTCTGCTTGCCGAGCCGGCCCTGCAGGAGCCCGTTTACCTGGTCGAGATTCAAGTTCCCGAGCAGGCCATGGGTGGCGTCTACGGTGTCCTGACCCGCCGTCGTGGTCACGTCTTCAGCGAGGAGCAGCGTCCTGGTACTCCTCTGTTCAACATCAAGGCTTACCTGCCCGTCCTGGAATCCTTTGGCTTCAACGGCGATCTGCGCCAGGCCACCTCCGGCCAGGCCTTCCCCCAGTCCGTGTTTGACCACTGGCAGGTTCTCCCTGGTGGCTCTCCACTCGACGCCACATCCAAGGTCGGCGGGATCGTCACCGAGATGCGTAAGCGCAAGGGTATCAAGGTCGAGGTGCCCGGCGTCGAAAACGTAAGTTTCACTGTTCTCACCCTGCAGGCTTCATCACTAACATCATGCAGTACTACGACAAGCTGTAAACGGCTTCCCTTTGTGCCGATGGACTCACGTTTGGTGCCGAGATGTGCACTTATCCTCGCCTTCCTGCTGGCGCAAATTCTCGGGGTGCTTTTTGGAGCGCCTAAACGGTTCCGCGTGGTGTCTTCAGCCGTGAGCTGAGCGACGTGCCCGCCGGCAGCCAGCGAATAGCGGGTCGAGACTAATACCAAGGGAAGCTGTGTGTAGCTAATTTCCTACTTTGTCATGTCGTCTCAATGAATTGATTATGCAACATGAAGTCTCTGGAAGCCGGCCACTGTGTGATTTGTGTTTCTGAAGTTAAAAACAAAAGCCAATGTGGTCCAGCCGACCCCGACATTATGCGCAAGACGGTAAAAGAGGTAGTTTCGGACACGACCTTTGAATGTGGTAAAGTGGCAAAGTAAGTACGCGGTTGCAAATCACGAATCTGAAAGGAAGAAAGCGATGATGTGACCAATCTTACCTAGCTACGCGCGCCAAGCCGATTTGTGGTAATGGCAGAGGGCCTTAAAATGGGTTATACGAGGCATCCTACCATGATTTTAACGCTAACACGTGCTCTACAAGGCACTTTGGGGCTAATATCGTGTTAGGAGCCCTTGTAGGAGCCGTGATACCGTGCTATTTCATGTTCATAACTCAGCATGGCGCCCTATGGGGCAAGTAGTCTTATCATGCTAGGAGTGGTGTAGTCGAACTCGTCAAGTTGGTGACGGCGAGGAGTGAAACTTGAGCTAAGTACATTTCACGCCCCTAAGTAAAAGTACCGCATTACGTCTTGCAGGTATCTTCACGCATTTTCAATCGGTGAGATACTTGCTTCGCGGCTGATGGTACTTTACTGCATCGGCAGATGCCGAGGCCACCCGCTCAGTGTTCGCTGAGGAACCCCACTCTTTTCGGAGCTTAGCAGCGCCCAGCCACGTCTTGCAGGCCGCAGGCGCGACGAGGTGTCAGGAACGAAAAAAGACGGTTCTGCTGCAGCGGCTGGGACAGCTGTCAAACGCTGGCATCACGCCGCAACCCGCATCTTCTGCTAGGCTCTTGTCGACAGGCTGCGAAACTGGCACCACCAGGAGCGACCTCGTAGCCGCAATCCGCGTTCAACATGCTCTTCTTAGAGGAGGACGCGCCACTGCTCAAGGCATGGATTGTCAAGAGAATCGAAAATACGTGGGTGCAAAGATGCGCAGCTCCATTGCGATATAACAGGCAGTCACTGACATGGTGCATACAGCTCTGACGCCGATTCCGACGTCCTCGCCGAGTACGTCATTGCGCTCCTGAAGCATGATGGGGATGAGGACGCGATCCGGAAGCTATGCGAGCAGGAGATTCCCGATTTTCTGACTGAAGGCATGTTTGCTCAGACATCAAACACCATATCTTCGCCCAGCTTGCGTCTAACGCCGCCCGATACAGAGCCCAAGGCCTTTCTCGATGACGTCTTCCAAGCCATCAAGAACAGATCGTACATCCCCGGGGCAGTGCCAAGAGCTTCCGTCGGCGACGTCGGACAGTTTCCCTCTGGGACCGAGATGCTCGCTCAATCCAGCGCCAACGTCAAGAAGAGAGCGTACGGTGACAGTGCTGATCAGGCTGACGGCGACGAGCACGATCCTTCCTACCTCGAACACCGATCTTATAAGCAGGCCCGAAGAGGTGCGCGACAAGGGCCAGGGGACTCTCGAGGTGGCCGACGTGGAGGCTCCCGTCCTGGAGGCCTGCCAGCTTTGCCGACGGGAATGCCGCAGTTCGATCCGAGTAACCCCATGGAGGCCATCATGCAAATGCAAGCAATGGGCATTCCCTTTCCTCCCATGCAAGGCTTTCCACAGCTAGCCGGAGGCGGGAAGCAGCAGAGGAATCATGCCAAGCGGAAAGGGAGATGTCGAGATTTCGACACCAAAGGATACTGCTCTCGCGGCAGCACGTGCATGTATGATCACGGTAACGAATCGATCTACGTTCCGCCCTCTGGAAATGGAGAAGGTGAGCACCTTCCCCCTTATTACTGCGAGGCCGAACTCCTCATCCATCCGCCACATGTCGAAACTTTACCTACGCATAATGCGCGAGCCACTTGGCCATGATCTATAAACGATAACTTCTGATGGCAAGCGTCTCATGGGAATTTTTTATTCCAACTCTTCAAGAATGTCCGCTAACGTCTTTCGAGAATATGATCCAAACGACGCGGTGATGCACATGCCGTCAATGGCCGGCCATGGCTACTTGCCCATGTTCAATCCTGAGCCTGCTCATGGACGAGGAGGTCGAAAGTCAAGAGGAGCCAACAGTCGCGCTGGTCGAAAAGGCGGGGCACGAGCGCCGTTCTCGGCCGACGGACCTGTCAATGACCGATCAAAAAGCACTATTGTGATTGAAAACATTCCCGAGGAAAAGTTCAGCGAGGGTCAGGTCCGCGACTTCTTCTCACAATTTGGAAACATCGTCGAAGTCTCGATGCAGCCATATAAGCACCTGGCCGTAGTCAAGTACGACAAGTGGGCGGCCGCGAACGAGGCCTACCGGTCGCCAAAGGCCATATTCGACAACCGCTTTGTCAAGGTGTTTTGGTACAAAGAAGTGGACAGCACACCTCAGTCCGCTTTCCTGAACGGAGGTGGTGCCCACGCCGGCGATGACGCCTCTGACGAGAGGGAGCCCGAGCCACAAGTCGACATGGAAGAGTTCCAAAAGAAACAGCAGGAGGCGCAACGACAGCACCAGGAACGGCAAAGCAAGCGAGAAGAGCTCGAGAGGCAGCGTCAAGAGCTGGAGAAGAAGCACCAGGACTTGCTAGCCAAGCACCAAGCAGAGACTGAGCAGCTGCGCGCGAAACTGACGGAGAAGAATGGCGGCGACGCAGGTTCCGGCTCCTCGTCTACAGATTTGCTCAAGGCGCAACTAGCTGCGCTCGAGCAAGAGGCTAAGATCCTCGGGCTTGATCCCAACGCGACCGAGGACGGCGGCATGCCGCCCTTTCGAGGCGGCTACAGAGGGAGAAGAGGTTACCGAGGCAGGGGTGTCAGTTTTCCTCCCAGAGGTCGTGGGTCTTTTCGGGGCCAGGGGGCCAGGCACGCCGCCTACGCTCAGTATTCTCTTGACAATCGGCCAAAGAAAGTCGCGGTGCGTGGGGTTGATTTCTCGGCTTCAGATAAGGACGAAGTGCTACGCCATTTTCTTCTGGTAGGTCCAACTGGACAACCGCCCAAGCCGTAGCCCTCGCGGGCACCGTCGGAGCTTGTCCCGTACGCGATGCTGACGCGCCATATTAGAACCTTGGCGAATTCGAGTCCGTAGAGACAACCCCCTCAGTCACGTACGTCTCTTTCCAGGACCGCAAGACGGCCGAAAGGTTCTACTTTGGCCTGCACGGCAAGGAGCTGCCCGGCGTCGAGGGCCGGCTGGACCTCTCGTGGGAGAGCTCGTCCTCGGGTCCCGCACCGACGTCGAGGCCCGGCGGCGCGGACTCGACGTCGGCTCCGTCGGACGACGGCGCGGGCGGCACCGGTACCGGCGACGACGACGGACCGGGCTTCTCCAAGGACGACCTGGGTTCGGCGGCGGCGCAGCGGCCGGTGGACATGGACTATGCCATGGGCGACGACGAGGGGTGGGACTAGGCCGGTTAATGGTTGAGGCCAAGCAGGGTTCATACACGTAGATAATGGCATGGACATGCAAGAGTGGTAGTGGCTGGGTGGCTGATGAACACATCAATTCACCGCGAGATGGACCGCCGCCCAATCACGTTTTGAAATGACAGACCACGCAAGCCATAAGCCGTTCAGTATGCCATGGTGAATAGTGGATGCCGAATGCCAAGGGCATCATTCGGCTTAGGGGCGATGCAGGGGCCTCAGTAGATCATTCTCAGAAGCAACATCATGTGCGGCTTCAAGAAAATGGCAAAGTTACGATGCTCTTCCTACTTCGACTCTTTGCGGTCAAGCCGCTTCTTGGCCAAGGCCAACTCAAGATCTTTCGTGAATCTCGTGTTCTTTGTAAGTCCACTGCCTCTTTACCCTCCACCATTGCCCCCAGCAGTAGCATCAGTGTCCAAGAGCCCTTTTCCACCACGACTCCTCCTGGTTCCCAAGTCTAACAATTGCGGTTCTGCGCAGGCGGGGTATCGTTGAGATTGTTTATGCATGAGTAATAACATTCCAAAGGGGCGAGCCTCGACCATGGCCCTGGCGTTCCCTCGTATGGTCGTGGCGCGTAGGTGAAGTATGCGCGTTGCTCGTTAATGGCGTCCCGTTGTCGATGTAAAGGGAGCGTTTTGTTGAAAAATATCGCGCCGTAGTCCCGCCTGTCCGCCCGCTAGATGTGCTAGAACGCCGTTCGAAGCAGCCCAAAGTCGAAAATAAAGAGTTAACAAAAAGTAGGAGAACAATGACGAGACGAGCCTGAGGTTTCTCATCGGAATGGTGAAGGTCGTTCAGCTAAGCCGACGCCACCCACACGGGAAGTCCATGTTTCAATTAGCTCTGTGCGAGTTGAATCTCGTCTAGTTCCTTGACCTCCAGATCCCGAAGAAGCTCGAAAATGGCCGTGTTCTCGTGGAAATCGTTATTTACTGGGAAGTGTTAGTCAACTCTGCCTTGCGGTCCTATGGCGAAATGCGCAACTTCTTACCGATATTAACGAGATACCAGTCGCGCATAATCTTTTCAATCAGCAGACGGCTATGAGAGTTGGAGTCGAAACAATGAGCCCAATCTGTGCCCAATCGGAAGGCCTCGTCCCTCCAGGCAAGGAAGCTGACGCTCTCCACGATCGTGGGCTGCACTATCTCCTTTCCAGGGAAGACTCCCCATGTCACCGCATTGGGTCCATCGGAGGGAGCATTTGTCTTGAGATCGCCCTCTTTGGTTACGGCATAATATGTCAAAGCCGGTCGGGAATCAATTCGTTTGATTATCTCGGTGACGATTCCAGGAGGCACTAGGAGCTCGAGGTACGCTTTTTGATAGACGTAGCCGT
Source organism: Hirsutella minnesotensis 3608 (assembly GCA_000956045.1). NCBI lineage: Eukaryota > Fungi > Ascomycota > Sordariomycetes > Hypocreales > Ophiocordycipitaceae > Hirsutella > Hirsutella minnesotensis. The sequence continues at coordinate 557,548 of KQ030505.1, forward strand.
TAGAAGGGCCCCAACCATAAACGGGATGCGAAGACTTGACGCCGTCGACGGCTGGCTGCGAGTTGATGGTCAAAAGTCCACGCTTATTCAGAGCGACCAGGTTGTCCTTGATGGTGTCGGCCTCGCCTGTGAGCGGCGATTCGCTCCAAGGTAAGGAGTCGATTTCTTGGTCCAGATATCGCACAAAAGTGTTGGCAATGTCTCGGACGGTCGTGGGCTCTCCCCACTTCTTGCGGTTAGCTTCGTTGGTGCCCATAAGCCCTATGCCATAGGCATCGAGCTCGCCAAAGGCAGGTGAGCGCGAATCGCCCCAGCGTCCGTTAGGAAATTCGTCCCAGTCTTGTGTCCTAAGAACATAGGACTTGTTGCGATTCCGCCAGAAAATGGGGCGGACGTCCTCGTCACGCCGGCCGAGACCCTTGGACTGTTTCCATGGGAGGGCATGGTGAAGCGGCCGCTCAGCGCAAGGCGCCCAACTAAGCTCCTCCAAGACCATGCGAGTGGCCTGGGCGAGATTCATGGTGTAGAAGTGCAGGTGATGGATGCCGTTGGCAAGCAGCTTGCGGCACATGTCGGCGACGAGCGTCTTTCCTATTTCCCGAACGGCGACATCATCGTTCTTGACGGGTTCGAGAGCGTCCATCCAGTGTTGAGGGATTTTGCATTGCATGTGATTCGCTCGGCGAAGGAAACTAGCGTATGTGGCGATGGGCATGATGCCTGGGAGGATCGGGATTGCGATGCCTCTTTCGCGTACTCTACCGACCCAGCGGATGAAGTTATCAGCATCGTAGAACATCTGAGTGACGATGAAGGTCGCGCCCATGTCCACTTTTTCCTTCAAATGATCAAGCAACTGGTCCTCGTTCTTGTTGTCGTCGCAACCTTCGGGGTAGCCAGCAACGCCAATGTCGAAGTGATTTCCGTATGCATCTCGAATGTGTCGGACTAGATCGCGGGCATACTGGAAGCCGTCGTCGGTGGCGGTCCATTTCTCCTGGTCTCGGGGCGGATCACCGCGCAAGGCGAGAATGTTGGTGCAGCCAGCCTTGTATGCCTTCTTGAGAGCATCGTTGACCTTGTCGCGGCCCATATCGGTACATGTGAGGTGCATGCAAGTCTCGAGTCCGTACACGGACTGAGCCTGAAGGACCATTTCGCATGTGAGTTCGGCGATGCGCCCGCCGGCACCCCAGGTGATGTCAATGAACTTGGGGCCAAAGTTGTACATACGATCCATACGATCGTAGAGATTCTGAACACCCTGGGCGGTCTTGGGAGGGAAGTATTCGAAGGAGAATGAGGGCTGGCGGCCCTTGTCAGCCTCGGCGAGCATGTCCTTGATGTGCATGATGGGCGAGCAGAGTTGTCGAAATCAAGATTGGGGCGGCAGTTGGCGACGAAGATGGCGAGGGACTTGTCATGAGCTGGACAAGAGGAGGCGACGACGGAGACGGTGTTGGAGATTGTTGGACGAGAAGTCGGGGTTTTTGATAAGTCGGCGGTGAAGACGAACACTGAACGAGGTGTGTAAGCGAGAACTCGAGCAAACAACTCGAGAGTAGCTCGGGACGAGCAACCTGCCTGGAACAGAGGTTTGCTGCTACCAGGGCAAAGATGAAGCTTGCAGGGCCGTCGTCGTCGGGTTTCGATTGAAACCAGAATGGCGGTATAGGGAATATCGAACCGCCCGGGCTAGATCAGGCAACACGGCCCAACGCTTGCCAGGCCGCCGAGCACAAGAAGCGCAGGACGACAGGTCGAGGCGGCACAAGACGAGGCGACAGTAGCAAACAAGCGGGAGAGGTTACGCAATGGAGAAAATTCGAATCCGCGTATCTATCTGGAGAGGAGTGAAGGAGGAAGATGGGAGAAGGGGAAGGAAAAGGTCGACAGGCAGAGAGGCAATGTCGAAAAAAGTGTTGCCGACAGCCAGCCTGCCTATCAAATAGGTCCAGCTACCTAGAGCAGGCCGGCGTTCAGGGCAAGGCAGGGTACGGCAACGGACCTCGGAGGGACGGGTTGGATATGGCTGGCCCGGATGGTCATGACTGCTCACAGTGCGAACAAGGAGGGCTTCGGGGCACTTTTCGTACTCTGCTGGTACTTTTCGCAAGCATTCGCACATGCAGCATGCACCACTAGCAGCATGCACTGAAACCCTCGTCTGCACCGACAACCGCCTGTGCTCCAACAGAGCGTGAGCCCTCCACTGAAAGCACGCCCGAGCACCGGCGGGCCAAGCGCTGGACTCTCTGCCGGGGAATGGGGGGCATTGGGAGGAGCAGGTGGGCTGCGTCGTGATTGGGCCGAGGTCGGAGGGTCTAGCGGAGACCTGGCATAGGTACCTACGTACCTAGGGTCTCGCTGCCGGACCCTCGGCGCGGCAATTGGGGGCAGCTTGGCAAGGCAGGTGTTCGGCCTGGTACCTCGTGCTTCTCTGTTGGTCTCGGCTCAACCGCTGCCTACGGCCAACAGTTTGTAAGAGCTCAACGGCTTCCAGACATGGTGTCCCTTGACGACACGGGATAATCAAGACCCAAGGTTGATGGCTGCTACTTGTGCAACCTCGCGTCAATCGACAGTACACAAGGTTAGATGCCTATGCGACTGGCCCGACATGAGGCTCGACGGGCTCCGCCATGTGTCCGTACAGTACGAAATCCAAACGTCAAAGTACCTCGAGCTCAATGTTGAGGACGCACATGTCAAACGCATCATGACAACAGATGGCGGCAAGGCCAGCCCAAAATACCTGTCTCTTGCAGCCTTTAACCCGTACAAACATTGTCCTCGGTACTCGCCAGCGGCGCCAATTGAAAAAAATTCGGATCGAGGGCCCTGGACCTTTTTGTGCCTGTGCCTGCGCCCTCTTCCATCTGTCCAGCAAGACACCGATGCTTTGCCCCCCATTTCCAGGCTCAACCCCACCAATCGAGATGACGCCATCGCAAGTCAAGTCTCATCTCCACATGGGGTCAAGTGTCCCCCGTCGTATTCGTATACAGGTATCCGATACCCTCTCCAGCTTCTCCGCGTACGGTGCTCACCACGGAACCTTTGTACCCAAGGCAAACGTGCTCTCGGGAGTGTACGGTAGCTGCGGGCTCGGAGTGCAGCTGCTTCGGTGCAATATTGATTGGCTGCGCTTTCCCTTGGTTGATGGTGAACTCGCCATCGTGCCTCACCGCCTTGTAACGCCCATCTCGACGCTAGACGATCGCAACCCTACAAAGTCCCACGTACGCATCGAAACGAACTTGAACCCTGTTGGAAGCACGAGCGGCTCGACGCTTCGAGATGGCCACGAGGGAAATGACAGGATGGCTTCAAAGCGGCAGAGCCATGAATGCCGCGACAACGCCGGCATTTGCGTGACCGTCGTCCAACGACATCCTCAATATCGCGATTGGCTGTGTCGCCAGACCATGTGTCGAAATATAATACACTGCAGGGCCCCGCTGGCTCCAAAGAGCTTCGTCACTACTTATGGAATAGCACTCACCGGCTGCAGCCATCAAGCCTCTGCCGTGTCATCAAGTGCGGCAATTTCTTTGTCACGGCGTTAGTGCGCCATTGCACATGGCCGATGCCTTTCTCTCGGCTTCGATGCGCTGCGTGTTCTCGCGGCAGAATGATTCAACGTCGCTGTTGGCGAGCTGATTATTCTCAAGGTCTAGATCCTAGGCCATCTCTTTTCGATCCAACGTTCCTGTACTTCTCGGCGAAGGGATGGGCTCCCCCGCTGCTTGGGCCGGGTTGAACAGCCTGCCTTTCCTCTCCGGCCCCAGAAACACCGTTATCACGGTCCATACAATAGCTGACCCGAGAACGGCACAAATCACTATCCCATAGTTATAGTGTTTCTCGCCTCCTGGTCCAGGCGGCAGCGGGAAGTGAGATTCTGCAACGCGCGCTTGTATGGTGGCCGCAGCGCTCGACGCGAGATTCCCGAGCTGATATGTCGTGCCGACGATGAACGACCGGAACTCGGGCGGCGCCAGCTCCATGAGATGCGTGGGCACTGCGCCATAAGCGCCTTGGATCCCAAACTGCAAGAAGAAGCTTGCTGCAATGACGGCTTTTGTCGAAACAAACGTGTAGGGATACACCAGCGCCCCTGATAAAAGGCAGAACGTGATCATAGTAAGTCGCCTGCCAAAGATTTCGGACAGATTGCCGACGCAGACGGCTCCAAGAACGCCTCCAATATTTGCGACAACCTGCGTCACCGTCACTCCATCATTTGAGAAGTGGAATTGGCTGGAAAGGAGAGTCGGATATAGATCTTGGGAGCCATGCGTCTATTCCATGTCCCCGTCAGATGCCTTGTCCGGTTCGCGATGCGTAAGGACAACGTACCATGTAAGTGAAACCAGTCATGAGCATAATCATGTAAATGATTGTCAACCAATAGTCCTGTACAGCGCGGACTCCCCGTTTCAATGTACTCGGGCCTTTGACTGGCGCAGCTTTGCGCAGCCTCTGTCGCTCAGTGAAGGCGCGAGTCTCGGAGAACGATAGCCTCCAGATGATGAGCAAAACAGGGGGGCCGGCGCTGAACCAGAATAGCGGTCTCCAGCCGTGGCTGGTCGTGTTAACCAGTGCCCTCGCAAAGGCTGTCGCAAGAAGATACCCTAGAGGATATCCTCCCTGATACAGCCCCGACAGGAAGCCTCGGGCGGCGTCGGGACAGTCTTCCAACGCAGTTGCGGCAGCATTGCCATATAAGCCCCCCATAGCAACGCCAAAGAGGGCTCGCACCCCGAGGAACTGACTATAGGTGTTGCAAAACCCTGTCCCGAGCTCAATGGCGATGAAGAGGCTGCAGTTGACGACAAAGGGCCACTTGCGACCCCAGTGATCCGACCATATACCAAATATGGCGGAACCGACCGGCCGAAGCATGAGCACCAAGGCTATGCCCCAAGTGATGTCGGAAACAGACTTGTCGAACTGCTTGGACAGGGGTCCAATCGTCAAGCTGACGGTGAAGAAGTCGAATGCGTCGAGGATCCAGCCACACCAGGCACACTATCGTCCGTCAGGGACATGCGTCAGTTAAAGGAGATGGACATCGAGGAGCAGACGCACGAGGAAAAAATTCCACTGCTCACGGGTGAGCAGTCTTAGAGCCTTGAAGGGATTGGCGGCTTTGTCCATTGGTGGCTTCAAGGTTGAGACTCGCGACGCTAGGTATCGAAGGACGGACGTCGTGAGTCTCGTGTCCCGGATGGGCACGTTTCTTTCTGCGAGGCTGCCCCAGTCATCTTGATCCTCGGCCATTGTCTGGCGCAACGCTCTGCAATGAAATCCAAGTGCTGAGTTTGATTGGCAGAGGATTCGAGGGTTCAAGTCGGGATACCCAAAACTCGCGATGCTCGACCGTGTCGGCGCAAAATTGACACGACGCTCGAAACAGCTCTCACGTCGGTCAAATATATCAGAATTGCAACGTGAGAAATGCAACTTCAAAGCCGAAAGCTAGCCTGTCAAAGTATGAAAGCTTCCCGTACGGGGACAACAGCGTCATTGAAGATCGGCATCAGCTGGTTTTTACGGACTGTTCAGCCGGCAAGTTCATACGGGAGCCGAATCGTGTAGCAATGGGGGGCCTGACATTCTAGATTCGGCAGGACCGTGCCGAAGGACGAGATGACGGCCCCGAGAGTTCTTCAATGTTGGTTTGGGTTAATAAGAGTTGTGACTAGTTTGGCTGGAGTTTTGTCCTAGAGCCGCACGCTCCGCCGTCTTGCCGCGATCCCGTCCAGGGAACCGATCCAAGGACCGCACTTAGCCCTCCGGAGACTGGTGCGTTTCTTGACTTTTTTCTGTTGCACAAGCCTGTATCTGCTACCGGGCAGCAAGGTTCGGCATACGTCATCCGGGACATGTCCGCCGAGAACGTCCCCCGGTCGAGACGGGCCGAGGCCGGTCCATCCGCGTGGTCCGGCCCACCGACCAGAGTTGAACTTTGTTGGAGGACTGAAGCCGATGTGATCCTGAGATGAGCGATGTTTGTGCCATGTGAGGTTTCTTGTGACAATGCGAAACACGCCCATAGTTGCAATGTTTGTCGATCTGAGCCCATCTCGAGTGCGCCTAGTTGCGGGTATCTTTAGGTCATCCTATGTACGCAGATTCAACAATGTTCCCTCGATTCTATATCATCAAAGGCACTTGTGACAAGTCTTGTCACCAGGGGCTTTCTTGTCAGTTCGGAATACCGAGGCCGCCCTTTCGCCACCGCAGGTCTGCCCTTCGATCGCCGGGGCATTCCTCAAGGCATAGAGTTTCGTCTTAGACTGCCGGGAACAAAACGAATGACTTTGCGACAGAGTTATTTGGTCCACGTCTGCCTGCCGGGCCCGGACCGTTGTATGACTAACGCCACTGATCTCGAGGACGGCGTACGATTGAAGGTGGTCGTTGAGGCGTCGACAGGGTAGCACCCTTGGTAGGAGAGGCCCTTGGGCAGATTCTGATCGGCAACTGGCACTGCTCTGGCTATGGGCAGGATAACGGACCCGAGTAAAGAGGTGAAGAGGAAGGGTGAAGAGGCTGAAAGTCCCAGGATGATTTTCTGAATATTACAAGTTCTAAAGGTACACAGGCTCTTTTCGACGATGCGACGCATGGTGTATATCCGATTTTGAGTTTTGCACTCAAGTTGTCGTTGAGTCTTTTCCTTGTTCCCAAGCTTCATCAAGGTTGGCATCCGGCATCTAGATGTATCAGCACCAGTTCACCTGCCGTCTGATAATTCAGAGGGCTCATCTCGGATCCTTGGGCGCCTTGTCGAAGTATCCTTGCCCAGCTGTGCCGCGTTTGAGGCCATGTTGGATCCGACTGATCCACCTCGAATGATCCAGAGCGACGCAAAGATTGTCCTTTACCAATCTGATCACAGTCACCTACGCCACGTGCTGTCTTGACTCAGGTGCCGCACGCTCCGTCTGCTGGGGGCATCTACCTAGATGATCGGGTGGTCCCTTGGGAGAACTCCGTCAGTGACTGGGGCATTTTCAAGGTTTTCCGAATGGTCTGGGCATCAGCCGGGTACTTGTGGTTTAACCTGACTCAACGGTGAACAGGATTGCATGGCAATTTCGAGAGCGTGTAAAGGAGTTGATGCTATACGGCAGAGATGCGATATCGTCGGCGGATTAACATACCTCGAATCGTGATATGGTGAGCATAATACGGCTTGGTTGGAGAAGACTCGAGAAATGGCTCGATGTTTTGAGCGGCACTTTCCTCGTTACGAATAGTGGCCAACGCGCCTGCTCTAAAGGCTAATGATCCTCCATTTACGCTCAGCCAGTCGCTCCTTCCTCTATGCCCTCACTCGGGGCTGCTGGTTTCACTCCCCTGCGATCCTTCCAAGTTCGTACGTCAAAACCATCATTGGCAATTCAGCTGAGCTCCCGCAGCTTCATATTCTCTCCTCTCGTCCATTCGCCCTCGTCTCCACAGCCCATTCTCGATATAGCAGACCATATCGACAGCATCGACATCACATACATCATAGAGCCATGCTCGGTCGTTCAAGCCTGCCGGCCCGTCCAATAACCGCCGCCGTGAGAGTCAACGATGAAGTTCCCCGAAGCGAGAGTCTGAATACTTCGCGAACGACTGCTCGAAACCACCGCCGGCCGAGCATCTTTTCGCAAATCTGGGCAAATGGACAAGATCGCGTCGCTGGCGTATCCAAGCAGGGCTTGGATAAGGAGAACTTTGCCTTGCGTGAAACCGATGATGCCTACATATTGGCTTCTGGCATTTCCCAGGTTGTGGCAAGCTGCCCTGAGCCATTCACCAACTCGAAACAGCGCGGGTCCAGGAGATCTTCGTTCTTGCCCAATGATCACCCACTTCCCTATTCTCTCCATGACTCTCACGTCTGGCACGACGACGATCCAGAGCATGTGCAAATCATCAAAGACGAGGATCCAGCTCCGCTTATCCTTTCACCTCTCAAGACTTTGGCGGCTTTGCACGAAGATGTCTCCGAATGCCCTGGAAAACTGGTGCCCGGCTTCGCAGAGAGGCTAGATCGCGCTCGAGGCGCATCCTCGGAGTACTTATCCCACAGCCCAAGCTCTCCACGGGTTATTTCTCCGGCCTCGACGATCCGCATCAACAGATTGAGCCTGGCGGATCTGTCTCGTTTTAGCCACTGCAATGATCGCCTATCGTATCTCAGGTCAAGCTCGACTACAAGCTCATCACAGCCGGCCAGCGCGGATGTGAGTACCGGAGAAGCTGTCGAGGAGGCGACTGCCGCAATCTCTGGTTGGCAAGACGAGCCTCGCCTATTCCATAAGCCCTGCTACAACAAGTATGAGCTTGCCGACAGCTCCGAGGTCCTTCCAGACGACTCCCTCTCGCGGTTCAATAGTCCTCGCTTTCTGAGCCCCGGTCCTCTCTTGCCCGGGAAACCGAGATCGGCGCATCTGGCGGACATGTCGAGCAGCACATGGCACAGCCTGCAGCAGATGAAAAATCAATATGATGGACCCGACGAATCTCGGCATCCTCAAGACCCCGATTGCAGTGCAATGGAGGCAGGTCCTCGAAAGAAGAAGCGCAGTGCCTCTCACTTTTCTCTTCGCAGTCTCACTAGGCCATTTGTGAAGCGGCCCAGGCTCGGTGGTTTCCGCAAATGGGCTACTCACGTCTGTCGAGACGGCAGCCGTCGCCTCAGTCAAGCTTACCACAGATGGAAGCAGCAGACCGAGCTGGAGCAGAGGCAGTACATGGCATGGAAGGCGAATCGTCGTCGAGAGCGACCTGCGGATCCACTCAAGGGAAAGTCAGAACCGGGCTTTGGTGCCTTTACCCTCGAGCGCAGTCGCTTCGGGAACCAGGAGTGGTGGAAGGAGGGCGTGGCCAAGTATCGCGCCCCCAGCTGGATGATGTTTCCTGAGGAGCCTGTAGTTGACTAAAATTATCGCCCATAGCTTCATAGGATGTATCTGAAGTTTTCCAAAGGCATTATTTTCAGTCTCATGTATCGCCCGACCAGGCCTCGACCCCCGTTGCCGCTACCATCGGACGTCTTGTCATCAAAACGGTCCAGACGACGATTTCGACGTCGCAGGATCATGCGCAGAACAAGGGTTAAGCCGGCAACCGCCAACATGGCGCAAGCACAAACAGTCATGCCTGACGTGTAATACGGCTCATCCTCGTCCGGGCAGAGGCGGGTGCCGACAATGGGGCCGCATTGGCCGACTAGCTGCATGAGGGCAAAGCCGGCACTCTGACGAGACTGGTTGGACTGGTTGTTGATATTCCAGGTGATGATGAGAGTGACGACGCTGAAGAAGCCGACAGTAGCAGGATAGACGGCGAGATATCGCAGAGCGTCTGGCAGATCAAGAGAGTCGGAGAGCGCGAGAACTGCGTAGCCAAAGGCGGAGGCGAGCGCGTGAAAGAGGAGAGGCGCAGTGCGCACGCGTAGGCGATCGGACACGTGAGCCGTAAAGAGCACGGCGAAAAAGGCGGCCAGATACGGCGGCGCGCTGAGCGCCTGGGCACTGACGGCGCTGTGGCCCATCTGGGCAATGATGTCGGGGAGGAAGACGGGGAGGGAGGAGTAGGCAAGGTTGGAGAGGAAGAATATGAGCGCGGCGATCCAGGTGATGGGATCGGTGAGGACGGCGAAGACGTCGAAGGAGCGCAGGCCGGAGGCGGGCGTGGCCGAGTCGGACGAGGACGCGTCGTCGCGGAGACGCAGGACGGCCACAACCTTTTCGCGCTCAGACAGATAGCGGGCCGTCTGGGGGGAGTCTGGGACGACGGACCAGGCGACGACTGCGAGGACGACGGACGGCAAGCCCTCGACGAGGAAGAGGAGGCGCCAGGGGGGGATGGGGCCGAACTCGGCGAACTTGGTAACGGCCCAGGCGAGGGTCGATGCGAAGCTGGTGGCCAGGGGAGCGGCTATATACGACATGAGTTAATATTCAGCAATCAACACTGAAGAGAGTGTCCGCAGGGGACTGACCCGAGATGAAGATGGCGGTGCGAAAGGCCAACTCGTCGCGGCGGTAAAAGAAGCTCAGGTAAAAGGGGACGCCGGCGAGACCGGCCTCGCCGATGCCCAGGAGGAAGCGCAGGGCGACGAGGGGCGGGTACGACGGGGCGAGGGCCTGGAGGCAGGCGACGAGGCCCCAGGACAGAACGAGGGCCGAGACGAGGGCGCGGGCGGGCACGAGCTTCCACAGCAGCGCCATCCACCCAAAGGCGACGTAGGCGACGTAAAAGGCCGTCAGCGCCCACTCGTACCAGTCGTCGCGCGGCGGGTCCGTCTGCAGGTCGTCGTCCATGCCGGCGATGCGGGCGTTGCCAATGTCTGGGGGGCGTTAGTCGAGCCAAGGGCTTGTCACGATGGATGAAGGAAGTTGCTCTGAGAGAGGAAAGGGGGAAAGGGGGGCGTACTGGAGCGGTCGAGGAAGCTCAGCAGGTAGGGCAGCGCGACAAAGAGAACTAGCTTGCGGTCGAACTTGGCACGCACGGCGCGATCCTCGTCGGTCGTGTAGGGCTTGAGATCTTCAACGTCTTCGTCGTCGTCATCGTCTTCGTCGTCAAAGTCATACTCGTAGTCGTCATCGATATAGACCTCGTCTTCCTCATCCTCGTCCGTGTAAATCTCGCGTGAGCTGGTCTGGGGCCGTTTCCGGGTTTCCAGCTCGTACGTGTCGGGTCCTAGGGAGTAACCGCCGTCGGGCATGTCGTCGTCGTCGTCATCGTCAAAGTAGCAGCCGTCGTCAATGATGAACTCGGCGCCCGTCTGGGCAAACGAAGGCGAAGGCCCTTGGTCGAGGCGAATCGGCGGCATCGGCGGCTATGGCATGTGCACTCGCTAGAGGTTGAATGATGAAAAAGGGGGAGGCTCGTGTGCAGTAAAGGTCGACAATTTGAGAGCGTGAGAGAAAGGAGTAAAGAGAGTCTAGGAGAGCAACTTGTCGAATGATTTCCTCCCCCTTCTGGATCCATAGGTACATATTGCATCAGATCCCCAGACCCTCACGCTCTCTTCCCCACGCTGCTGCAGCTTCCCCCTCCTCCTTGCCTCGTTCATCGCGAAACGCCATTGCCTCGTTGCGTTGAGCATGTGTTTAGGGGCGGGGAACAAGCTTCGGCAGGGAGAGGCCACAAGGAGGAACGGGGTTTGGACAATGGGCCAAGAAGTGTATCGGACCATGATGCGGCCTTCTCATTTGGTGTACGCATTCACTTTGCCGCGGAGGCTGCATTGCGCACATTAAGAGAAGGGGATGCGAGAGTAAAGTCACCCGGGGAGGGGGGAGGTCAAATGGGGCTGGAAAGCGGCGGTCGGCGCAAAGTCCAGGAACGCGAATCCAAAAGTAGGGGCTAGTTATAATACACCACGATTTCACGACCTCGGGATTCTTACACCATAAAGTAGGGCCTATAGCTCAACCGCCGCCGCCGCCAATAATTATAGAACAGAGGCACGAGCAAGAGGCAGGCACGAGCAAGAGATATTGGTACCTATAAGAGGCAAAGGTTCTTTAGTATGCGCCCCTACCTCTTGCCTCTGCTGCCTCTACCTTATATAGCTACTTCTTATAGACGCTATATATAGTAGAGGAAGGAAAGCAAGCGAGGGGGAAGGGGCAAGGCAGGTAAAGGGCATAAAGAGGGGATTTTAATCCGGTAGATTGAGAAAAACACAGACCTTTTTCCATCTCTATTATGAGCTAATTATATTTCTATATACGCGCCTACCTCCTGCCTCTGCTGCCTCTGCTTGCCTCTACCTTACATAGCTAACTTCTTGTAGACGCTATGTGTCTACACGCATTCCGCGTCGACCGCCGACTAGCGAGCACCCCCGAACTCTGCGCAAGCGTAACGAGCAGTCCAAAATTCTACAAATACCATATGAGCACTCTCAAATTTTACACAAACTCAACGAAAGCCTCCGCGCTCTCCCAGCTCGTGTAGTAGAAGAGGCGGAAGCTCGTCACCGTCAAAGACCATGGTTTCAGCGTTTCTTTGGCTTCACAAGGCGCACAGCAGCGCTATGTTCTCGTGCCAGGAATTTTTGGATGTCATTTGCTGACTTATCGTGAGTACCTAGTCATTATCCTTCTCTGAAGTCTAATTAACATCATTTAAGGAAAGTTGGTCAACTGCGCACAGGACGTATTGCGTCTCACCCCCCTACAAGTGCCCCTTCGATCCGTTTGCACCGCCGCAAGTCTTTTCGCAAGGCAGCCTCTAATCTACTCGAATTAGCGGGACGTAGCACTTAAGTCCTTACGATAGCTCGCCGTAGCGGTCGGGCAAAGGAAAGAATAAGCCTAAGGCAGCTCGCGGGGTTAGCTTACTACGTTCTTAGTAACCGGCTAGGGCGGTATACGGTCGATCAAGATAGAACGCGGAATTCTCTACCCCTTTTAACTACTAACTTATAAACGCTTACTCCCTAGGGCTAGAGAGATAGCTAGCTCGGAAGCCGCTATTTAAGTAGTCTAATAGGGAAGGCTTATTAGAGGATAAGAATAATTATCTCTCGACTCTCTCCTACCGATAACTCTAAGTAAAGTCCGCTCGGCTACGCACGTTGTCTACTCGTGCCCGCCCCACTTTTCTGGATTCCGGCAAGCCTTCACCAGCCAAGCTGGTGCTGACGGGCCACGTAACCAGACTGGCCACATAACCACTTTTTCATACCATCTATCTTCCTACCCTTCTTAGAGCCCTACAACCACCCTTTTCGCTATATACAAGCATTTCCCCCATTTGACCAGCTATTCGCATTGATCTGGCCTTTTTCGCTGCCTCTAAATACCACTTTTTGAGTGCGTTATCGTACCGAGTCTGGGTGACCTCGACCTTACGTTGGGCTTTCCGCAACTCTATATCCGCCTTCCGTGCGGCCATTTGACGCCCCTGGGCTACCGTAAGCACTCCCCCTGATTGCAGTGACGTGTTTTTCATGGCCCTGCGTTGCCGTCTGGTTTTCTCGGCCAGTTGTGTGCGGCTAAGGTCCTTTTTCGTTTGAATGAGCTCAGTACTATTGGAAATTGCTCCACGGATGAATTGGCCCATCGAGGCAAGAAAGTCCTTTTGGAGAAGCATAGAGCCATCGTTGCATTCTTCTGCCATAGTGAACTGGTCCTCCAACTGCGTTGCCGCCCTGTGCATTTGTCGGAGGGTGACTGGCGTACTGAATGGTGAGGAAAAGGCCGGTTCAGGGGTAGGCGTACGAGGTTTGCGTGCTCTCATGACGGCTAGGACTACCTCTCGATTGAGTGGCACGATTCCAGTCTTCCGGAACGAAGATAGAATAGTCGATTGACGAAAAGCCTGCTTCCGGACGTCCTGAATGAAGCCTAGGAACTCTAGTTTGGTGATATCTATACAGCCATCACGAACCACTAGGTCCACTGCCTTTACGTGGTAATGCTTGAGCGGCTGAAAGACTACCACATCTAGTGGTTGAAGGAGATGTGTTAAATGCGGAGGTAAAGAGAAAGGTATGATGCCATGGCGGTCGCAGTACTGGATAAAGGGGTATGTATGGTGTGAGCCGAATCCGTCGAGGAGCAATAGTCGCTTGGTGCCTTTAGTCGTTTTCTTTGAATGCTCGTCGAAATGATAAATCCATTCAAAGCAGATCTCGTCGTTACTATACCCTGTTGGTGACATCGCGATGCGTACGTCTGGGTGGTCCTTCATAACTTCGTACCATCGAGCTTGGTGGTGGATACCACAGAGTACCAAGAAGGCTGGTAAGACCCGCCCACCGGCCGAGATGCACTCAATGGCCGTAGCTGACTCCCTATTGCCAGGGGTGCCGAAGTAATGGGCTTTCTTACGCTTGGTAACGACCAATTGGTCTTTCCCAACTCCAATACGAAACCCGGTCTCGTCCATGTTCCAGATGTCGTCTGCCACGATACCTTCGGATTGTATGATATCATGGAGCTTTTTATACCATTCGATGACCGTAGGGATATCTTCGGCGACCTGGCGATTCGAGTCTAGCTGCTTCTGGCTCATGAGACGGTATTTACGACGCTTAACGAAGCGGTCGATCCAATGTATACCCACGGTGGGTGGGTTGCTCTGGATAGCCTTGCTTGACCGTTCTTGGAGAATGAGGTTTGCAGCCTCCACAATGAACTCTTTGCGTACGGCCAAATTCATAGCGTCAAGACGATCGATATAGCGGCATAATGCATCTTCCTCTGGCTTGCTCAACTTCATATTCGTCGGTGGGCGATCGGTCTCGCTCGGTCGGCCGTTGAGGCGGTTTCGGAGGCGGCCACGTGGCACTTCGAATTGACGAGCAACCGTACTTACTTTTGCAGTAGAATTTTCCTTAATAAATGCAAGAGCCTTTTGCACGCGAGCCTCAAGAATTCTAGCCTCTTTACGATACATTTTGGTGATGTGGTTGGGGCTACAAGGTGGAGGGTTTGAAAAAGTGGTTATGTGGCCAGTCTGGTTACGTGGCCCGTCAGCACCAGCTTGGCTGGTGAAGGCTTGCCGGAATCCAGAAAAGTGGGGCGGGCACGAGTAGCCGGTCTAGCCCTCGACGGATTTATAAATGACATAGCAAGCTTTACCTTAGGTTAATAATAGCTAAGCCTCGACGTGTTGCAAGGCTTGATGCTTGACGCGCAGTCACGTGCATTGGCAAGTGAAAGTGAGGCAGCCCGCGTTGAGGGGATCGACCCCGCCCACACTAAGGAATTTGCTCCGCCCTTTACTTCCCATCAAAGAATAGCACCTTTTTCGTCTATGCGTCGGAAGTCGCTAGCCCTACGATTTTCATCATTGCAGTCAAGACTCTTGATGACGTTGTGAAAGGTCAGACGGGGCTGGGAAATATCATTAGACCTCTCTAGCCTTGGTGTCCATGATTCTGTTCAAGCTGGCAAGCTGGCGCGGCCCCTGGGACCCTCGCTGTATGGAAGACACGACAAGAAACATCTCTCACATTGCGTCTGTGCTAGCACGACACTCGTCACCCATCTGTGCTTTGTTTGATGATGCATGTGTTGTAGGTACTTTATTCTGATGGGGAACCCTCCGCTACGCAGCTATTTGCCGTGAGCCCAGGGTCCGATTCACCTTATGGATAATGTTCGTCGGGTATTTTGCCTTCTGAGGGTGTCCCGCGACAGCACCGCTCCAGCAATCATTCCGTCAATGGCACATGATGCGACTGCCGGAATCTTTTCACCGCACAGGTTACCCGCCAAGTTGCAGTACGCTACGGGAATGCTCATGTGGTCTTGAACCTTGCACATTCATGGTGAGCGAATGGCCGAAGAAAACAGCAACGGCATGGGAGAAAAAAATTCAGGCCAAATCACTCAACAGTGGGTATCGCTACGTCTGGTCTAGTGATGGAATAGGCGGAAGGTCTGCTCGACGAAAGTGATGCCAAGCTTCTCGGCAGTCTCAAACACGGCGCCGTCGTTTTGACTGCCACCGGGCGCCGCGATGTACTTGACGCCAGAGCGAGCCGCTCGGAAAACGTTGTCGGTGAAGGGGAACTTTGGGACTTTGTCAGCATTCACCCAGATGTGCCCTGCTGGACTAGGATCTTATTGGACTCACGAAAGCGTCGCTTGAGACACAGACGTTGCTGAGCTGCTTCATCCAGCTCGCGCGTTCCTCAGCAGTAAAAGCGGGGGGCACCTCTTCGAACACGGCAACAAAGGCGTCCCGCTCAGGCCCATCCTTGGGCAGCTCACCGCTGACGAGCAAGTCAATGGCATTGCTCTTGTCGGGACGCTTGGTACCCTTCTTCCACTTGATGTTGAGCACTCGCTCGTGGAAGCGCATCCACCAATTGTCGGCCTTATCACCGGCCAGACGAGTGCAGTGAATACGAGACTGCTGACCAGCCCCCAGGCCGATGACTTGGCCATTGACCGCGTAGCAGACTGAGTTGCTCTGCGTGTACTTGAGCGTAATGGTGGCGACGGCAAGATCACGAGCAGCAGCCTCGCACAGAGCACCCGCATCTTTTGGCGCAATGATGGTGCCAAAGGATTTGGGAGAGATCTCAACGTCATTGCGGTGCTGCTGCAAGTTGATGCCGTAGACGGTCCGGGTCTCAGTCGTGGAGGGGTTGTAATTGGGGTCCATCTCGAGGACGAGGTACTTGCCGCCCTTCTTCTTGCGGAGAATTTCCAAGGCGGCCTCCTCATATCCGGGAGCAATGACGCCGTCAGAAACCTCCTTGGAGATGATGCTGGCTGTGGGCACATCGACAACGTCGCTCAAAGCAATAATATCGCCGAAGCTGCTCATGCGATCGGCACCACGGGCACGGGCATACGCCTGTGCCAGCGGGGAGCTCTCGATGCCCTCAATGTCGTTGACAAAGTACACTTGCCGTTCCTCGGCGGTCAGGGGCAGGCCAATGGCGGCTCCAGCCGGTGAGACGTGCTTGAAGCTAGCCGCAGCGGGCTTGCCTAGGGCCTGCTTCAGCTCCTTGACGAGCGGCCAAGCATTGAGACAGTCGAGGAGATTGATGTAGCCCGGAGAGCCGCACAGAACCTTGAATGGCAGCTCGCCATGTGGTGTGAAGGCAGCAGCAGGCTTCTGGTGGGGATTGGCACCATAACGGAGAGCTATGTATTGGTCGCCGCCGGCAGCATACTCCTTCCTGAAGAAGTCGGAGATGGCAGCATCGTAATCGGCCGTGTGCTCGAAAGCCTTGAGGGCGTATCGGTTACGGCTCGTTTCTGAAATCTCGCCCTTTTCAAGCTCGTTGAGGAACCCAGCGTAGTCCTGGGGATCGCTCAAGATGGTGACGCGCTTGTGGTTCTTGGCAGCGGCACGGATGAGAGTCACGCCGCCAATGTCAATCTCCTCGACAGCTTCGGGAATGCTGACATTGACCTTGGCTACGGTATCCTTGAAAGGGTACAGATTGCAGACGACATAGTCTACCTTGTTGATGTTTTGGTCCGCCAAGTCCTTCTCGTCGGACTCTAGGTTGCGGGCCAGAATGCCGGCATGAACGGCGGGATGGAGGGTCTTGACGCGGCCAGCGAGCATCTCAGGAGCCTTTGTGATGGCGCTGATATCTCTGCGCGACCCAAGTTAGTCACGGTCCAAATTGGATGCGATCTGTCCGCGCGTACTCAACAGGGAAGCCAGACTCGCGAATCATGCGAGCGGTGCCTCCAGAGGCCAAGATGCGGACATTTTGCTGGGCGAGGCCTTTGGCCAGGTCCAGCAGTCCCGTCTTGTCGTAGACGGAGACGATGGCAATCTTCTGGTCGGCAGGCATGGCGAAATGCTTTCTGGACAAGGAAGCGGGGTCGGATGGATTGGATCGTCAGCAGGAGAGGGGAACGGCCCGTAGATGTTTAAATAATAAACCCGGCGGACGAAAATCCCGTCAATCAGGTGCTGCGCACGTCGGACGGGAAAAAGTGGATGCCAGCCGCCTGGGAACAAAAGGTCCTTCAGGTGCGCGATCGCGCGCAGTAAAAAGTACCTGCGGCGCTCACACAAGAGGTGCTGCCCAGAGCACAGCCCAGAGGAATTAGAAATTCAGAGTCGACGAGTAGACCTAGAATTTTGCCCGAGTCAGCAAGCAATCCTCAAGGATGCAAATAAGGCGCAAAGGCCGGACAGCAAGGTAATGTCAACATTGTCTCGAAACATCAGAAACCCATTTTATAAGCACCACTCCTCCCACCGCTCCCAACCAGTCGACACCTCGAGGATCCGCTGTCGTGCTGGGAGGTCGATGCATATGACGATGCAAACAAATAGCCAGCCAGCGCATCAGGGATCAACCCGAGGCCGAATCCGAGATGGGAGCGAGCCGAGGGGCTTCACGCAGCCTCAGACCCGAAATCTTGCACTGGGCAAAATACTGGTCTTGGCCGTGTGATTGCAGCCCGAGAGGCGTCTCAGACGGCTCTTCCTGTAAGTTTATCTAGGGTTATAGAAATAACAATTCATCATGCGAGAGACAAGCAATTGTGATTGTGGCAGGTAAAAAAGCTGGACACTTACTCTGATTGCATAGGTACGGGAAGACGAAAATTGAAGAGAAGGGGGAAAGAGGGAGAAGAGGGAGACGGTGCCTGCGGGAGACGGAAATTTTTGGGAAGTGAGCTGTCGGATAGGTACAGCGATAAGCTCGCCGTGCAGAGGCTCTCGGGTCCACATCGGTTGAGCTGACGGTGCGGAGCCGCGCCCGAGAAAAAATTTGAGTAATGCTAATCGCACGGACAAATCTCTATGGCTACACAGCCAATTTGGCTGGCGCTGGCTAGAATAGGTAAAATGTGGGTTTTACTGTTCGATTAGAGATGTGCTATTGTGCGATTAGCAATACTTTTTAAAATACCCAAGGATGTGGGCATAAGGATGGATGGTTGTGGTAGTTTATTGGAACTAGTGTTAAAGTAAAACTGCATCTTTCATGCGTCATGGACCGATCCCCTTGTGATCCCTGAGTGGCTTCGTCGACGATGGGTTTTTCGACGGCGCCAACTCAAAAGTCGGCAAACCAAAAGTCAGCAAACCCAAAACCACCACCTGCGTCTCGCAATCGTAATTTCTGCAGCCGCGAAAATCATCACCCCTTCCGCCCAATCATCAGTAACATCTGTGGCACGGCTTCATCTTGGGGCCCGACATGAGCGAATCCACGTCTCGGGCGGTCCCTACTCGGCGCCGGGCCCTTCCGACGTCGCTTCTCGCCCTGCGGGCTTCATGTGGAGGGGGAGCTGCGTCACAGGCGCCGTAGCCGACTGCTTCTGCTCATCATCGACTCGGGGCGCCGACGAAGCCTCCGCCGGCACGCTCCTCTCCTCGTCGGAGCACACGACGACGTACCACTGCACCTCCTCGCCGCCCTCGAGCTCGTCCTTGAACCTGTCGAACCAGCGGGCGTCGCCTCGTTCCTCGGCCGAGGCCTCGTACTTGGCCATCTCCTTGGCCACGTCGGCGCCCAGGTCCACGCGCACCACGTAGTCGGCGACGTAGGCGTACGGCCGCGTGGCCGTCGCCGTCTCCTCGGCATCGTATTCCTCCAGGAGCTTCACCGGCGACCAGTCGTACTTGAGGACGCCATCTTCCGAGGCGGGGACCCGCGGCGGCGGCGGCGAGAGCTCGTCCAGCTGATGCGACGGCCTCTTGCCCGCGTGCTCCCGCCCTCGCCGCTCCGCCTCGTCGGCAGAGGTCGAGGCCGGGCTGGGCAGGTACTTGTAGGTTTGTAGGAACTCGTCCAGGATTATGGGGGCGCTGACCGGCCCTACGATCCAGTCGGGGGCCACGTCCTCGAGGTCGTGGACAATCACAAAGATGCGGATGCTGTTCCGAAGCCACCGGAACCCGTGGCAGAGGTACGTCGGCATTACAGCTGCGGGCGTCGTTGGGTCGCCCGACCTCCAGACAGGATGAGTGCCTCGCGCATGAGGGGATTTATTGCCTCGTCAGCGCTGCTTCCCCGTTTCAACGCTTCGTTGGGCCTGAACGAGTATTTGCAGTCGCTCGACTCTGGCTGCGGCTCCAGCGGATCGACGGATTCGGACGGCTCTCGACAAGGGTGTTGCGAGAATAGCGTTTGAGCAAAGCGCAAGTGAATATGGTGAGGTCAAGACGAAATGACACGCCAGCGCCACTCAAGAGTCCATCGGCACAGAGATGCCACTTTTCGTGCAAGCTTCATGTTGGCCCAGCGCGGTGGACCTTAGACCTTGTCCTTGCCCCGCCAAAGAGGCACCTCATCGCGGGGTTCCTCACCCCGGCATCCGATCAGCGGAGCCTCCGGCGACCCACATTTCCTCGGCCCCTCGTCCAGCAATAGCATACAGTGTAGCTTCGCCCAAGGCTTTGGGGAAAGAGCACTCCAGGTTGCCTTTAGTACCTCGTCCGCTATTGTACTACAGCATCCATGCCAGCCATGTATATGGGCATAGAAACGTCAACACTCTCCTGGTACAGCAGCCTGCAAGACCTTCGATTCAAGCGTTCCCATTGACAAATCTTGGGTATCTCAACTATCGCGTCATTGTGCTCTTCATAACTTCATGTCCGATCCCTTTCCGAGATCCAATCTGTAAATGTGTCCGAAAATGAAGTGCCCTTAGCTTTCACGATTCTCCGAAGCATCCAAAACTCCATGGCGGGATCCACTGTCCTTGTAATCCGCCGCTATACCAGCTTAGATGTATCAAAATCACATTCTAGTCCCTGCAAAATGTTGCCCAACTCTTCGTCCGAAATACTGAGCTCCATATCAGTTGGGAGCACGCCCAAGTCGCCGACTCCTTTGTTAGCGGCGGCAGCGGCTGGCAAGGCATGTGCAAATTGCTCATTGATGCGCTGCTTGAATTTCCCAAGCAACATGGGATCATCTGCGGCTGTCTTGGACGACTTGAGAATCTCCCGAGCCTTGGCTTGCAGGGCTTCGTCAGATGGCAATCTGCCGCCGTCATCGACACACTTCCTCACGAACTGGGTGAGACCACTCTCCAGTTCACGTGAGCAAAAGACCGCCGCCGGTCGACAGTCTTCCGATGTCAGCGTTTCCAGGAAGCTGTTTGCCGCATTCTGACCTGCTTGAAACGGCTTGGCCCCTTGAACCATGTTGATAGAGACGTCTTCTTCAAACAACTCGACGTGCCCTTTGGGGAAGGCATAGGGAGGCGCGAAGCCGGTGCCTCCCTGCTCCAACGCCCAGCCAGTGCCCGCAGGCAGCCCCGGACCCGGCTCGCTAATGATTCCGGCTTCACGCTTGAATCGGTGCAGCCACTCGGCATTGTCTGCCGCGGTGTGGTTCCACGGGTCATCACTACACAGCTGAATGAGCACGTGCAAGGGCTTCTGGACGGGAGGTGATGTGGACTTACTCATCGTACAAGATCCACCTCGCTTGATACTGGAGTTCTTCGTCTGTAGGAACATGCCTGTTTGGGTTGTTTGGCGACATCGTCGACTTGACCCATCGTCCCAACTCCTTGGCCAGCCTGTTATAGCAATTGGCATCGTTCAAGAACGTTATGAGGGGCTGTGCATTGTTGTTGACCCCTGGCTTGAGCAGGTCGGAGAAGTCATTGTGGCCAGCCGAAATGGAGGATATTGATGGTGATTGTGCCGGCTGTGGTGATCGTATCGAAGATGTTGCTATCCTCTGCCTCTGATAGCTCGCCGACGTGCTCGGAGAATCATGAGATGGAGGATGTCGCTGTTTGAAGGCCTCGAGCCAGTGGAAGCTGTCGGCTGCAGTCTGATTCCAGCCATCGTCGAACTCGTAAATGATTATACGGGCCTGCCTCTGCAAATCTTCGTTTGAGGGCTCAACCCCGGCCAATCTCTGTTGTCGTAGATAGTTGGTCAATTCACGTTCAAGCCGCGAGTAGCTGTGAATCGTGGAGTCGATTGACTTCGGATCAGTGGAACGGATGGCCCGGTCTTGGACGTCTTCAGACCGTGGCAAATGGGCCCGCCGCCGAAACTCAACGAGCCAATCTGTTGATCGCGTGATGAGTCGCAGCAACCAGTTAGCAACAGACTCGGACGGATGAGTGCTCAGTTCCTCCACCCGTCCAACAATCTTGCAAGCTTCCTCTTGAAGCTCGTCGTCCATGGCTGTCAGCCCAAGAAGCTGCTTGGCCTTGACAAAGGAATGTAACTGAATCTCCATGGGACATTCCTCGAACAGATTGTCCTTGCCATTAATTTTCAAGCTCGCCAGCCGGCTTTCGGCTGCTCCACGTAGCGGACCGAAACGAGCCTTCTGGGCGACATTCATCGAGCTCATAATCAAGTCACGAAACCACGAGCTTTGGGTTGCAATACCTTGCAGCGATAACAATTCAGAAGCAAAAATGATACGACAGCCTTCAAGCTGCATCTCCTCGTCGGTCGGCGCTCGTTGATGCTGTTCCAAGTAGTTTGCGCCAAAGTATGCCAGCTCTAGCTTGATGAGCTCGTAGGCGTTGCGAGGGGATTCGGGGGGCGATTGGTTGGCGACGTAGGGAAGGGGGGATAGGCGTTCGTGATGGATGAGATCTGTGACTCAAAGTTAGACACGTTCGAAGGCTCCGCGCAACTCTCATAACACATACAAGGTGGGATGGAATTCTCAACCATGTCGAGCACCGTTCCATCGAAACCCCAGTCGCCTTTCCAGTCAGCCATGGAGTAACCCGTTTTGAAATGCTCGGCTAGGTGATCGATTCGAATAGTCCAAGTATCCATGACGATGCCGCAGAAACCGCAACGAGACCGAATTTCCGGGGAGGCCACTCTCCACTGCTTCATGGACCAATCTGCAAACTTGACGTTGTGGACAAGCCGGAGATGTTGGTTCAAATGGTCTTTTCGATAAAATGTCCTTTCCCCCAATGAGCGCTCCCTGCAGGCAGAATGATTATGGGTCTCGAGGTGCTCATCGTCTGGATTTTCGACTCCGCAATAAACGCAAGATAGTTGACCGTTGTCGGGATTCACAGCTCGAGGGCCGTCAGGAGCACAGACCCATCGTTCCAGAGACAGATGCAGAGACTTCTCGTGCCGTTGCCAATCATGCTTGGTTCTGAACGTATCGGTGCAGAAAGTACATTGAAAGGTCTTGAGGGGAGCAGTTAGTGCAGTGTTTGTCTCTTTACTGTGCATCGGGCCAGCCCTGCGGCGGCGCCGACGCCGGCTTCGAGAGCTGAACGCTGCGGATCCAAACGAGCCCCAGGAATTTCGGGACCCGTGCGAGAACGCCGAGCTTCGGGAACCATTACTAGAATGCGACGTGCCTAAGCTGCTCGTGGAGGATTGATTGCAGAGCGATCGGCTGGATCCATCGTCGGTGTAATTCAGACTGTACGGACTGTTGAGCCCAGAAGATAATGCGGAGGATGATGAAGCCGTCACGGCCCGAGCAATAGCGCTCACCGATGCCGCTTCGTGCTCTGGAGGTGAATGCTCCCAACGCTGCAGTGGGTTCATGGTCTCGAGTGCAGGAGTGCCGCGTCTCTTTGGTATATCGATGGATCCGGCCCACGCTGCTGGGTGAGGCGAGGTGGAACGGGGAGGCTGGACTTTACCTCGACGACGGGCATTTGCCAGCCAGTTGGTAATCTGAGTCTTGTTTAATCCAGTCTGCCGTTGCAGAGCTTCCTTCTCCTCATCACTAGGGTACGGATGTCTGTTGTGTGATGATAGCCAGTTTTTCAGGATGCGTACCGACTCTCTCGAGAAGCGAGCTCCAATCTTGGGAGGTGGCATGGGCCGAGGGGCGACAATTCCCCCATTATCTAGACCGCTGGCAGTGGAGGAAACGGTCGTATCCGGCGCCGCAGGGTCTCCTTTGTTGGGAAGTGCTTCGTCCGAGATGTCGTGCATACTAATCATATTTGGATGGTCCCCCATTATCGGCCAGGGGTTGGCGGGAAGGGCGGGCGCCTCGGGATCGAAGTCATCCAGGGCCGTGCTAGCAAAGCTGCACTCAATAGCCAGGGCTATACAGCTTGTACAATAACCTTTGTAGCGACCCTCCCGTATCTTTTTGCATGCGTATCCGCCAAGGCTGCAGTGAAGGCAGGGGAAGTCGACGTTTTCCAGCAAGTCGAGGGCAGGTGTATCGTCCATTGGCAGATCCTCAGCACTGAAGAGGGCAGATCCATCGGCGGCTGCAGCTTCGAGCGCAGCAATGTCAATGTCGTTCATCATGTCCGGCCGGGCGCCCGGGTTATTGATGTCGACATCGGCGGCGATGCCGCCAAACAGTGCATCTTCGTCGAGCCCTACGTCCGCCGTCGAGTCGCCCTGCGTCCAATCGACAAATTGCTCCATTTCTTCAATGGAGGCCATGACTTCTGACTAGTTGATGGGACAAGACCAGGTAGGGTATGTCAAGGGAAAGGCGTGGTGTCCATTCGACCAGGGCGCAGGCCGAAGGGCGTGAATGCGATGCAACCAAGACACGGCAAACGGGTATTGCAACTCGCAGAGGTTGACCAGAAATCCAATTGATTTCAGTCTCTATGCAGCCGCACAGGAGTGACTCAAGTCTGGCGATGAGACGAGCGCAAGGCAGAAGTGCCGTGGTCGAGGATAGTAAAAGGAGAACGGAACGGATCCCAGGTGGGCGGGATGCGGTCGGTTTTGTTCAATGGACCAAGATGCGAGCAGGAGAGCGAAACAGCTGTCAGCAGGAGCCGATACTTTGTGCGCTACTACATTTACGGGCCGATGAAGGTACCGGATGGTCAGTCATCGGTTCGTATTCTCCCGTGACAGTGGGCACACAAAGCGCAGGCAAGGAGGCAGGCAGGCAAGCAAGGGTTCGACTGCCGTAAACAGAGACCAAACGGCTACTGATTGGAGCGGGTCTCCAGAGATTATGTCCGGCGACAGGCCGAAGCGAGTACTTGCCGAGGACTACACGGCCCTCAAAAGTTACTGATGAGTGCAGTAGATACGCAGCTTATGACTGCGCGATATTATAAGCGCCGGCATTAATGCTTTGAAGTGAAATACAAGCCGAGAATGTATCCTTTCCAAGCACAAATGTTCAGGACCGTTCTTGCGCTTGCTTCGCGAAGCTTCCTTCCGGCCACCGGAGAAAGAGTCACCCAGAGCCAACGGCAGGCGCGAGTCCCAATGAGGGGACCCCGGCCCCGGTTAGCGGCCCCGGTCTTCGGCGGGGCGTGCAGGGATGGCAGATATGGTGGGGGTCCGACACGCCCAAAAGCCCATTCTTCATGTCAATTCTGCGCCCTTCGTTTGACAAGCGCCGCTTGCACAACGGTCACCGCGGGGGACCGCGGGGACCCACCACCCCGCAAAGCCATTTCGCGCAGTGCCCGCTGCCGGCTCCTCGTGGCTCACTGTCGCAAAAGGTACCTTACGTACAGAATACACTGACAACCAACGGATGCAGGTAGCGAATTGATGATTCTTCAGCTATGGACATGCTAACCATCGAGCTCTCTGGTAGTTGTTTCGCAGAAGAGCAATCTGATTGTCGGTTTTGTTTTTGTCTTTGTTTATTGTTATACATTGCTGTTCACGTTCCATCTCTCCATGACATCCATGGAAGCGCAAACGGCAAAGCCCGAGTATATATTGGGCGACACATATATCGTGGCTAACTGGCTGCAAGAGGCAATGACTCGAACACGACATCTGGTGCTCGCTTCTTCACCCTTCCACTCCAGGTATCTCTTGGAGATTCACGGTCCCGAGGGCCGCAAGGCCGGGGCTATAAAGCACACCCATTGCAGTGTGCGGCACTGCCGGCTCCCTCGCCACACCTGCATCATGTACGTCGTCGTCAATCCATCATCTGCGATTGTGGTGACAATGCAGCCGATGCGATACAGTATCGCTTTCTGGTGCCGATCTGGCTGTGAGCCTCCATCTTTCTGATTTCAGATAAGGAAGACGGGGGGGCCAAAGGGGCATCTGCCACCTGACACAACGGATTGAGTCGCCTCAAAGTTCAATCCAAGTTCCCTACTCCATTTACGACTAAGAGTCTGACTACGCACTTGTGCACAGAGCCACAGACGACCAAATGCCACGATGCGATTAGATGCAATGCTTGCGCAATCGCCGTCGCGTGTCCCCCCATGACCATGGCCTCTCCTAATTGCAGGACATTTCCAGGGTCAAGCCTGCTCGAGAGGGTGTGGTCCACCGAACCGGGATCAAGAGACCAAACACCACCAGGCGGCTCTAGAACCTTCTCCCTTTCGCA
Organism: Hirsutella minnesotensis 3608; assembly: GCA_000956045.1. NCBI lineage: Eukaryota > Fungi > Ascomycota > Sordariomycetes > Hypocreales > Ophiocordycipitaceae > Hirsutella > Hirsutella minnesotensis. The sequence continues at coordinate 583,277 of KQ030505.1, forward strand.
TGTACAAAGTGTCCCCATGTCTTTTCCGGTCCAATGCCGCAGAGGACAACCATCTTTTTGCCTGCCTGCCTGGCCCCCATGCATCGGCAGGGCCTCAGTCTGACGGGGCCAACCAACCTGCAGGTTGCTCCGGTCTGGCCGATTCACCGCCAGCTTGGGATACTTTGAAAGGTCGCATCCGACGGTGGTCTCGTCTGCCTTTCCAAAGCAGCTGGTTGTCGCGGCGCCGAGTGTACATATGCGAGGGCTTAACTGCCCGAGTATCCACACCCGGCCGCACGCCATGCGACGGGCCGCAAGCTCCGATATTCGCTCCGCCTCCGGCCATTCGGACACACGGCCCCGTTGCCCCGCGCCAGGCCGTGGTCCCTCTGATTAAAACCAATCTGCCTGATTGTACGAATAGTGTCGATTCCAATATTCGCTTTGCAAGGTGTCGTGCATAAAGAAGGTATACCCGCAATGGCCATCAACTCGTAATTAAAGATACATTCGTTCCTTACCATCTTCGGACGTCAGGATAGTCATGAAATTCCGTTTTTCAGGCATCGACCCGCGCCTATAATGGAGGCACAAACCCATGTCAGAGGAGCATGATAGAACGCAACACGCTACTACCATTTCGTGCCGCTGTTACAGACGCTCGAATACAGTCAGGAACCTGACTTTGCGCGCGTATGTAACCTAATCTTTCTCCATACACCAAAAATCAAGGTTTCCGCCCGCGCAGAGTCAAGGTATATCAATCAGTATATCAATCATTGTCTCATCAGCATCTCTCACAAGGGCGACGGAACTCCGGCTCCATTCATTCCCCAAGTTCCATCAGCTCTCGCTCCTTCGCAGCGAGCATCTCCCGCATCTGCTCAGCCTCCTTGCGCAGTGCCAATCTCCGCTCCGCCTTCGCCCGATCACGCTCCTGACCGTCGCCGGCAACGGGCACGTCGCTGGCTTGTCTTGCTCCTGTGTCGAAATTTGCGCTTATTGTCGTCGTTGTGCCGCTGCCGCTGGACGGGAGACCATTCCCAGGTCCACGAAGCGGCGGGAGGACACAATCTCTGTCCACGCTTCCAGAACGAGACTTTGAGCCCTCCTCACCTAAAAGGGTCGGGTTCAAAATGGACTTGATGGAGGACAATCGCTTTGCGCTCTCCTGACCACTGTCTGTCATGCTGCCACCATCCGTCTCTGTCGCAGAAAAAGACCGTTTCCGGCGAGAGAGAAACGAGGCGGGCGAGAGGGATGGTTGTCTGTCGTTTCTTGCCGCAGCCATTGCATTCATCGGTGGTAGTCTATTATCGTCATTCGACGGACTCGAAACGTTTCGCACGACTCCATTCGACTGGTGGTACACGGCGAGGTCCGACGCTGAAGGCAGCGGAGGACTCTGCGCATTCGATCTCATGACTGGCTCCGGCTCAATCGTCAAGGGGTGATCAGGTCGTCGCCGCAGTCCCAAGTTAATGGACCCGTCTTCATTTTCAGTCCCTCTCTCTGGCGTTTTCTCCCGACTGTGCGCGCTCGCCGAGTCCGCTGAATCGTCAGGCTCCTCCTCTTGTGAGGCTGGGATTACCCGCTTGCGTCTCTTGATTGTGGCCTTCTTCATCGTTACAGGTCTGTGTACGCCATGCAGTTTATAGTAGAGGCCTGATGTGATGACAGTTAGTATTATATGCATAGCATTGGATGTAAAAGACTAACCGCAGGCATTGCATATGGTATGTCCACTCTCGTCCCTCCGCCAAAGCGGCGTGATGGTCGTGCCGCAATTTTGACAAGCAATGACGACAGTCGAGTCCTGGTTCTGGGCCTGAAGTGCATTGACGTCAATGGGAGCAGGTTGCTCAGAGGTTGGATTTCCCGCCTGTCCAGAACATCCCTTGTGCCGCTGCATCACGTTTAGCTGTGCGCTTTTAGATACGCGGTTATTGTACGCTGGACAGCCATTACAACCCTCGGCGCCTCCCGTTCCATTGCAGCGACCACCACCTGGACAGGTTCCGGTCGGCGTCTGTTCGGCCGAGACGTAAGTCGCGCCCGTCAGATTCGCCGTTGCCTTTTGCCCCGATGCAGGATTGCTCTTGACGGGCGCTGGCCGCGACGGCCCTGTCGAGACAACGTTAGGGGGCTTCTTAAGGCTTGTCGGTCTCGACGTGTTTCGGGCTTTCAGGTACAATCCACATGCATTGCATATTGTCGCTCCTTGAGGGGATCGCCTCCACAATGGCGTTCGAGTCGTGCCGCAGTTGCTGCTCAAGGTCAGCCATGACGGCGCAAAGAGCATGGTCGGCACCAACTTACCTGCAAACTTGCCCGCCTTGACCAGAGGCTTGCTTCCCACCGTGCTCGCCCGTGGCCGGCCCTGGACTGGAGGGACTTTTGGAAGCGAAATCTTTTTGGGCCAGGGTGGATTTGGAATTCGGAGAGACGCTTTCATGTGTCCGTTGGGGCCTCCGATTGTCCTTTTCTAATGAATTTCTTGCGAGTTCAGAAGCGCCGCCCTCGGAGATATCGCGCGCCTTTGATGACATTGGCCTAGACGGAAGGGCCGTACGGATCGAGCCGGAGTCCCGGCTCTGGGCCAAGGGACCCGCGAGAAACGGGGTGTGATTCATGTGTCTGGAACCTCTGGGCCTTGGCTAGGAGGATTGCCCAGAAGAGGTGTACCTGAGCCGCAATTTTGTGCAACGTCGGTTCGGAGGTTTACGGAGACGCGATCCGATCGTTACGCCGAGGTCCTTTCAGAGGGGAGAGTCGGGCAGCAGTCGTCGGCGTTGGTTGATTTTGTGTTGGTCCGCTCGATAAATTCCTTCACTCGATTGGCGACCGTCGCGGCACCGGGACGGAGACTGAATTCGGACTCTGACCAGACGCGGGTTGGGTCGTTTAATACGTGTTCGTGGGCCGCAATGGAAGCGCTGTATCCTCCCGCGAAGCGAAAAGGTGGCCAAAGGCAGGATCGGAAACGCCGCGGACAGCGCTGGACACGGGAGTCGATGATGCCAACGGGACGTGACGGTTCACGCTTCCTTCTGGGACACGGGACGAAAGGACGGGCGGGCGACTGTCGAATGATGAAAAGGGCTGTTTTGCGGGCGTGCCGCTTCTAGTCGGGGATTGGGCGGTCTGAAGCGAGGAGAGTTTGGGTGGTCTCAGTGAGGCGAAATGAGGTGAGGCGAGGTGAGGTGGCCACATGCGGCGGCGCAAGAGGAGGTATCTGCAAATCAATGCACGAGACTCCAAGCCGAATGCCCCGATCAGAGACGTCGTAGTTGGGCTGAGGGTCTTGTCCCGCACAGTACACAACGAGGGGAAAACGGAGTGCCGGGACGTAATGATGGCCTTGTTTCGCGCTCGACGGACCTGCGACTCGCAAAGGAAGTGCATATGTGTACGCTCATGTACAGAGCATGTACGGAGTGCGTGTGTACGACGCCCGTATGTACATGCAACTGCGCATCCGCCTTACCGCGACCCTCCAGAGCGTCACCGCCAGCCTCTGGCACCCCATCTCCCGACGACTCGCGAGCCAATGGGCGGCCCGTCGAAAGATGGCGATTACATATCTCCTATTTTCATTGGCCGAGATCAATGGAGCTGCCGACGAGATTGGAGGGATGCCAGGAGACGTCTGAGAGGACTTCGGTCATCGGCAGCGCTAGTCCTGATATGGACAGGCCTGGAGCACTCTGGGTGGGCCCAAGAAACCACATTCTGTGGCACACAGTGAGGAGCTTTAGCTGAAGCCTTATCTTGCGGCCAACTCTGCCCGGAGAAGTACCTAAGCCTCGCAGCAAGCTCACGTCATTAGCAGGTACTCTGGCGACTCCGTTTGAGCTGACCAACAGTGCGAAGAGTCGGGTTGGTTCGTCGCGTTCGCACCCTGCAATCTTATCTTTTTCATCTCGACCATCAGGATCCCAATCCGCCAGCATCCATCTTATCAATTGCGGGCCACTTTTTACCCACCGTCATCTTGCCCAACGCTGCCCGAGCAAGAGGGAGCTTGTGCCGTGGCAGCCACAGACCCGGCTTCGGAGCCCAGCATGTCTTCAGACGTCGAGGCACCTAAGCGGGAGTCGACGCCGACTGCAGCTCTCGGCTCGATACCAACAAAGCGTCCCCTAGACGAAGGTCACAGCCCTGCCGTATCTTCGCCTTTGCATGCCCAAGTCAAGGCTTCCGACGCGCAGCCCGCAGATGAAGGCACGCAGCCGAGCCGCTCGAAGCCATCTCGCGCGAAGAAGGATACTCTGAAGAAGCGAGAGGCCAAGGGCGGCGAGAGCGGACGAGCTACACCGGACCCCAAGGCGCCTCAGGAACTGAAGCAAAGCGATGCCAGTCCCTTGCGCTACAAGCTCGCACCGCCCAAGCCATCTGACTTTGAGCTGCCTCGCGGTCCGATCTTGACCGTTCATCACGAGATCACGGCGCCGGACGATGAAAAGATTGAGTTTTTCGAGACAACAGAGCAGTATGTGGCCTCTCGCAAGTTCCTACCTCATCTTGTCGTCGTTTGGATCGCCAGACTGACTTGAAGAAGTGTTTTCAACAAGAAGAACTTTCGATACACGCATTGCATCGCCGATCCCTCGTTTCCATCGATAATATACTATCGCCAAACCGAACCGGAGCCGTTCGGGCCTCGCATGAGCTTTGAGGATGCAGCGCAACATGTCTTCTTCGATAAGTCGGCCCGCCGCATCACGACAGACAAGGGCTTTCGAATGGCGCGAGCCAACGTGGCAGTTCGAGAGGGCCGGTGGTACTGGGAATGCAAGATTGTGAAGGGCGTCAGAGATGCGCAAGATGGATCCGATAAGCTCGACGGCGGTCGGCACGTTCGCATGGGGTGGGCAAGGCGTGAGGCGTCGTTGGATGCCCCTGTTGGCTTCGATGCTTACAGCTACGGGATCCGCGATGTGTCTGGCGAAAAGGTTCACATGTCGCGCCCCAAGGAATTCTTTCCCTCGGGGGAGGGCATCCGTGAAGGGGACGTCATCGGGCTGGAGATCCAGCTACCCTCCGAGCACCTGCACCACAAAGTCATGTCCGGAGACTACAATCCTGCCATTGATGCGGCGGACGATGAGCCAGCGCAAGTGGCAGAAGCGTCAAACATTGTGCGCGACCGAGTGCCCATCCGATTCAAGGCCCACACGTACTTCGAAAAGATTGAATACCACACCACCAAAGAGCTCGAGGACCTGATGAACCCATCGCCCATGGGCCCCGGTTCGTCCTCCTCTCAGGCTCCGAATCCCAACCACTCGGTGCCTGCGCTGCGCACGCTGCCCAATTCGTGCATACGGGTTTATCGAAACGGCGTCTTGATGGGCACGCCCTTTGAGAATCTCCTCGGCTTCCTGCCGCCTGCATCGAGGCCGATGCCCCAAGTCGGCGCGCGGGAAGGACTGGATGACGGCATGCTCGGCTACTACCCAGCCGTCAGCGTCTTCCGAGGTGGCGCTGCCGAAGTCAATTTTGGGCCAGACTTTTGGTATCCGCCGCCAGAGTTCGACTCGACGAACGGCGAGGTCGACATGATTCCCACCGAGGAGCCCCAGCACGGTCGGCTGCAGGCTATCTGCGAGCGCTACAAGCAGCAGATTGCCGAGGATATTGTCTACGACATCATCGACGAGGTGGATTTCTGGATGCAAGACGGCGGCGCGGCGACGGACCAACACGGCGCTCAAGGCAGTGCAGCGGCCGTGATGGGCTCTGGGAGAGAGGAAATCAAAGAATTGGTCCAAGACAACTAGGGACATTAGGTCAAGGCGCAGACACGGCACAGTGCTTCGCCTCTCGTACATTTCAAGATACCCAAATATCGGATTGTGTAAATCTCTGCCGAACGCCTAGATTCAGGTAAGGCTCAAATTGACGCAATACAAGTTTATCCAGACGCAGTAAAAATACCCATTCATACCTCATGGCTAATCAAACAAGACGATGACGTGATCTCATGACGGTGCGTGTGTCGGCGCTGTTAACGGGTAGACTTGGCAGTGTTGCTACGCCCGGGAGCAGGGCGATGTGCGAGCTGCGGGGCGGGCGTCGTTCGCGCCGACACAATGGTCGGCCTCGGCTCCGGCGCGGGCAAGGCCGGATCGTCGGGCAGTTCCTCGATGCGATCGCTGCCGTCAATAGCCGTCTCGGACCTTTCGCGCTCGAGGCGGACTTCACGGCCTCGCTTGTGGCAGTACCACAGCACAAAGAGGAGCACTGGGCGTTCAAACGTCAGCCTCGGTCACTGATGCAGTCAGGGTAGAAGGGGGAAGCTTACGGGTCAGTGCGACGCTCCATATGACGTTCATCCCGATAAAGGCCGGCCAGCGGGTCTTGAGGACCTCGACAATGGCCCTCAGCATGCCAACGACAGCACCGGGCTTGGTGACGAGCTCGGCTAGGTTATGGGGCATCAGGACGCTCTTGGCGACGCCCTTCATACCGCCTCCGGCATCGGCCTTGATGCCCTGCTTGGCGGCGGCGGCGGCCAGAATCTCGGGACCCAGGCTCGACGTGATCTTGTCGGGCAGCTGCATGACGAGCTTCTTGAGCGACGATGGCAGCTTATCAAAGCCCTTGGAGATGGTACCATCGCGGTCCTCGAAGAGCTTGGTCAGGTCGTCGCAGGCCGTCGGCACGCCGTTGACCAGGTCCTTGAAGACCTGGTTGAAGCTTTGCAAGAGGTCCGAGGAATCCGTCGTCACGACCTTGTTGTTCTTGGCGCTGAGGTTGAGCCGGTCGAGGACGCGGCTCAGATCCTTGGTCTCGCGCTCGCCTTCGGCCGGGGGGACGCCGTGGGGGTTCAACCCTTCCTCGCTCTTCTTGTGCTTGGTGAAGAAGATGGCGAACCGGCCGGGCTTCTTGTCCGTCTGGTCGGTTGTGGCGGGTGCGTGGGCTTTCTGCTTGCCCTTGTCCTCGTTTAGAGATGAAGTTTCGTTGCCGGAAGCTTCGTTATCCGACGGCAACCCGAACTCGTTTAAATACGTCCGCGGCGGAAGTGGAGGCGCCAGCCCATCGTCTTCGGCGAGCAAGCCCTCGAGGAAATTCTCATCTTCGGCGTCTAGGACCGGCGGTGCTGGAGAGGCGCTCGAAGCGGCGCGGTTCTGGTCGCCGAGTGCATCGTGATGGCGCTTCTTGTCGCGGCGCTCGTCGAGCTTGCTGGCGCGCGCATCTAATAAATCGTCCGATTCTTTGACGGAGTCGGTGTGGTTCTTGGCCTCGTTCTTGACGTCCTTTTCCGCCTTGTGTTTCTTGATTTTCTTGTAGGTAAAGTACTCGAGCATGATGGAGTCTGGAAGACGAGCAAGCGCCTTGAAGCTTGGTTGGGGAGGACGGTGGTTTCTATGTTTGGCAGACACGGGGTGCGGCGAGTTCAGTTGAGCGACGGCAGAAGCCTCTTTATCAGATGGATTGCGAAAAGGATGGCGAGAGACAATATACTTGCTTAGTCTAGGCTTTATTCATTTGTTAAAAGGACGGTTGCCGTTGTTTGGGTCGCCTTTGACGGGCGGCAAGCCCCGGACAAGTCCCCTCGCCCCTCAGCCGGTCGCTCATTCATGCCTTGGACGAGGCCCTTGCTTTCCCAGTCCTGGTCTGGCTGGCGGCCCCCTGCGCACCGCCACCTTGGTGATGTCATGAGCCACACCTTGGCGCCTCCGCTATTTGCCGCCCACGGCTGCATTCACATGCTGGCGCCTGCCAAAGCGTCCAATGTGCCACATGAAACAGGTTGCTGTCCACGTCAGCTAAGATATCTCGGGCGCCGGCAACCAGTAACTTTTGTCCTTACATAACAACAGGGTAATCCAAGAGCGCGTCGCCTCTGTCTCACGAAGCGCGGGGGAACGATGTCGGACAGCAGCGCCGACGGCGTGGTTCCATTGGTGGGTATCTTGAACCAACAGCGCTTCTCTGGCATCGACCGCGAGACCCCTTAGCCCTCGTTGTCTTCATCCAGCTCGCCGTCGCTCCGCTCCTCCATGCCCTCCTGCCGAATGACATCGTCCGCCAGCGTGCTCCTCTTGCCGCCGCTGCGTCTGCGCCCCCTCTGGTAGGCCTCCGTCATGGTGACGGCCCGTTCGCCGACGTAGCTCTGACCCGTCCACTCACGCGAGCAGTGAGGGCAGTCTTTGCTCCTGCGGGCTCGCCAGAAGGCCTCCTGGCAAATATCGTGGAGCCGCAGCGTGCAACTGGGCTCCGAGCACCGGAGGCCCATGGTTACAATGTCTTTGCAGGCCTCGCAAAATTTGATGCGCTGCCACTCGCCCGTCTCTGCGTCTGGGTCGTTGTATGTCTCAATCAGCCACGGTCGCAGCTCCAGCAGGGCCCGGGGAGTCACCGAGTAGAAACCACTCCGGCTCTTCTCGAACCAACCACCCTGGACGAGACTCGCGAGGACGTTTACGACCTCGCTGTGCTTGAGACCCCTGTCAGTCGACGCTTGCGATTGCTCTGGGCCGTCTGCTTGGCTCTGCCTCCGGTCGGGCCGGGCGAATTTGATGGCCTGCATCTCGGTGATGGCCAAGACCTCCATGCGTGGCCGGTTGAACTTGTCAAACATGCCGTCGAGGGCACGCTTGACAAATCCAAGCTCCTCGGGGCTGTACGTGGTCGCAAGCTGCGTCTGGGGATCCGAGGTTGTGTTGACGAGGGCGTAGATGCGCTGCTTGGTGAGCTGGTGAACCGTGCTGCGGATCTCATAGTCAAACAGGGATGCCGCGTCGGATGCTATCTGGAGATGAGCCTCAAAGTCCTCCGGGCTGACCTGATCGGGGCGAACATCGCCATCACTGTCGCCGGCTGCGTTAGAGATGGCCGCCAGAATCGTCTGCGACTCCTCAAGAGTCACGCTGCCCCGCGCCAGGAGTGCTTGCAGAAATGCCCGATGGCTGTCGTCGTAGCCTTGGCTCAGCAGCTCCTCCATGGGAATCGAGGCCGGCCTGCGCTCGGCGGATTGATGGGCGGAATGTCGAGAACAACAATGTTTTCGAGGTTTTGCTCGATGCGCTCGGATCACCCGTATGCAGGTAGATGCACCCCTTGCATTTCTCTCTTTTGATGGCAGGTCTAAATGTTCGGGGGTTCACGCGTTTTGCGCGCGTCGGCAAGCCACATACTTTAATGGGGCCTGTGGCGGTGCATTTGAGCCTGAACAACTTTATGCCACAAGTGACTGATGCCCGCCTCCTCGCATCACTTCGAGGTAGCAAGCTCAGAGCCACGCCAGTCCATGTTTTCTTGAGCCCTCTGCCGGCAAGGATCTCATGGCCAGTGAGTTTGGTGTTTCTTGCGAGCTTCTTCCGAAATGGTTTCCAAGAACATGTATTGAAAGCAGTGTAACAGTGTTGGCCGCCGCCATCCTTCACAATCGCATCGTCCAATGAGAGTCGGGTCACCTTGCAACAGCCGTTTTCCACATCGTGGCGCTGCAGTCTTAGAAAAATGAATAAAATATAAAGCTAGCCATCTACATGTACAATAGGAAGACAAATTAAAAACCATGCCTCATCAGAAACCCGTGCAAGATGCCGAATACCTACGTGATCCACAAGCATCCGCGCGGTATAGGGTAGGCCCAAGGCAACACGTAGGCGACACAAGCCCCGTACAAACGGTTGCTTACTCATCCGCTACATCAACTTCACCGCAATCACCGAGCTCATCTTTACACTCACTCACTGCAATGTCGGAGCTGCGAAACCCAATGTCAACGTGATATACAGCGATTGCGGCTACACATCTCAGTACAAATCCCGAGAATACCACATTCAGTCTCAAGCTTATCGACGCGACCTTTCTGCGGCCTCCTTTCCCGCGACAATCATCGTGAGCTTGCCGAAAAAGCTCCTCTCATTGCATGAGAATAACCGCCGCTGCGTTGGCGGCCCAGACCACACCCAGTGGTCTGGCACAGCACCCGAGTCAAAGAAGCAGAGATTCACATCCTACAAGACGTCCGAGGCAATCAATTATGGCCAGAATCTGGGACTGATGATCTGACGTCGCGGCGTGCTACGTGGCCGACTCACCAGCTCCCGAGGATATAGGGGGTCGCGCTTTCACCGACATTGCGATCGCTGCCTGAGCCGCCCAATTCGCCAGGCTAGGTCTAAAGCTTCACTTCACCATAATCGCACATCGCTACCGCGTCGTGCACCATAGGCCGAGCCGCCATGGCGGAGACCAGGGACTTTGATGTCGTCCGAATCGCGCGGAGTGATGGCGCCGATTCTGGACCCGGATACTGGCCCGTGACGGCGACTCCGGCGGCCAATGCGGCCAAGAAGACGGGCAAAGAGGTCGCAGCTCCCCGAGCCAAGGCGCAGATGATTCGCCTCGACGAGGACGACCCGCGCTTCATCGAGTGGAGGATCAAGCTGGGTATTTTGCTCAAGCAGGAGCTCTCCCTAAACCCGGACGGTAGCGTATGACCCTCGCTCAGGATCCTTCACAAGCTGACGCAATTGACGCAGAAGGCAACCCATGGTATGTCCACTTCCCTCGGGGTTACTGGCTTTATGAAAAGTCCAAGCACCTCTGGGTGTCAGGGTACCCGATAAAGGCAAAACTCTTTAAGACGCCGCAAGAGTTTGGCCTTCACCTGATTTGGTTGCTATCTACATCAATGGACTACATGGACTGCTGCTGCATTCATTGCAACGTCCCTAGCCTCACCAAAACTCCTTCTGCGCCTGATAGTTCTACGCCAACGCCCGCCCATCTGGCGCCTCCAAATCCTGCGAATATCCCTCCAAAGGTCTCGCCCGTACCTTTGCCGACCATTCCCGGACAGAGCCCTAAGCAGGCGACCAATGGATCTGTCCTTCAGCCTACGCCGAAAGCTTCCCCGAGGAGCAAGCCCGCGGAGCCGGTAGGCGCAGACCCCAGGGCCTCGGCGGTGCAGGCTCAGCCCTACACCCAGAATCATCCCCAAATACAGCCTCCGGCGCAAAATCAAGGCATATCACAGGCTCAGCCGACTGTGCAGCCGCAAGGTCCACCGCAAATGCAAAGCCAGGCTCAGCCCCAGCCCCAGACTCAGACCCGGCCACAAGCCATCAAGTGGTCTCTCCAAGCACCGTTCCTGTTTCGCGCTGGCGAGCTGGTGTGGTATCAGAATGGCAACTCATGGCGCCTCGGAGTCATAGCCGGTCCCGGCAACGAAAGCTTTCAGCTGATACCGATCGGTCACTCAGCCGCCAAGCAGCCGAACGTGACAAAGGTGTGCAAGGAGATGCGGCCGTTTCACGCCTTTAGCGTTCCAGGCGTCATGCTGCCAGACCTACAAAACCAAGTGTTTGACCAGGTCCCCTGGGAGAACCTCTTCCTCATGGCAGGTCAGGACCGGGCCAAACGCAACAACCCGATCCTCGACGCCTCCAAAATGGCCGCCTCCAAGATCGATGCCTCCTTCTCCCTCTGGTGTCCGCTCTCGGACGACGTCAACGCCGAGACGGTCCCCTTTTACGGCAGCTTCTTTGGCGCCGAGAGGATCGAGGTCGGAGACTGCGTACGCATCAAGCCCCTGGGCGGGGAGCTGGGCCTCTCGAGCGACTCGGCCGTCCTCGGCCTGACGGGCATCATTGCGCGCAGGGGCTCGCCCGGAGCCATCATCTTCCGCGGCAACATCTACCAATTGACAAAGGAGCCCGACGGCACTCCGGCCGGCGCGCCCGTGCCGCTGGACCACTTGCCCATGGCCCTGCAGGACGAGACGCGGTGGCGCTGCCAAGTGAACCCCAGCCAGCCTTGGCGGTGGGTGCTCGTCAAGGAAAACGTGCTGCTCGAGGAGCAGTCGGTCCGGGGCCGCTTCTATCCGACGCACCGGCTCATGCCCATTCTCAACGAGGCCGGCTTCAACGCCGCCGTGGCCGAGGGGAACGTCGAGAGCCAATACCCCTTTCTCAACAACAGAATGGATGGCTCGGGCGGTTACATTGGGCACAAGATCAACCGCAGAGATACCCTGGGCGCTTCGGTGCCACCTGATGCGCCCATTGTCCTGGAGCCGCTGATTCGCGAGCTTGGACGCGCTGGCGGCTCGGGCTCCGAATAGCCGACGAGCGGATGCATTTGAAGATGAAGGGGAGTATTATTCCTGGCTATCGAGCTTTGATGCAACAGGCCAAGAACGAACTCTTAATCAAGGAAAGAAACCCCTAGCTTCAGACATTTTTTACCCTAGCCCACGTGACCGTCTGTCGACTCCTTGACACGTCTCGCGCGCACCGCCAAGAACTGTATACCATCTTACCTGCCAGGCCATGCGATGTTAAAGCCAGCAGCGTACAGTCATCATCGAAAGTTCAAATATATCATCATTGGTCATGCCTCATCATCGTTAAATGGGGATATCGTCTGAGACCATCAGCGAGAAGGACGTTGAAATCAAAATCAGAAGAAAAGGAGACGGGATGGGGGCGAGTTCGAGGTCGGCGAGTCGCGTATGCTGTGCACGCTCCTCCATCTCGGGTAGCAAGAGATCAGCGAGCGCTCTGATCAGGTGTCGCTCGAGGAGGCATAGCACCCATGCAGTGCTCCGTCTTGCAAAACGGGACTCGTGAGACGGAGGTCAGGCACGAGGCCAAGCTGCGAGTTCAGACACTTTACTCGAGCGTAGGGTCACGTCGTCTCGGCATACTGAAGAGGGGCCTGCGATTTGACCATTGTTGCTGGGGGAGTTTTTTGTCAAGGAAAAGGCAGCGCTGCGTGTTCCGTTTTTGGCGAAATGTATCAGTTGGGTATCTCATTGAACTCCCGTTAGTGCTGCGCGACTGGGCCGGACTGATTCATGCAATGTCGAGCTTGTCCATCTTGGCTTTTATCATCTTCAGCACGGCAGGATCAGGCTCCGGTTCCACCTTGCGAGGCAAAGCGCGGGGGGAGTCGTCCGATTTCTCCCGCCCGCACTTCTTGCACGCAGTCCCGTGCTCGGCACCTTCTGGATACAGGGCCTCGCAGAGGCGACACTCGTAGCGAGGGATGCTGGTTGGTCCAAAGACGTCGCCGGGGTATCCAAACGGGTACTTGTCCTTTTTGGCCCTGTGCGCATGTTAGCTCGCGAAATCAACGCCATGGTCGGAACTGGTCACATACGGGTCTCTGGGGCAGTCGGTGCAGCGAACGTGGCTGCACCCGAGACACTTCTTGTCGCTCGCGATGAACTGCGTTTGGCACTCGTGGCAAGTCCTCCGGACGCGCTGGCGGGGCTTCTTCTGGTACAGGTCCTGGCCGCCCGTCTTGCTTGGCCGCTTGAGGACGACTTCCTTTGCGTCATACGAGTAGTCGGCGACGATGGGGCAGTTCTCCTTGTTTGCCTGGAGAAAAGCAGCCCTCCTCTCGCGACTGGCTACCTTGTCTGCCTCGGTGCGCTTGGGCGGGTACCGAACGCATTGGGCGCAGCGGAGGTGTTGGCAGTTGGGACACTCTCTCGTGGTGGACAGGGAGGTGTTGCACCTATGGCATGTCCGGCGAACGCGGATCCGAATGGGCTTGTCTGTACGGAGCACGGTGTCGTCTGGCGTTGTCCTGATCCAGTCGGACGCGGATATCTCCAGGCCGTATCTCTCGGCGAGCCTCATGGTGCGCTCCTCGAGCAGCTGAGACCTGGAGACTTTGGAGACGCCCGCCATGCCTTCGTTACGTGTCCTGGCCTCTGCCGCGACGTCATGGCTCTTGGTGTCGGCCGCCAGCCTGCCGCCATTGGGGTCAGCTCGTCAACGAGGCAAACTGTGTTTGTCTTGGAGGCCTACCGCTTAACATCCGACTGTTCTTTGGCAGATGGGGACAAAACGGGCGGTGGAGGGGCTGGTGTTGGTTTGGACCTAGAAGAAGAAGGATCGCCCCTCCTCAGGGCTATCTTGAACCTGGAGAGAACCTTGGAGAGGCCCTTCATCCTCCTGTCGCGCTCATCTCGAGGCGCTGATGAAGGTTGCTGGTGTGGCAAGGTCTTCATGGCGTCGCAGCAGAGCCGAGCTCGTAGCTAGCGATTGACGGTGTCTGCGCAGACGTTGGCTCCTGGAGGCGGGATAGCTGCGCGGGGAGGTGACGACAATGGAGCAGAGGCGTAGGGGAGCAATCGAGTCAATGGTTCGGCAGCCTCGATAGCTCAAGGATTAATATACGCAGGTATGAAAAGGGAGAAGTGTGTTGGTTCGACAAGGAGCGGGAGCAGCGGGACGAAGGAGTGGGGAATGAATCGGTGTGCAAGGAGGCTCACGGAGCTGCTTCGCCCGAGAGTCGGGTCTAACTCGAAGGGGACCAAAGCGGTTGCCAAGGAGGGACATGCATTTGCGTACACACGTTGATGCGTAGGTAGGCCTTGAATACAGTAGGCACGGTACTGTGCCTAGCCGAGCACGCAGATACCTATTGGGAGCGTGTCGAGGGGACCGGTGAGCAAGAGGTGACGAGACGAGGCCCCTTGGCGTGACAGGGTCCAATCTGTACAGTGACTTGGCTGGTACGGCAGAGGGGCGGCCAGTGGACCCTGGTGCCGACGGGCGGGCGGACGGACGGGCCCCACAGTGCCAGAGTGCCAGAGACGGCGACAGGGAGGGTGGGGTGGAGGGCGACGGACGGCTCGGTACCGAATACCTGGACGCGACATTGCTGGCTTGGCAGGCTGGGCTCGCCCGGACGGAGTACTCCGCGCAGCCGTGGATCTCGTGCATGCAGGCGAGGGGCAGAACGGATGGGAATTAAGGCAAGCATGACGGATCGTGACCGCGTCGTCGGGACGGAGCCCTGGACCTTTTTTCTTTTCTTTCATTTGTACCGCACATTGGGGCCTGCAAGCAAAACCGCAACGGGCCCTGAACCCATGCTGGCATGACACGACGGAGCACTCGGGTGGCATGGGACGCAGAGGCGGAAGCAGGAGGCAGAAGGATCCCGAGCCAGAGGTTCACTCCATGGCGTGCCGGCTGCATGCCGTGCCCTGCTGAGTACTGTCTGTATGTATGTACATGCGCGCGCATGCTTTTGCCGTGGCATCCCTCCAGATGACGGGCAAGCCCCGTCTCTCGCTTTGCGACCCCGAGCCAACACGCATGTGGTGGAGAAAAGGGTCGGAAAAGGGGCCAGGCAAGGGGGGTTGCGGAAAGGACTTGACGTTGACGACCAGCCGAGACGGAGGTGGACGGGGTGATGCTGACGACGGTGGATGAGTGGGCGAGGGTCTATTCCGAGAGGATCGAGACTGGTGGACTGAGGATTGGAGGACGAGGGCGGGAATGGGGGTGTGCGTGTTTGACTTGGTTGGCCAACTCATCATGTTGCACACGCTGGGCAGAAGTGGTGGACCTTGGCGAGACTTGATGCAGAGGGACGAGACGTGCCGGGTTGCGTGATTGATGTTTGCGAATTGATCCTCGCGATCCATTGGTCCTTTTTGGCGCTGGATTGTGATGCACCAGCTTCCATACAGCACAGCAAGATGAGGTCCAGGTATCTTGAGGTGGGCTTGGGGTACGGGGCACCTGGCCGGAGCTGGGGCGGGGCCCGGCAGGGTGGGTCATGCGCTCAAGTCAAGTTTGGCGCGATCCTCTCTGCTGGGAACGGAGGGAGGGGCCGCAACCACTGCGTCGGAGAGGACAGGGTCAGGGGCTGCTGCGGACTGGCGGCACTTGAGGATCAAATTGACGGAGCTCTCACCTCAGCAAACATGACGGCGGGGGGGCGATGCTACCTGGCTGCCCTGGTGCGTACTACCTACTAGTACTTAGGGACGGTGCTCGCCGTCGACAGAGTGACTTGCCCCCATTTGGCGACTTGTCTGCACGCATTGTCGACTGGCTCCAACGTGCGCCGCCGAGTCGGGGACTGCCTACGTGTCAATCAATTTGAAATTACAACGAGGAGCTCTGCATTGCCATGTCGCCGACGTCCCAAGCAACCAAGGAAGCTAGCCAGCGGCTGGGCAGCGTCAAATCCTCCGGTCGTGATCCACCCGGTGCAACGCTACGCGAGAAAACAGCAGCTCCGTCGCGCCGGGTTCCAAACACACACACACGCAAGTGACGCTGACGTGTTTCTGCCGGACACGACTCGTCATGGCCAGAGGGCCGGGTCCCGGGGCGCTGGGACGGCTGGGCCACGCTGCACATGGAATGGACGAGTGGAGGGGGCGAGGCGAGGCCATGGGCGAGATCGTCTTGGCCGGCGACACATTGCTCGTCGAGGCCGGACAAGGACCAGGGTTCGAGGGAGAGCAAGATGAGTGAACACCGGCGGCGACCCGGCACGGCGGTAACTCGCGACGCAAGTCGATATCCACGCAAGCTCGGCATAATGCAAGCTCTGGGCTAGACAGCTGTTGCTCGAGCCCGGCTACCGCAGGCTCAACTTGGCAAACAGCCCGCACGACAATGCCTTGGTTCGCTACACGAGGCCACGGCGCGCACGGCCATCCGTCGTCTCCTCGTCTGGTGGGTGGGCTCCATGGAATGGCGAGTGACTCGGAGTGAGCAGGACGTGCGACCGACGCCTCTTCTAGCGTAGCTTCTAGAGGTACGGGCCGAGATTGGCACCCGCTCCGTGTCTTGCCTTGGAGCTGGACGGTTGCTTCTTTTGGGGGTGGTTAACAAACCACCTCCTCCCGCTAATCAACCACCAAAAGTGGGTCAAGTGTGGCGTAAGTCATGGCACAACGCCGATACCGCAGAATTTACATGGCCTTCCTCTACGTATCGTACAGCAGGGGTTTTAGCTGTGCCCGCAGCATACCGTATTAGAACCTCATCAAAGTGAAGCTTCTCGCGATACCTCCATCCTACCGCCACCGCTATGGATGCCATTTTCTCCCGTCAATTCGAGTCACGAGAGGCAGCCAAAGCTGCCTGTTCTGCTGTTGCGAAACAGGAAGGCTTCGCCCTTGCCATACGCAACAAGAAGCCGCCCGGCTCCGACAACCCAACTTACCTTCTTCTTCGGTGCTCGAAGGGCGGCGCGTATCGCGATCAACGCAACGAGACCGTACACGAATCCAAGCGCCGCAATAATACGCATTCACTGAAGTCTGAATGTCCCTTCCAAATCAATATCAAATTGAAACACGAGGGCCCCTGGGCTGTGGCGCCCTCGCGATCCTCAGGCCCTCACAACCACCCCTTCACACCTGCTGCTACGCATAGCAAATACCTAGCCGAACTTATCGCCGCCCACCGCGATCAAATCATCCACTTTTACAACTGTGGTCTCCGGCCGTTCCTGATTGCCTCCCACCTTCGTGGCCTTTCTCAAGACGACCCTGACCTCGCAGGGATCTCGAGCCAACACATCAGGAACGCCCTCGCCCTCTACCGCGCCGAAGAACTCGCTGGCCGTACGCCCATCGAATTCCTCTATGGCCAGCTCAAAGACTCGTCTCTCGGCTTCTTCTTCCGAGATACACGTGATCAGGAGGGCCGGCTGACCGGCCTGTTCATCGCACCGCGCAGCGGCATCGAGCTCTGGCGGCGTTTTTGGAGCATCCTGCTTTTGGACTGTACGTATAAGACCAACCGGTTCAAGATGCCTCTTCTCAACGTGTGTGGATCTACATCTGAGAGGAAAACCTTCTCTGTGGCCTCTATATTCCTCAGTGGAGAGGCAGAGCCGCAATACCGCTGGGCGCTGCAGTGTCTACTTGAGCTAGCAGCCGAGGAAGGTATTCCAATGCCCCGGGTTATAGTCACGGACCGTGAGCTTGCTCTCATGAACGCCCTTATTTCCTTTCCAGAGCTCCGGCTAGTAATTCACCTACTATGCCGCTGGCATGTCAACAAGAACGTTCTTGCCCAGAGCAAAAAGCACTTTCCTAAGGCAACGCGGGACGAGAGGAATCGGGTAATTCGTGCTCCCGAGTTCACAGCCTTCCTCAAGGAGTGGCATGCTCTTATTAACGCCCCTGACGAGGCAAGCTATGACCAACAGCTACAGGCATTCATGGTACACGGGCACCCACAAGCAGCTGTGGATTACGCAGTTAAAACGTGGCTCGAGCCGTGGAAGGAAAAGATCGTCTTATATTGCGTTGATCGTTATTGTCACCTTGGGCACACGACGACCTCTATTATAGAGGGCATGCATTCTACGATGAAGCGGTTCCTTTGGACCTCAACAGGCGATTTGACCTCTGTTTTCCGGCGTTTCCAGAACTTCTGGAAACACCAGTCAGACGAGATCCTTAACACGCAGCAGAAGGCCATACATAAGATGTCAACCTCTACGCTTAAGCCGGTTTTCGTTAAAATCAGGCCAAATCTATCCAATCACGCACTCAAAATGATAGGGGGCGAATTCCGCGCTGTGGCCAGAGAGGTCGCCATCAATGATCAGACTAAGCCGCCGGCGGGTCGCTGTGATCTTCTTCATCACTGCGGCTTTAAGTCTAGTCTCGGGCTGCCATGCCGCCACGATATCTTCAATCGGCTCAAGTCAGGCGCCGGCACCGCTATTCCTTTCGAAATGACCGATGTCGACGAATTCTGGCATCGCGAGACGCAGGGCA